>JBBJLS010000006.1:18803835-18818739 GCA_037577275.1 Bryconaethiops microstoma
GGGAGACTGTCCCCTGTAGTTAGGGAATGGAAGTCGCTTTGGATAAAAGCGTCTGATAAATGCCGTAAATGTAAATGCTGAAGCATTAAGATTGCCCTTCAAGTATGGGGCCTAGCCCAAACCCTGAAAAACTGGCATGTCCCAATACTTTTGCCCATATATCGTACATTTTGAGATTCACTTAAAAGTAATTAAATTGCCAGTTGGTTATTTATAGACTCCATATAGACTGGAACTAAATAAAAATGTTAAATTAGCACACGAAAGGTGACATTTTTAATTGTATAAATTATGGGCATTTTTAAAATCAGGATCATCACAAAAGCAATTTGAATTAATTAATTTTATTTCTCTTATTT
This sequence comes from Bryconaethiops microstoma, assembly GCA_037577275.1. NCBI lineage: Eukaryota > Metazoa > Chordata > Actinopteri > Characiformes > Alestidae > Bryconaethiops > Bryconaethiops microstoma. The sequence continues at coordinate 18,804,195 of JBBJLS010000006.1, forward strand.
ATAGGACGTTAGGGTCAAAGCGCCAAAACAAACAGTGAAGGCATTTAAATCTGAACAAACAAGACAAAAAGGTCTTACCATTTTTCCGAGTACTGGCCTAGTTTCAATGCCTGAAAAAGAACAAGAAAGAAAGGTTTTGGTCCAAAGACTTTGTGTTTTTTGTATGTTCTCGTTCTGGACAAAGACAAAGACCAAATTCCTCACAGATTCAGTCACTGACAGATTCAGTGCTCTCAAACAATCCTCTGGGGCATCCTGTGCTCTTCTGTATATCTTGTTGCTTTCATGGCATTAGGTTTAGGTTAAAATCTTCCAAAACTGCCATAAAAATCATATAAACATCTGTTACCTGTTACACTTTATAGCTTCCTTCAGCCTTTTAATTTTCACATTTTCCTGGATATACTCTACAATGGACGGTTAACATTAGTCTTACTAATATTACAACTGGTAAATCTTATATTACACTTAGATTCTTTTAGTTACAATAAAAAGTGACCCCTTATAATCATGCATGAATACAGCATAGCACACAGTGTGAACAATGTGAAAGTCTTCCTCTGTATTTTCAAGTTCAGATCTTGCAATGGAGAAAGTGACTAGTTCTTAGTTCAGTATGAAAACACATATTCCAGGAGCATTCCAGTGCTTGGTAGTGCAACTGAAGGTAAACAGTGGGTGACAAGGCACTGTCAAAAAGTTGTGGACAGGCACAGGTCAGGAGAGGGATACAAAAAGTCAAAGGCCTTATCAATCCCCAGGATCACAGTAAAGTCTGTAATAAGAAGAGGAAAGTGTTTGGCACTACTAGGACCATCCTCCGATCCCCGTCCCTACAAACTGGATGGAAGAGGAAGGAGGAAAATGGTCAGTGAAGCCTACAAAGCAGTTACAGCAATTTATGACAAAGAGTGGTCATTGTGTGCATGTGACAACAATATCACAACTGCTCCACAAATTATGTCTCTATGGGAGGGTTATGAGAAAAAAAACCCACACCTCAAGAAAGGCCACATTAGGTCCTGATTGAGCTGTGTCAAAATGCACCTTGAAGATTCTGAGGCCAAGTGAAAAATGCTGTTATGGTCAGATAGAACCAAAATCAAACTATTTGGCCACAACACCAAATAGTACGTACATCTGGCAAAAAGCCAATACAGCTCACCATCCAAAGCCCACCATACCTGCAGTGAAGCATGGTGGTGGTAGCATCCTGTTGTGGGGGTGTTTCTCTGCAGCAGGGACTGGGAGACTTTGTCAGGATAGAATGAACAATGGATGGGGCAAAATATCGTCAAATTCTTGAGAAAAATCTGCTGCCCCCTGCCAGAAAGTTGTCAATGGAAAGAAAGTTCACTTTTCAACATGACAAGGACCCAAAGCACACAGTAAAATTGACCACACAGTGGCTACAGGAGGTGGTGGTGAATGTTCTTGTGTGGTATAATCAGAAACCAGACTTAAACCCTATTAAAAAATCAGTGGAATGACGAAGATTGCAGTCCACCAATGGTCACCATGCAATCTGACTCAGCTTGACCAGTTCTGTAAAGAAGAGTGGGCAAATATTGCGCAGCGTAGATATGCATAGTTGGTAGAGAAGTATCCCAACAAACTAAATGCAGTAATTAAAGCAAAATGTGGTTCCATCAAGTACCGACAGGTTGGAGAACATTTGGCAATTGCAGCGATTCTGTTTATTCTGAACTGTTGCTATCATATGTATCGGCTGGATATTTGTTGTACTGAGTAAAAACAGCTGAACATTTTTTGTGTGTGTACTGTATCTTCATTTCAGACTGCAAAGTTACAAACTGTAAAGGGGGTGATTCATTTAAATTCATTCAGTCTGGCGACACTCTTGGAGTGATTCAGAAACACAGATGGTCGATGCATGACCAAGTATGTCACCTACAATGGAAGGACTGTGGTTCACCCACTATGAGTATAAATGGCATCAAAGTAAAGGTGACATTTTGCACTTTGTTCTTTTGAAATCCAGTGCCCTGAAGAAAGGTCCAAAAATACTGCATATTGTGTTCATACATATATTTATATGCACTGTGGAAGTAGATATGAACATATATCCACTGTGTACATTAATATGTACATATATTCATATATACTGTACATACAGTACAAATTCTATATATTTTTGTATTATTTGTATAGTGTACTTTCATTTTATAATGTGCTGTATAGCTTTTTACGTTATTGGTTATTTTTAATTTGCTGCTTCTAATTTAATACACATCTGAAGTAGACAAATGACATTTTTCTAATTAAGTATTTCCATGTGAAACATGAGCTTCATGATGTGAGGACAGTGGGATAGGGATGTGATTGGCTATGATTGTGTTGATGTTAATTTACATTAACATAAATTACTTAATCAACATTAATTGTTAAAGTTAATGTGATTGGCTATAATGTTATTAGCTAATGTTAGTTTTCTCAACGTACTGATACCCTGTGATGTAAACAATAATCAGAAGATGTTTTAGACATAGGAGTCATTAAAATTGAAATTCAAGCTTTTTTTGTGTAATGACAAATCTTAATATGTTTAATATCAAGATATAAAACTTCACTTTAAGGCTGACCAATGTTTTAATCTTTAATACTATTTCCCTAAAGGCAGTCAGGGCTTTGGATCATAGACCACCCCTAAAAAATAAATGAATAAACAAACAAATTCAATAACAATGTTTTCCTCTAGATGGAGACACATCCCAGAATTAATTTCAGTATATGTAACTGCTACTTGTAGTAAAGCAGGAACACACCGACAAACCAGATTAAAAACTTTTTTTTTTTTACACATATTATACATTTTCAGGTCAGAGACATTGCACAAAAACATGAGAATTTGATACACCTAGAAAAAATAATTCAGATTTTTATAAAATATCAAATGCATGCTTAATTCTCAAGTGCCCTATAAAAGCGAACTTAACGTTAGTACATAAATTAAGTGAATATATAAACTGTGATATAAAAAAGTGTTCTCAAAATACTTATTTTGAAACTTGTACTTCAACACAATACCTTACCTTTTTTGTTTAAAAGTGGAAGAAAGGAAGGAAAAACCAACCATTTTAGTTTGTCCCTTTTTTATTCAAGAGTCAGAATGACAAGTCATTTCATAGCAGTCAAACCAGACAGGTCAAAATATTTTGTAAAAATGACTTTGTCCATTACAAAATAAAACCAAGAGAGAGAGAAAAAAAAATATATAAATGTCTAGATCTGCAGAGAGGGTTCACGGCCGAGCCATCAGAGAGAGCAAGTGGCTTTCTCGTCTTTAGCTCAGACCAAAGGAACACCTTTACAGGCAGGACACGGAGGAATGGACGTGACTGGACAGTTTAGGGAACGTGTCGAAACCATAAAGAGCCACAGGCCTCTTTATGTGAGGTATTCAAAGTAAGCAATGTCTTTAAATAATGAAGAAAACAACTGATCCTCTTTCAGTTAAAACAAAACAGTAAAAGTAAAAAAGGACATTCAGTTCGATCCTCAACTTCAATGGAGGGCTGTTCAGTTTCTAAACACATACTAAATGAGCACAGTGTACTCAAGCTTTTATTTCTGTAACTTTACAGCCTTGTTTTGGATTAATGTACTTCGTTCCTTTGACAAAACCACCAAAACCAAGCCAGTAATGACAAAACTACCAAAGCCAAGCTAGTAAACACCCTTACGGAATACAGTACCTACGCTATCAAAGCAGGTCCCTGAGGGAAGACAGGAAAAGCTTCTCTTTCTAATCACGTCTTTTCTTTTTTTTTTTGTTTGGTTCACTTCTGCTGTCGGGTGGCGCTGCACAGCTTTCTGAAAACTTAACGAGAAGAGGCAGTGAAGTTTCTCAGAGGCTGTAAACAGACCATCAAACCAAATTCAACTTTGCCATAAAAAGGCAGAACAGTAACTACAGTTTTGGAGAAAAGTGGGTTATTACAGAAGTAAGTGTCTTGACGATCAGGTTTATCTTGGTACATCTGTGCTCCGTTTTCAGTCTGAAAACCGTAGTAACTGCAAATAGAACTTTGAAGTTCTGCAAATTTTGCTGACATAGTTTTTGCTCTTTGGCTTTGTAAGGCAGAATTACGTTCTACGCCCAAAGCCTGCGGATGTGAAACTGGCCGCCCCATTCGCTTTGGACCAATAGAGTGACAATGCGCTGCAGTTGCTGGGACTCATAACAACCACGCAGAAAAAAACAAACAAAAAAAAAACAAGCCTACAGCTACAGTACCTTTCACTGGAGACCTGTTCATATACATGTTTTGTGCTGTCCAGAAGCATACACAGATAAACAGCAACACCCAGCTGCTACCAACTGATGACACACAAACCAGAATTACAGTCACATTTTGTCAGGGGAATGAAATAATGGTTTCAACAAAGGAAGTAAAATCTGTGCCAGCACAAAGAAACTCATCTGGACTTCCAAGAAGGGCAGTGATGAGTGTGTCTCGCAGGGCCTCAATGAGAGCGGCAGTCATTCGTCCTGTCATGTGTGCAGTGCTTGCACATCAAGGACGGGCTCACTGTGAATCAATTGATTGTGACGGATTGTCTATACATTCACTTTTCATCATAGAAATTACACTGAAGTTCAAGGCCAGCGATAATCTGTAAGAAATCTGCTTTTCGCATCAACAAACTCACAAAATAATAATTTCAATAATAGTAATAGTCACTGAGGAATATAGCACATACAATGTACAAAGACAGGTGAGCTACTTTTCTATCGGTTCAGCCAGCGGTACAATCTGAGAGTAACACTTCAGATCACAGATCTTCACGGCAGTGAAAAAGAAAAAAGAAAAGAAAAAAAACTCTTATGTGTATCAAAAATTCACAAAATGCCCAGCATCAGGGAATATTCAAAATACATATAAGAAATCTGGTTAACCGGTGTGGAGTGATTCCATCGGTGCTTCATTAACAAAGAGGGTATGGATGTGTACAATAGAGAAAGGAAGAATCTTTCATTTCTGGTAGAAAGGGCTTAAAGTATGGAATAATTTTATTCTAAACAATGTCAACAATAATTCTAATTAATTGTGAAGAAAATATTCTGAAGTAAAAGCAGTATATGATAAGGCATTAAAGGAGTTTATCCTTGCATGCCTGAGACTGAAATAAGAATCCTGGTTCTCTCATGTTAATATGATAGTCAAAAATATATCAGAAAAATCGGATCTGTAATCACTTCCACGTAAACAAATTAACCATAAAAAAGATCATATAAAAGTGTATGGTCTGATGGTCTTTTTTATAGGAATTACACTTTTTAACTGTTTCAATATCAAAAGAAATTTCAACTCACTTGAGTTGACGGAAAGGATTACGATTGTTCAAATGTGTAAAAGCAGTAAACACGTCTATTGCTCCACGCACCAGCGTTATTCCCTTTAGCCTCATCCGTGGAGACAGTTAGCCTCGTTAGAGATCTAAGAAAGAGTTTGGCAAGAAATCAAATTCCACAATTCCGTGTTTTAACTTAGATTCTTCAGTTTAACACAGGAACATAAAAGCTATAGGAGCCAGCAAGTGATAGATGGTTGAAGATGCCAGCCATTAGTGTTTATAGCCTGGCATGTACTTGCATGTAGAGTGTCCAAACTATGGATACCAACTGTGTCTTGAAGGATCAACAATGTCTTACAAGTTAAGAGTGCAAAACTGTGTAAATCTGATTTTCTACCGAGCTACTCCTTTAAAGCTGACCCAACTTATGCTGTCAAAGAATAGTGTGACTAGTTTTACACCAGTGTGGGCTGGTCACAACCAATTCTGCAATGCAAGAGAGAACATCAGCCAAGTCGAGAAAAAAAATAAGCCACAAATAAGTTAAATGATTAATGACGTGGAGAAAAGCTCAAGCAGAAATTCACGCGAAGAGAAAGAACGAGGTCATTTTCTGAGCCATAATGCTTGTTTCTAAATGATCTAGGGCTGCTCCAGGTTAAAAGGGAAAGACATTAGCCATATTTTAAAGCTTCCAGGAGCTATAAGTAGCATTTCAAATCAAATTTTAATACAGTAGTCATCAAATAATCATGCTACTTAGCTGCAATGGGTAAAGACTTTTACATGGCAAAGCTGGTATTCTTTATCTACAAATCAGAGCTGATGGTCAAATTCCTGTTTTATGAACAACTATGTGACCAGCAGCAATCTATCTACTTGAAAATCACATTATGGCAGTGTAGGATAAAGAACTGTTTTGTATCCTAATCAGGGATTTCTTTAAAAGTTTCCCTCTTAGTCGATCAACCAAGAGATGTTTGGTGTTTGAAGTTTTGCTCTGGAGCTGCAAGTAATGTCAAATCATACCTAACAATTAAGACTCAAACTACTTTGTTTAATCTCAGGCTTACTTATGTGGTTTGTGTCACTGTATGATGTACTTCTTTCCAATTTTGTTTTTACTTTTGTTCCAACATGTCTTGGCTAAACAACTACATATAGTGAGGGGAATAGTACGAAAAACTGCATACATTTGATATTCCACCAAACAATTTCATAAGGAGCACCTCCCACTGAGCACAATCATAGATTACTGTATTTCAGCAAGGAAAGCCTTGATGTGGAGCTTGGGCAGCTTTAAAAAAAACAAAAAAAAAACCCAAAACAAAACAAAACAAACAAAAAAAAAACATCGGTTAGTCAAGAAAATGCTTGGCCCCTGCCCTCTTCCTAACCTTTACAAAACACATCTCTAATAGAAACACATGCAGGTAAAAGACTTTTGGTCCTTGTTGATGTTCAATGAAACAAAAAGCGACTTCTCAGACTTGCAGCTGTTCTTGAATTACCAATGTACTGCTGAGACTCAAATGACTGTAAGGGGAACTGATGTGTCCACATGAAAGACTTGCATTTGTCAAAGGAGTGGAGATCCATAAACTATTACATGCACTCGTCACTACCTTTACACATGGTGCTCAACAAGACACAAGCTTCAGTCTTCTAACCAAACCCCTGAGCTTACAAAAAAACAAACAAACAAAACAAAAAAAAAATATATATATATATATATTTTTTTTAATCAAGAGATAAGAATGAAAAATTGGACTGGCTCAGTTAAATTCAGACCAGCCTACTGACTGGGCCAAAAATGCACCTCAAATCTGTTCCTCCATCCTTAGTGTACGGAGTTCAGATATGCATCACCAGTGCTTTGTGACCCTACAGTCAAACGCTGGAGTAATACTGTTATCAAGCATTGAGCCCATGCAAATGCTTACTAAAAGAGATTAAAAAAGGCATCTAAAGTCATAAAACACGAAAAAAAAGATTAGGGGAAGTTTCACTTTTAAACTGACCTTAACTTTTGCTCCCTCAGGTTTTTGTTTCAGTATTTCTAAACGTGATTGCTCCTACGAATCCATTCCCCAAAATGAAAACAATATAAGTGCTTGGCTTTCAAGTAATCACATTTTTTAAAACCAGAAATCTGAAACCTTTTGGCTCTCAGAAATGTTATCCCTTAAAAAAAAACAAAAAAACATAAGTAAAGACGCAGGTGAGAGTGAGAGAGAGAGATAGAGGAGAAGAAGTGAAATTAACCAAAGGACCACATGAAATGTCATGGTTTACAGGGAGCAAAGAGTAAACTTTTTGGGCACTGGCAGTCCAGTTGCTTCTACCTTCTCCCCATCCTCTCTCTCTCTTGCTCGCTCGCTCGCTCTCTCTCTCCCCAGAGCAGGACAATAAGCAAGCAGAGCCCTGGGAGGGGGGGGAGTTAGGATGATCAGTCAAGTTTCTTCTGAGTGGTGTGATGATCGCTGGGGGTGAAATCAGCACAAAAGCCATTGGAGACAGGGCTGGAGGCTGAGGAAGCCGGGCTGCCCCAGAAGCCCGCATTTTCGGAGTACAGAAACTCTTCAGCAAAGTCTGGCCACTGCTCTGCAAAGCTCTGGAACATCTCTGCCACAAGAGGGCACAAGAGAACAGGAGAAGTCAGATCAAGCTTCTATAAAATAAAGCCAACAGTCAAGGAAGCTGAACTGAAGCTTACACAGCCTTCATCTACAGCACATGCAGTTACACAGCTGATCAATGTGCCTCTCAACAGTCATATAAACTCTGCTGACAGAACATATTCATCCACAGATCCAGAGAATTTTATGCTTAGAAATGAAACGAAAGCTGGTCATACAAAAATCTTTCCTTATTATGGACACCTTTAGACATACAGTATTTAGTGCATTATAATCATGTATGTTAATTGTTTATGAAGCAACAATACATAAGAAAATAATTTTAAAAAAAGACATAGGCAGACTCTTATCAGCTGAACATTTCAAAATATAAATAAATAAAGTGGATTTCTGCCCCTCACCAAATGTAAGTTTCCCACTGTTCTCCACATCGATGGCGCTGAAGAGACGAGACACTCGAAGCTCTGCCACCCCGAGAGCAGTACGCAGGATACAGGCCAATTCTTCTTCTGTTATTGCCCCGTCCTCCTCTCCTTCAAACATCTAAACCAACAACCCAATATAATTAGCATTGTTCAGCCCGGCCAATGCTAGGAACCAAGCAGTCAAGTTTGTGGTGCAGGGTGACGGAGCCGAAAATCAGATGTCTTTGAGTCACTACACAGCTCTGGAAAGAAATAAGAGACCACTGCAAATAATTTTTAAATTAGCATCTCTGTGAGTATGACAACCATTCCATGCCAGTGTCTGTTAAATTCCTACACAAGCACCTCATTCTGCTTTATGAGGTACTGATTACTGATCACCTGAATCAATTCTTATTTAATGAGGAAAAGTATATAAAAAAACTCTCCTCTTGCAACACTAACCGCTTGCAACGTGACCAGTTGGACGGTTAACATTACTAGATGTATGTCAAAGGTAATTGCCATTTTGTTTTTGTTTTCTTTGAATTATTCAAGTTATGTAATCATTTGTCTTACTTTGATGTATTGTAATTTTCTTTAAAATTATGCTTTAAAGAACAATATCATAGAATGATGTACAAAATAACTTTTCAGGATGGGTTGAATATTGCTATGCACATAGTAACACACTATATGGGGAACGGTATTGGGACACACCTGTTTTCAGGGCTTGGGCTAGCCCCTTACAATCTTTATGCTTCAGCATACCAAGACATTTTGGACAATACCATGCCTCCAACTTTGTTGAAGCAGTTTGGAGAAGAACCTTTTCTATGCCAGCATGACTGTGTCCCAGTGCACAAAGCAAGGTCCATAAAGACATGGCTGGATGAGTTCAGTGTGGAAGAACTTAACTGACCCGCACAGAGCTCTGACCCAAACCCATCCTTTGGGACACCTTTGGGATGAACTGGAACAGCGATTGGTTCCTGACATTCCCACAGAAACACTCCAAAATCTTGTGAAAAGACTCCCAGGAAGAATAGAAGCTGTTATAGCCGCAAAAGGTGGGGGACCAATTCCATATAAAATGTGTGTTAAGAAAACTACTACAGAAAGAATGTCATGAAAACATCTCATACCGTGAACGCCAACATGATAGTTTCCAGTGTTTTGGCAGGCCGACACACGACAGAGAAGGCGATCACAAACTCCCGGATGTCCATCGTGCCATCCTCATTCTGTAAAGTCAAAACACAGCGACGGTCAACTTAGTATCTCTGTGCTGGGGAAATAAGTAAGAAGTTCAAGGAACCCTGCTTGATAACACTGACTCAGTCATGTTACAAACATGGATAAAAAGACAATGGCAGTCCCTGAATCGCTTACCTCGTCAAAGAGAGAGAACATGTCTCTGAGCACGTCAGAAAGTGGCAGATCCAGAAACTGAGTAAAGTCCTCCAGACTCTGCCTCTGACCCCGCAGTTTACGTGCTCTTTTACCATACTCTTTTAGGAGCTTCTCAGATTTTTCTCGCTTTAGCCTGAAAAGAACACATACACCTCAAGTGACTGAGGGAACAATAAGATAACTCTACAGAGGTTTTCTAAAATCCTAAAAAAGGACTGAAGAATAAACTGTATGTGTAAAAAAAAAAAAAAAAAACCCAAAAAACACCTGCTATTTTTTCAGGTCAAGAGAAATCACAAGTTCCTAAAGCCAAGCAAATAAGGCTTTATAAGAAATATGCAGTCAGCAGTTGAGTAATACTAGCTAGAGGTGTATAGCACGAACATGCTGAGAATGAGGACAGAACATGGTGGGTGCACACGTGTGGACGTTCATGTCTGAGTTATAATGGTCATGTGAAGTATGCAGTGAGTCAGTGCATTTTCTAACTGACATTTCTTCAGTCTGCAGCTGCTGTGTACTGAAATTGTGCTCGATGTACATTTATGTCAGTGTATGGGAGCACCACTTCAATGAGTGTGCTTTAAAAATTTTTTTTAAAAGTCAGTGTGTAAAACAACTTGACAATTCACAGAAAGGATGCTAACTATATGTGTGATTTGAAAACTTTCACAGCAGAAGAGAACATGTGAACCTTTTCACAAACTTTCTTTGAGTTTTGGAGTGTGTGCATGGTGATGGACGTCTGAAAACTGTGGAGTAAGAACTCAATGAATTGGGTTTTATGTAAAACTATATCATGAAATCTCTAATAGACTGAACACTATCTCTAGTGAAGGAAACATTTATACAGTGGTGGAAAATAGGCAAAAAAACAATACACAAAACCCAGTAAAAAAACAAAACAAAACAATGCAGTACAGTACAGTGTGGAATCTTAAGCTTGAAAATAGCTTGAAAAAAGTGATCAAATTACCATGAGACACTTCAGTAACCGCTTTCAGACTGAAACATCAAAATGTATTTATGCCTTTTTGACACCTCTGGTGAGGAACACTTACCCTAGTCTCCGGACAAGTCTAGCGAACTCCAGTAGACATGTGTCCACAGGCAGCCTGAGCTGGCCTTCTGCCATTGCCAACTGACAGTCCTCAAACGAGTAATCTGTCACAGGAACCTCCAGGGCTCTGAGTGGAGACACACACACCAAACATGAGACATGTACTTCCTTGTCTCATAGAACCGCACACAAGAGTCAGTTAAACGCACTCTTTTCATCTTCCTGCTTCTTGCTCGCTCTCTCAAAAACTGCTAAACAGACAAAACATGATAATCCAAGTCACTAGTGTTGTATTGCTATAGTATTTATACGTAATTACGTTAAGAGTTATGTAATAAGTTACACTTACTACAGAGTCATTCAGGGATTGACATAAGTGGTACGCAAGTATAAATTGGCGTATGTGGTACGCAAATGCGCGGCAGTTTTCAGTATCACAGCGCAAATGCGAAACTAATTTGAATAACTTCATACTGCGTGCCCCTCCCCGTCCCTCGACTTTGCGGCCAGAGACACGGCCAAGCCACAGACCTCTGCGCGCAGGACTTCACAATGCTTTACAAGGCAGTTAGCAGCTAATATTAGCACCCACCCAACCCCCGAACCAAAGACCTCTGCACGCACCCCAACCACCCACCCCACCACGGAACCACTGCCAAGGCACTGAGAAATTTTTTAATTTTGATGCGCACCAATTGATTCATGTAGGTACTCATTAGAGTACTACAGCAAAAAAATGTCAACCCCTGGTCATATTCTATATTCACAGGTCAGCGCTTCTAATATTTTCTGATCTGTCTAAACAGAACAAATAAACAGAACAAATTTTTTTTTTTTTAGATAGGGCAATAGCTTTAAACATCATGCACCACATCACATGCATTACCCACACTCAAAGGCAACAAGATCAATGTTTGTAAATGGGATTTGACAATCAATACAGGGAGAAGGCCTAAATTGAGAGGAAGACCATTCTAAAATTTAGGTGATATAACAGGGAAAGGTCTGCCAACTTCATTTGTGGTCTTGGGGCTATGAGATGTTTCCTGGAGGACCCAAAAGATCGTGATGCAGGGTAAGGGGTAAAAGGTCAGAAATACTTTGCAGAGTGGATATGCAAAGCTTTAAAATCGTCATACTTGTTTTTAAAATCGACTCCAAACCTCACTGGTAACCAGAGGACAGAAGCCAGGGCAGGGTCATTTTCCCAACACCTTTTAATAAATGGTTACTGAATAACTGTTTCCGGGTTCTTATGGGTGAGGAAAGTCTTCGCCTTAGCAGCTGCCCTCAGCTGAAAAAACTGGCCTTAACGACCACAGAAATGAGATTTTCAAAACTTTAACGACTGCACAGGGGTTTGGAAATCCCCAAGGCAGTTCATCAGCTTCGTTATGGAAGCAATAGAACAAAGACAAAAATGGATCAAACACAAGGAAACAAATGAGATACTGAAAGTTTGACAACATTTCTTGTTTAAATAAGCTACAAGTGAGAATACAACCAACTCCAGTGGAACAGAAAGAAACTTGAAACACACAGAGCAGTAGCAGCAGCAACAGTTTCTGGGTGTCTTACTTGGCCATGAGGCGGCGCACGTTGTGAGCGAAGAGAGGAGGGTTCCTCTTTTCCTCTTCAGTGGGGGTGTAGATGGGGAGGAACTGGAAGCAAAACAACAACACTTACACAAACACCTTCTGAGACACAAATGAGCAAAACACGCCACAGAGCTGCTCTCTTTCAACATGCAGAGTGTACGGCATCAACATCCCAACAAGTCAGTCAGGAGTAAATTATTTAATGTTCAGAAAGAGTCATACAGCAGCTCTGCTTGTCTGAGGAACAGAGCTGCATATGGACAAAATACCACAGTATAACAAAATTGTGATAAAGTAACGATTCATATAATTGAAGCTTTCAGTGCATAAGGAACACTTTTTTGTTGTGGTCCTTTATAGTCACATGAACACGCCACAGCATACAGTGTGAACAACATGAAATTCTTTCTCTGTATTTAACCCCTTTAACCAAATGAAGCAGTGGGTAGCCAGGAACACAGCGCCCGGGGAGCAGTGTGGGGACGGTACCTTGTTCAAAGGAACCTCAGTGGTACCACTAGCAGTCCTGGGATTTGAACCTACGACCTTCTAATCACAGAGCCAACTTGCTAAACACCAGGCCACCAGCTATTCATTTGAAATAAAATAAAAAAAAGAAAAGGTTGTCTAAGCGATGGCAAGTAATGGCACAATGATCTGTGACTGGGAGTTCCCTGGGTGGGTAGGACGGACAACCCTCCCTCTCCTGGCATTACTCAGCAAGATTTTAGTCAACATGGGCTTCCCTTAGCTGATGTAACAGTTAGTTTTCTCCTCAAATGGTGATGAGGTGCTTGACAATGTGCGTTAACGGCAGTTTGAAAACATTTGGTAGCACTTATCTCAGAGGTAGCATGTGCTACCCTACATGTTTGGGCATCATGTGATAGGAGACCCAGTCAGTGGGTGATTTAAATAAATAAAGTCAATAATTAAAAACACAGTTTTCCTCTGCAGCACAGTGATTTACTTCAAAGTGTGATTTAAAAAGACTGGGCCCAGTTTCCTGGACAGGGATTAATGAAGTTAGCCATGATGTTTACTCCACATGATTTAAGGTCTTAGATCTTCTGTGTATTAATGTTGCAATTACAAATTTATTTTTCAGCCATGCCACAAGAGCAGTCTTCGATATTAAGAACATTTAAAAACAAAAACAAAACAAACAAACAAACAAAAAAAAACAAAAAACAGTTCTTGGCCATGAAGGCTGAACACTCACCTCAATCTCAAACACATTGTGGAGCTGGCAGAGAGTAAGCCACAGGATCTTAAACCTAGAAAAATATCAGCACTGCAGTCAACAGAAATTTCAAAAACGCTTTCATACGAGGTAGATAAATTCACCCTCATTAAGCCATAAACCATACTAGCAGAACAAACAAAAGTGGAAGTGCAACATACACTGGTTATTACGGTTAAATGCTGATCTCACTTTCCTAGCATTAAATAACACCGGGAAACATTCCATGCTTTGGAGAAGCGGAGACAGTGCTTGGTATCGTATTTCAGAGTAACACAGGGCATAGTGCTACAGCTAGACGTTACAACCCTTCTAGGAATCACTAACAGTGCCTTTATTCGGTAGACAAATGGTTAATCCAGTGTAACAGAGCTTTCAACAAGGTCAGACAAGTTGCAGAGGATCCCCCGCCCCCCTCTCTGAACAGCAGTTAAAGGCCTGACCCAAGTTATAGTTAAGGGGCGTTAATATGCATCAACATCGCGATACACTGATATGTTAATAGTGTGGCAATAATACAGTATAGCAAAGTAAAGGGGCTTTCAGACCGAACCCGGCATGTGCTGCACTTCGCTCTGAAACCCATTGTTTTCTATGGCGCCGCGCACAACCCAGCGGCCTTGTGTGCGCATCGTGGTCAAAGTTGAAATTTGTTGAACTTTGACCACTGCGAGCCGTGACGCATTTTCACACGACCAATAGAATCAAAGCATCGAAGCGCACAGTTTAATTCAAAACATTAATAATTCAATTCAGTTACATTCTGTATTGATATAAAGTTTTATTTTCAAGTAAAATGGAGAAATTGGCTCTCGGTAATTTGTCTGCATCTTAGTGATGCTAGGTCCCACTCTACTTAGCAGGCTGTC
>JBBJLS010000006.1:18844921-18858218 GCA_037577275.1 Bryconaethiops microstoma
ACACACACACACACACACACACACACACACACACACACACACACATACACACTTAGAAGAGCAAGTGAATCAATCTCACTAATCATGGAAGTAACCACCCACAGAAATCTTTTCACTGTGTCTGAACAGAAATTACAGGGCAACAAAATTGCCATATAGGGTGCCGCTAATTTCCCTTGGCTTTGGAGGATTAAACCATAAATGTGAGCTGAAGTGCTGCAATTAGTATTGCTGTCTGTACTGCTAACCTTAATATACCCATCAAATAAATGCCTGGCACAGTGCAACATAAACCTAAAGGATTTACTCATTGAAAAGCCATCAAAAGAGGCTAGCTGTGTGAATCCTATAGTGCGATGCGAAAATGACATAACTAATATGTGTTTTTTTGTGCAGCTCTGGGCTTATGCGTGTATTTTTTTCTGCCTTGCCCCAGGCTACGTGCTTTTTAGGAGGGGGAGGAAGGCCTATTGATGGCTGTGAGTATCATCTGAGCTGCAGCTAATCGCATGTTTACCATGGTTCTGTGTCTCTTTCTCTCATGCGGTATTAATCATTGTTTCAAGCTTGCATTGTATCAGGGCTGATAGCAAGAAATGTGCACTCCTACTCCATTCCTGCTCAGATTGAGCTGGTACTGAACTGCTGTCATGCTCCTGACTGGGAGGGTTTAGAGAACATTCACCCCATCCATGGCTTGCATTTGCACTTGACATGAAAATTACAACTACCTGTGTTTTTAACACTTTGGGGAGTGGAGTGACTTTTAACATTGAAATTCTACACAACCTATTTCTTGAAACTCTGATTCTGAGTAAATGTACCTTTAATGCTAGAAAAAGCAGAATTTGACCAGTTTAAAATGAAGAAAGCCATTTTTTGCTAAATAAAACTCCTATGTCTTCCAAGCAATCCCTCACTTGTACTCAATTAATGCAGATTTAAATCTACCATTGTAATGAGATTTACATTTCTGTGCCACTTTATAATAAGTGTCTCTAATAACTGTGCATGTATATAGTTACACATTACCAAAGATTACAACAGCAATGTGATTCACAACTACACATGGAGTACAGTAGTGCAGTTCATGTAAATACATATATGTATTAAATGCAATATTTACTCCTGTAACTGCAAGTCTAATTACACTTTAGTAGAATTTCCCAAGGGCACAACCATAATTTTCAAGTTGCTGGCTCACTTGAAAGATGGTAGAGATCGTATTGATTGTATAAATTAAAAGGCATTTTGTCTATGTAAGCCGGCCCTTTTCTCCTGCTGTTCGAGTAAGTAGGATGCTGCTTTAACAGTGGTTGTTCCGTAAACTACTTGCTTTTCCGGATTAACCTTTTAAAATATAAGCAAAATATAGTAAGCAGTTTACAAAGTACGGTCCAAAAGAACCAAGAACCACCAAGAGGCAACTGAAACATTTAAAGCACTTTTCCATAGCATACAGGAACCGTGTTGTACCTAAACTGGACTACAATAGCACGGATGTTGTGTCATGCTTTTCCATTGTATCTTAGCCTGGTAACAGTGCTGCTCATGTGTTAGCAGCGCAATGCTCTCCCAGTAGTCGTTGGCCACTCGTTGTCCCAAAATCACGTCCCTGGAGTCATCCATGGAAATTTGTTCTGTCCGAGCTGCTTCTGTTATTGTGGTCTTTTATTTTTCCTAGATTTGCTTGAATTTTTGTATTTTTTACTCTGTGCTGTTTAGTCATGCAATGAAAATTTAACTCAGAAAACTTGTTAGCAACATCCTGGTACACATTTGCTTTTCTCACAACATAAGATAAACTAATCCTTAGCCTAAATAGAATTGCTTGTACTTCATCAACTTCACAGTTTTTAGTTTGTATCGCCATTGTTGTATTTATTTCACAGATAATAAAAAAACAATAGCCTCTTTCCAAGTCTGTCTGTTGTCATTACAACATTTTGACCCATCAAAAAGCAGTGATGCAGTCATCTTGGCTTCAGCTCATTTTTGACCCTGCCATTGAGCAGCACAGTGACAGCATATGGGAATATGGGTTGGTTTGTTTGCAGTATACCTTGGAAAACTACTCTTTTGTTGGAGACAGACAATTTTTATAGGGGTTTCCAGACAAAGACCATTACTCAGTTTGGAGTGGCACCAGCAGTTTGGTTTTGTTTTGTTTTTGACCTCTGATTTCATTTTAGATTTCATATAAAATCACCCACATAAGTAGTATTAACATTATTAACTCCATTCACACATATGGTGTGATCATGTGTCTCAGAAAAAGTGCCATCTGAATCGAATCATGCGGTGACCTCATATGAGAACATGACTTTTATTATGTAGTTTATAAATCATAAAACTGAATCTCTATAGTGAATATGTGTGCATTGCATATTAATATTACAGTTTTGTTTTGTGTTTTAATATTTTGAGTATTAGACATCAGTAAAAGCACTCTAACTGTAAGTGTAACTGAATTACTTTATATAGGTTACACAGTATCTTCTGATATTGGTTCTTCCCACCTGTCAATATCAACCTTTTGTCCTTTGTTTCAGTGCCAAGAATGTGGTAATGGCTAAATCAGAATTTGATGTACAGCAAATCTTTTTGGGAACATTATTTCAAGAAATGAAAATTGTTTACTTGGGCATTTGTTGGGATGACTTGTGTTATGGCACTTATTAGCACCTGTAACTTTTTGCCTAATATTCCAGCTGGAATGCTAAAGGTAGATCTTCCCGTGGCCTCCATGTTTTCTGAGGTGATAAGTTCCATTCCCAAACCTTTGAAAACACCTTTTGATACAACGCAGGGTGAGACATCATGGGAGATGAAAGAGTAAAGCGTTTCGTCTGGCTTCCTGTTGTATTTTGCATGACCTTTCATACTGAAACGTCAGCAAACATTAATCAAGAGCAACAAGCCTTATCCATATTAATCTCATTCATTTCAGTGTCAGCCAATGATGCAGATTTGATTCAAATACGCTCGTTTAGCGGCCGGCTGCTCCATTGTCCTAGAAGTAATTAACATTTTTGAGCAGAGGGTTTAGCAACAAGGTTCCAGAGCATGAAGGTATCCCTGTGATCAATAATATAGCTCTTAATGAGGCATGCAGACTCCCTCTGTGATGCTTTCATCCAAAATTCATTAATTTCTTGTTTTATTCATCTGAACCGCAAGCTGAGATGTTCAAAACCGCAGGACGGCTGAAAGCAGATAGATGCAGACAAGACTCACCTGTTCGTGTGTATGTGTGAATGTGTGTATACGTGTGTCAGTGTTCTAAGACCTGTGGTTACTATGGGAAGTTTGATCTATGTCAGTTTGATCCTTATCTATATTAGACTTGTATATATTTATATATAATTGTTAATAACAATTTTTGAGAATGATACTATGCTGGTATTGCAGACCAAAATAGTGTGTGTGTGTGTGTGTGTGTGTGCGTTTCAACCAAATTAAACAAAACGTATATCTGTTACAAAGCAAACTTATAGTGTTAGCATCTCAGATAAAGCAAATCATACAGTCACTACATATGAGAACATCATTCCTTTAGGAATTTTAGAGCCTTTTCAATATGCAACAAAACTGAATCTCTATATTAAACCTGTATGCATTATATTATTTTTACTGTTATAGTTTGTGGTGTAATATTTTGAACATTAGATTCCATTACAAAATAAGTGCATTATTATAAGCATAATTACATTGCAGGCTACATGCTCCTGATACTGATCGACACATGGTGACCATAGAAAACTAAACAATTATGATATTGTGACTACAAATCAGTGCATGCCACTTTAATCAACCTGCAGGGTCTGATTGAATTTCTCCTAATTCTCAGTGCAGAAAAGACATTGTTTCATTGTTTCAAAATTAAAAAAGTGGTTAATATGGGTGCCTGCTAGGAGACTAAATATGGTGAGTAGAACGAATCAAAAACCCTTTTCTGATGCAACAAAAGCTAAAATGAATGAGTTTAGTGAAAAACAGTACCCATGAGTTTAGTGAAAAACAGTAGGGAGAAGAGACAGTAGAGAAGTAAGAAAAATGTAAAGAAATAACAAAAATCAGGACAAATTTTGCATCAGTGGACTTTTAATAAAATATAACTGATACAGAATTAAAGCATGCTTGTGTTTATAATTGTGTTCATCAGGTTATAAAAGTCAAAAATCAGTCCCAGATCAGTACTCAGGTAGGGCTGTGGTGCTTGATAATAAACCAAAAAGGCAAACCCTAAGCATCGCACTGTCACTCCCTAAAAGCATCCCCTCATGACCTATTACCCTCTCGCCGAGATTAAGGAGCATATCTTTTTTAAATACTTGCCATGTGAATTATTCAACACTCGGAAATTGTCTATCAGATCAGGAGAGGCTTGAAATGTATTCTCAAAAAAATCCCCAATACAAGCTGAGTGGATCTGTCCGCCGTGTACCTCTTACTAGTTCCTGGATATTAACTTTCACCTCTGAATATTTCATTTTTCGGAGATGCTTCACAGAAGAATGGCTCCCCTTCATGTACATTTACATTAATTTTTTGAATTTCCAGGATGAGGCCCTGGAGGTCACTGCGGCTCATGTTGAACTGACAGGCCTTTTTAAGGTGGTTGTCAGTCGGAGACGGCCGAGCGGAAAGCTCCCGTCCAAACGCAGTGAGACAGGCCCTCTTTGGCAGCCTTGATTGGTGCCTTGATGTCTGTTAGTGTAACCTGGGAGGTTAGAGATGGTGTCACTCAAGCAGACACTGTGGTACTGTGAAAAATAGGTACCAAAATGTTGAGAGTCTGTCCATTGTATATTAGTGTGTGTGAGTGTGTGTGTGTGTGTGTGTGCGCCTGTGTGTGGGCACACATACTGGGTTGTGGCTGTCAAGTTGATTTTATTCCCTTTAGTTACTGAACACACTGACAAGGAGTCTGTCAAATGTTTGTCTTCCGTCTGTGCGTCCATGTGTGTATGTGTGGGTCTGTCTGTCTGGGAGAGAGAATTATTCACATTAGCACAAGGCCCAACTTTTTCCTTCACTCTCTCTCTTTCTTCGCAGATGTCTAATTTGCCCACTCTTTTTCGCTCCCGTCTCTTGCCTGCTTTCTCTCTCTCCCTCTCCCTCCGTGTCTCTCGCTCTGTCTCTGGGCTGTAGCAGGGGCTCTGCTGTGACAGCAGGTTGTCACCATTCTTTCTGATGAAGAGGACCTGCTATCTGCTCCGGATGGATGTTTTGTGGGAGTTTTTGAAGGGAGGCAGATGGAGAGAGAAAGAGAGAGCGAGAGAGACAGAGAGATAGATAGAGAGAGAGTGAGAGAGAGAGAGAGAGAGAGAGAGAGAGAGATGGGGAAGATGGGCAGTGCCGTATGCTTTTACTCACGTCGTCTCCTCCATTTGCATTCAGTTTCATCAATGTGTACCTTTCTCAATGTCGTTTTTTTTCGAGGTTGAATTTTGAATTACACAACAGGCTTTACACCTAGGACTTTTACTGTCAAGTCCATGGAGACGGCTGAGGAAGCCAACGCGATGGCCAAATTAGCTTGAGTGTTACACAAAACTTGCTTCAGCCAATAATAAGGATTATTTTTCCGTCATCCAGATGCATTGCAAAATTTTTAAAGAAGTCCGAAATGCATCTGGATGACAGAAAAAGAATCTTTGCTTCATGTAATCTTTTCTCACTTTACTCAGTTTACACCAACATTGCACTGCACTCACAATCCATTATATTAAAAGCCTCTACCTTCTACATCCTCTCACTTTATGAGCTTCACCAACCATAAAGAGCTACAATTTATCAGCCATCCTCGACCCCATTCATCACTGGTCAGTTTCTGACCACAGAACCACTGTTGAGGAGATATTATTTAGGGGGCAGACCGCTCTCAACACAGCAGTCACACTGACAGCGCTATGATAGCATATGCGCTGCTGATATGAGTGTATCACATGGTGTTTCTGGAGTTTTTACACACATCAGTGTCACTGATAGATTAAGAATAGGCTGCCACCTAAAAATACACAGCCAAGAGCAGCTCTGTTGTCAACAATCAACCACATTGACAGAATGAATTGTAATGTAAATTCTTTCCAGGTTGTCCCTCAGGACCCGCAATGTCGAAATCTGCTGTTACAGCCAATAGTCATCATCCAGTGAGTTCCATTCTAGAGAACATGCCAACTTTATGGAAATAAAGTAGATTTATTCTATAGAGCTTGACTGTTGAGAGTCAGACGATACACCAGAGCAGCTCATGGCTCAACACCTACAGCATTGCTTCGGGGCTAATCTCTGGTTTGTTACGGACTGCAGACAACCCACAGACAGACATCTGTGCAACCTTTAGGCACAGAGATATAACAGGTGGAAAATGTCAGGGTGTCGAATCAGATGTTTTTGAGAAGGTGAATCCATTCTTCTGAGGCCTTTTTTGAGGTCCAGACTGAAAAGCTGCTGCTGGACCATGATGGATTAATTGCAGCAAATCAATATGGGAATCATTTTTGCTTTGATTGAATAATTGCATACTGAGACATCTCTCTGCAAACGATGAAGTCAGTACCAGTATAGATGTAACCAAAGTTTATAGTTTGTAATGAAGGAACTGTTGATAAATCAAATCTACAATTTGTCTCGCTTTCTGTCTTGCTTTGTGTCTTAAATTTAATTTTTCAGTTTTGCACTGGATCAAGAGTAACAGCTTGATACACCAAATTCTGACACATAACTTTTCTTGACTGATTAGATTTGGGGTCAATAGAAAACTGCATTTTATTTATTCATTTTTTGTTTAGATCATATTGTGTTCCTCACAAATCTAAATCTAATGTATTTGTTTTACCGTCACCACAGTTATACTAAGTTAAATAATTCTTTGGTGTTTGTCCATGTTAAACATGAGAACAAGCATAATGTAGAACAAGTTTCCCCATTGTGGAAACCTATACTTTATTAGTGTGATGTGTTTTTTCTTCGGGTTTGTTTGGCTGATAAAAGTGGGTTGAGTACAGGTGCCAGCGAGAGCAGATCAGAGCTGGCGAGGCTGCGGTAGTTTGATCTTGGTGTAAGGAACATTATGGGAAGTGATTTCAATGCGCTGGAAATCAAAGCTGTTCGCTCCTGAGGTGCTTTAATATACAGTGAGATCTGTTTGATCTGCAGCTTCCTCTGATGAGCCTTTCGTTTTCCAGCTAGCTGTCTCCACTCACCTCTCAGTTTCTCTTCTCTTTTCTCTTCTCCTCTGTTCTCTTCTCTCCTCTTCTCATATTTAATCTCTTCTTCCCTCTCCACTTATTTTGTCTCCTCTATTTTATTCTTCTCTTCTCTTCTCTTCTCTTCTCTTCTCTTCTCTTCTCTTCTCTTCTCTTCTCTTCTCTTCTTCTTTCTTCTCATCTTTCATTCTTGTTTTATGTACTTTGTACATGTTGTTTCATCCCTTCTCTCTTCTCTTTTCTTCTCTTCTTGTATTTAATTCTTTGCGTCAGACACCTTTTCTTCTCTTTGCTTCTTTCATTCTTGTTGTATCAACTCTGCACATGCTCTTTCTTCTCATCTCTTCTCTTCTCTTCTCTTCCCCTTGTAGTCTGAACAGTTGCGACCCATAAAGTCTTTTGTATAACAGTGCTGGGTAAATTATTTTGAAAAGTGGTTTTAGACAGGGATGTACAGCATCAGAATCAGATAACTAGTTATAGTTATAGTAACTAGCTATAGTGTGACTGTTATAGTGTGTGTGTGTTTCTGTATGCACATTTGTAGGTGCAAGGCCAGTGTTCTTTCCTCTGGTGAGTTGTGCTCTGCTCCTCTCAGTTTGTTTCTTCTTTTGGAACCCTGTGTGGTCTTCAGTGTGCAGAGTTGATGATCTGGCCCTTTAGGCCCTGGTGAGAAAGCACAGTCGCTTTGTGAAAGCACGTCCCCTACGGGCATTTATGCTCCCTCTTCCCCTGCAGTGTCACAGTTCACCTCGCCATCACCACTGCCTGGCATTTACCAGCAGACTCCGGTGCACTCTGCCATTCTACTGCAGGATGCGTCCCAGTCGCCTCGCCATTCTGTTAGTACACTCAGCAGCTAGTTGCTCGGTTTAAACAGCCCCTACAAAAGCTTGTTTCAGATGCAAAACTCACATAAAATTTTTTTTTTAATATTCTAGCTATCGCCATTCCTTTTACAATGCAACAGAACCGCTTCACACCCACTTCTGACACATTTTCCACCTACGGTAGTGATTTTGCTTTTTTTAACCAAAAAAAAGGATGTTGATAAATTATTCCAAACCTGCTCATTTATATTTTAGGTAGGTGAAAGTAGGTTTCCCAAAAAATCCAACATGTTGCTATGAAATAAAAGCAAATGCACATCACAGCGTCACATGCTGGATATGCAAGTGGCTCATATGTTCCAGATGTTTTGAGCTGCTCTTACTGTAAAGCATCGACCAAAACATAAGCATTTCTATCCTCACAAATCTGATGACTGCAGCATTTACTGGAGGCAGAAATTACCTTTTGCAAAGCAGTACAGTATTCTGTATTTTCAAATAGTCTGCGGTGGAATTACCTCTGGGAACATTGTGGGAAAGGACTGATCTCCTGAGCTGCATTTAATTTGGATTTCTGAACACCTATAGCAGGAGTAAAACCACTGATGCGGGTTTATGATATTGAGTCTAGTGGTGGGTAACAGACTAGGTTCAATTCTCTGTCTGGGCAAGAACATTCCACTACACCAATAAGAGTCCTTGGGCAAGACTCCTAATGCTACATTTGTTTCCCTCTGTGATGTGAATAAACTGTAAGTCACTCTGGATAAGAGTGTCTGTCAGATGCATAAATGAAAATCATCAATATCACGTCATGCCCACCCAGTGTGCTATACGGGGCGATTGGTGGCCTAGTGGTTAGGGAGTTGCCCCTGCGATCAGAAAATTGTGGGTTAAAATTGTGGGTTTAAATCCCAGGACTGCTTGTGGCACCACTGAGGTACCCTTGAGCAAAGTACTGTCACTACACACCTCCCCGGACGCCCCCCGTTGGTGGGTTAAATGCATAGAAAGAATTTCACATTGTTCAGACTGTGTGCTGTGCTGTGTGCTCACCTGAGACTATAAGGGATTCTTTACTTTAATATCTGGCAAATTCTGTAACATATATATTGACCTATTTTTTTGGAGCCACTTAAATATGCTGTTAAAGCTCATGTGCTGTTTGCATATAGCTCTAATGTCATGCAGAGTAATCTGCTTATCAATTCAGCTCAAATCAAAACCAGGTGCTGCTCAAGAACTAAAAATGCTTTTAAAGACTAGGTCCAGCTATCCTCTAATGTCCTCCTAATGTCCTCCGGTGAGTGCTAGCAAACGCAGTGCAGTGCAGCAGATTTTCGCCCTAAAATCGCTGTTCCATCACCGGCCCGTTTCCAAGAAGGAATGAAACGTTTTTAATGAAATGTGTATCCCCCGAAGAGACTGGGCTTTTCCACGTCACTGGTTCCCTTCTCACTTTCACATGCTGAGCTGTGCTTGCTGCTGTAATAGCAACAACAACAAAAAAAAGAAACAGTTTACTGTCTCTTAATAGTTGCTGTGTTTGTTATACAGCAGCAGACTGTGGATGCTTGGTCTTACAGAGAGCTGCAACTCTGGATTTTAGTGTCTGAACCAGGTTGATAGTCTCTGCTTCCCTGTGAAACTTCTTGATCTGTTATTAAACAAAGATTATTACACCATTTGTACTGTTCTGCATATTGATTTTTTATAAAATAATCAGATAAATATTCTTAGCTTGCAGTGCTTTGCAAGTCAGCTGATCCCAGAACCTATTTGTATTGACCTATTACAGTAAGGCAGTTTGACTGTGGAGAGCTTTCTCTGCATACTCACTGCGGCATTCTCATTCTGTCCCTGAGCAAGGAGAAACCTACATGATCTGCACATTAATATAAAACCTGTTTTATAGCGAAGCACAGTAGCCAAAGGACTTAGTGAATGTTCTGCAGAAATGCGTCGAATACTTTACTGAGGCATTCTGTGTTTCAGCACTGATACACAGTTTAAAAACATGCAACATATTTTAACGATTTTCTTAATTCCACCTTATTAATGAACCTAAAAAAATTTTTTAGTTAGTTAGTTTTGCTATATTTGTATGATGTTGAAATGTGTTTATGTATTTACATGAGTATTGTAATGTACATTTGCATTGACATTGACAGGTGTAGGACTTCTTTTTTCAGCTTGTTTTGATGTCAAACAATAGCCAAAACATGGCCAAAGTTTATCATACATTTGTTTTTCCACATAGGCATATTTTTACATCAAATTCAAATCATAATGCTATTGACAGAATGACATCTTTACTGTCATTACCATCTTGTGTAGGAATACAGCAGAACAAAACAAAATTGCATATATTTAGGGCTAAGGTGTAGCATATATATTAATAACATGACCCTGACGGTGATCTGCATGATCTAATGTAGCCATTTTCATGGTGTAGGGTTCTTTCTGTAGCTAATAAAGTTGAACTTTCCGCTTATGGTAAATGTCAAAGAATTCCTGTGTATCAAATGTTCTGTATTTACATTGTAAAAACCACCTTCAGTGTGCAGTTTTGGTAATTTGCTAGCTATTTGCTGTGCTGTATTATAAAATGACAGTACATTACTGTATTTCTATATATACTACACGCATACATTGTTTCCTGCACTCTTATATGTTTAATGCATTGCTCATATGTGCTCTAATATGCACCCACAGATGTCAAAGGGGCCTTAGTTTTGCCACATTATGTGTACAAGACAAATCTACATTGCTAGCTTCAATTAGTAAATGCTTGCACTTTTATTCAGACTGTTAAATAGTTTTTAAAAAATCATCTCATATTTTAGCAATTACATGCACCTGTGACAATCATTAAGACTACAGAGACAACAGCAACCATATATTCATTAATTACACAGTATGGGATTAACTTCTTGTCTGAAAAATAAAAACACAACCATGAAGAGTA
Source organism: Bryconaethiops microstoma (assembly GCA_037577275.1). Lineage (NCBI taxonomy): Eukaryota > Metazoa > Chordata > Actinopteri > Characiformes > Alestidae > Bryconaethiops > Bryconaethiops microstoma. The sequence goes on from JBBJLS010000006.1 coordinate 18,855,934, forward strand.
TACCTAAACATGTAAAATGCATTGAAACTTGTCTTTAGGGTTGGAATAACTTTAAACTAAAAAATCCTGTGAAGCAAATGACAACATGTGATGAATGTTGGGAAGCCGTCCAACATTTGGGCTGTTTAAGTTTGCAAATAACATCTAATTACTGTAAATTCCAACATTTAACTTTGCTTATCATTTATGCAACACTTATCTCTAGATTACTGCAGTGTTTCAAGTTTAAATGTCGATCAGTTCTTGCTGTATGTGTTCTGCATAACTTCTACCAAACTGTGTTTAGCTGTGATTACTTGTAGTTTAAAAACATTTAGGAATGCATTGTGTTAGAAAGCAGTTCACCCGGAGTGCGGTCCCTTTTGTGGTGAATAAAAGATGTTGTGATTTGTTAAAGACTCAAAAAGGAAGCTTAACTGAAGGATTGCGAATGGCTGACATTTGTAATAACTTTAATGGGCTTCGTTATGTAAAAAGCTACTGTGTGATTCTATTGGTTCAACCCACAGTGTTCATTCACACTGCAAGTTAAATAACAAACAATGCCTCCCATCTCTTTAAAGTGATCTTGTGAAAAAAGGACTTGTCATTTTGACATAAACTGATTACTGTTTTAATTTTTTTTTTTAATCCAGATTGCACGTCACCCCTATATATCAGTTACGCAAATAAATACCTTAATGAAAGCGTGCCATGCTGTGATCAAAAGAAATTCAAGAATCAGGCCAGTTCTGATGCCCTTGTGAATCTCCTGACAATAGTAAAATGTCTCCCAATATTAAGATGATCACTAATAATTCTCCTCACAGATCATCCTTTGGCATGGGGTCATAATGGTCAATCCATAGTTTTACAGCATTTTGAAAAGAATCAAAAAAAGCAATGCTTAAGGGTACCAATACCAGTGAAAGAGTGTGAGACACTTTCCAATGCTCTGCTGTCTCTAGAATATGACTTCTCCTCTCTCTGTATATTTCTCCACCTCAGGCACATGTACCTTCTGTCTTTGCTTATAAACTCCCTCTCTTTTCCTTCCCTCTCCCTTTCTCTCACTCTCCACCCCTAGGTAGCATTGTATACCTGGGCATGATGGTGGGGGCCTTCTTCTGGGGGGGCATGGCGGACAAGGTGGGCCGTCGGCAGTGTCTGCTCATATGTATGTCTATGAACGGCTTCTTTGCCTTCTTGTCCTCCTTCGTGCAGAGCTACGGCTTCTTCCTGCTGTGCCGCACGATAGCGGGCTTCGGGTGAGTCTTCTGCACCACCCCCCCTCTCCAACTCCCCACTCAGCTTTCATTACACACACTTGTAGTTAATGAAGTGGCACGTATCTCCCAGAACATTTAATAGAAAAAACGTCTTTTTTTGGTTTTTGGGAACGATGTACATGAACATACATTTGATCATGATAATGAAAGGAGGATGACAGTCATTTGAGTGAGGATGTTCTCTGAAGTAAATTATTATTCATTCTGACCAGAAGCAGATTTGGCGTCATCTTTGGGATATTCAGTGATTTCACCAAACAAATGGCATTAAATATAATTATATGACATATTATTTCCTTTTTGTAGGAAGAGCTTGTATTAATATATCGTTAAAAAAGGGGTAATAAAAGTAATGAGTAACAAGTCTTATGACAAAAGCAGTATAGTATCTGTTTAAAAAGGAGTAGGTTGTAGATCTCTTACTTCTTCTTTCTTTAATTGAAAGAAAAATGCACATGCACAGACACTCTAATGAAATTAACATACAGATGTGCTAACCAATGTTGTCTGTTTCTTTCTGGACACTGGATTACGGTTGTTGTTATGAGGAATGATCCAGCAGGCATCTTTTATCAACTCCACTCTAAACGAAAACCCCTTCCCTTTGCTTTAGATAATAGTCTTTTTCGGACAGACAATACATTACATCGGCCCAGATCGATAGCCACTGCAGTGCCACTTTCTTGACTCCCACAGCTTCTGTCACTGCTACAGGCTGCCAGTGGTCCTGTGGTTAAAGGACTTGTCCTCCGGATGATAGGATTGTTTTAGTATCTCTGTAACATATTTTAGACGTGAATGCCTTGAAAAAACAAGATAACAGGTCTTTTGAGATAAGATATGATAATATAAGATATGATAAACCTTTATTAGTCCCACAAGTGGGACATTTGCAATGTTATGGCAGAAAGTGGACAGTACAAAGGTAAGAGCAGCAAAACACAATAGAGTAAAAGCTATAATACAACAATACAGTATAAAAAATACACTATACAAATAGTACAAAAATATAAATGG
>JBBJLS010000006.1:18900683-18913569 GCA_037577275.1 Bryconaethiops microstoma
GCAAAAACAACACACACACACACACACACACACACACACACACACACACACACACACACACACACACACACACACACAGTTTTGGTCAAAAGATGTTGTTCCAGTTTAGAACAGATAACGCTTCATACGCCTGAGTGGTGTAACTAAGTATTGCCTCTGTCATCTAAAGATCACTAGCTTCCTGGTCATGCCCCTCCACGGTGTAATAACAGTGTCTACATTCCAAGTGTTATAACAGTGTCTAAATAAATCACATACTCAAAAGTTGTTAGAAAAATAACACTCAAAGACACTAAATGCATTAACAATGTAATCTTAGTCTGATGACAATTTAAACACACTTAAATAATCATAAATGTTTGTAAATTAGTACATTTAGTATGTATTAAAGTATGCAGAAATATAAACATTATATACTTTTTTCAAGAACACTATATAAAAGGACACTTTAATACACTTTTTTGAAGAGAAGCCTTTAGGCCAAATGTCAGAAACATTCAATTGTCTCTGATTCTTGATTCTTGAGTTATGTGTGTACTTTACTTACGTCCCGGAAAAAAATAAATCTCAGTATCCATCACTTTGCTTTATGTTTCTCTTTCAAATGCACAGAAATCTATACCATCTACTCTCAAAAATGTGATAAAAAAGGTAGCTTGAATGATCATACGGTGGACCCATTTTAGTTGCTTAAAGAACCAGTTCTATAAATAAGGAATGTGAGTGTGAAGAGCCTTTTATAGGTGAAAAAAACTTCACATAATGTAATATGGTGATTAAACTTTTAAAAGGCTTTTTATATTTACATTTTTTTTCCTGTTAATGGGAATATTTGTTAATCAGTTTCATATAAGCTTGATAAGATGCTTGTACAAGGTATAGTGTTTTTCCCCACACATGCACTGCACTGTTCATATTTACTATTTGCAACAGCTCTTCAGACCTCAATGTGTCATAAAAATGGGCATACAGACATCACTTATCTGAAAACAGCAAACATTTTGAAGGTTGAATTTTGTCCGCACTTTTGTAGGAAGGAGCTCTAGGAAGATCCTGCTGCCTGCCATGGGCTGAATTACAGCTGTGGCAGTTTTGAGGAGTGCTGATGGAGGTTGGCTCCTCTGGGTTTTACACCTTCCCTACCTCTCCGTCTCTGAAAGCGTCAGATTGACATTACACACAAATGCCCTAAATCCACCAAGGAGAGGGGGAAAAAGCACTTCTTAACCTGCTCTCTCTCCCTCCCTCTCTCTCTCTCTCTCTTTTTCATTCTTTTCCTAACCCCCAACCCATTACTGTCCCATTCCCTTAGTGGCTCGTGCTTTAAATCCAAATAGTGCCCTTTCTCTGCTCTTCTCAAAGCAAAGCAACAAAGGAAGGGGCAAAAAACTACATTACATAAACAGCAGAAACAGCTGTTGATCCAGAGACAGGATGGAGGCTGCTGGCCTGTAAACCTTAGCCAAGTTTCTGGCCTGCATATGTGTCTGTGCGTGTGTGTGTGTGTGTGTGTGTTTGCTCTTCTCTTTTTTTACCCACTACTTCTTTGACTTCAAGCGCTAACCCCTCCTTCCTCTTTCCTCAGGCCAAGGCTTCCTCCATCCGGGGAGAGAAGTGTGTGAAAACGCAAAGCCCCCCTGGTCCAAGCAGAGCGTAGAGTGTGAGAAGAGGCTTGCATTTGATGCCTGAGTGCCCAAATCTTTGGGTCCGATAGTGGGGCCTGAATTCCCCTGTGAGGCCCGAGATGGAGAGGGGAAGGCACGGTAATTGTATCAAAGGTCTGTAGAGATTTTCCCCTCGCCAACTCCCGGTAAAAGGGAAAGGGTATCCCACGACGACTCTGCCTCAAAAAGGGGGCACTGCAAAAAAACAATGTGCACTCACATATGAGTAACGTCCAATTTATCACATGAAAGCCCTCACGCCCAATAAAACAGCCCAGGCCACACTGGTCTGCGCAATGTTTTCATCTATGAAAATGAGAAGTTTGTCTGTTTAGAGTGTCTTGTTCGAACATTTGACATATTGGTCGAACATTTGCCACTTTAGTTTTGATGTATAGTGTTGCATCAGAGAACCCTAATGAAGGTGAATCCAGAGGTGAATCCCTCTATGCTATTTTCTTTAATTACAAATATAATTTTTTTCTAGTAGTTTCTGAGATATATTTTGTGTGAAATATGCAGTAGATTCAGAAAGAAAAATGCATAATTATTAAAAAAATAGATTTATAATGATTTTAAAGAAATAAAACTGAAATAAAAAGTCTATTTAAGATAAGAAAGTCTTTAAATAAGAAAATAATTGAATAAAATAGTGAAGGTGAGGATGGTGATGGTAGTAATGTGAAGATGAGAATAATGAGGATGGTGATAAAACTCAACAAGATGGTAGTGATGATGATGATGATGATGATGATGATGATGATGATGATGATGATGATGATGATGATGATGACAGTGATGATGATGATGATGACAGTAGTGGTGGTATTGCTGCTGATGATAAAAATGAGCTAAAAATGATGATTAAAAAATAATGATAGTGCTCATGATTTTGAATATAGTGATGAAGATGATGCTTCTGTTGCCTCTGCTGCTTCTGATGATGATGATGATGTTTGTGATTGTGGTAATGGGAATGATAATGATGGATGAAGATGAAAGCTGGAATGCTTGTAAAATGGATTGCTATTGTCATGTTAAATATTTTAAATCATCTTGCTGAGGGAAAAGTTTATAATGATGTTGGTAACGGTTGTGAAGCAGATGATGATGTTGGTGAAGATGATGTGGGCGATGGTAGTGATGACAGTAATGGTGATGATGAGGAGGATAATGATGATATGAAAATGGTGGTGGTAGTATTGGTGATGGTGGTGATTATGATGGTGATGATGATGACAGGGATTAATGAGGGTGATAGCAAAGGTTAAATGAATGTGGTGATGGTGATGAAGATGATTTTGATGGTAGTGATAAAGATGATGATGACAAACGTGATGATGATGATGATGATGATGATGATGATGATTATAGTGGTGATGATGGTAGTGAAGATGATGGATGAAGATGAAAGCTGGAAGGCCTGTAAAATGGTTGCTATTGTCATGCTAAATATTTCATCATTTCCCTCCTTGCTGAGGGAAAAGTTCAGCACGTCTCAGGAGAATTTGATGCTCCATTGCCGCTCATCCAGCATTGCTGTCCTGCGTGATTTTCAGACCCTTCATTCAGTCTAACACAGCATGGCCATTGTGCTACATACTGAAAGAGAATGGGGATCCTTAGCTTTTATTATAATGTCATGACAACCTCAAAAAAACTGAACTCTATTCTGTGAAGGTCCTGCGTATGCATGTCCAGGTGCATTTGATGCAAATCAGCACCCGTCACACATTAGATGGATTGTCAAAGCAATGACTGATTTGACAAGATGCAGAGGTGAAAAGCAGGTAATGTAGGAGTAGTTGAGAGAGAGAGAGAAAGTGAGAGAGAGAGAGGGAGAGAGAGAGAGAGAAGCTGTGTGGAAAAGGGTTTATTACCAACTGGGCATCAATAGATGGGCCACTGTCACTAATAGTGCTTTTGCACTGGGATGTGTGGTGCAGCGAGATATAGTTACAAATACATGTTTAGTAAACTTGTCTTTCCGCTGCCAAGACAACTGTATCGCATCACTGCTGAATTGTATTACCATTCTTATCTAGGTATATCAAACCCAGACATATGTGTGGGGCTAGACACAGTGTGGACCACTGATTGGTAAAACGCAATTATCACATGATTACCAGATTTCGTGACTCGAGACACGCAAAAACATTAGCTAGCCAAAATTACGGCTGGTCTCACTTTACATAAAACCAAATAAATTGGTTTTGTTGCTACTGTTGTTCATGTTTATTGTTAACTCTAGCATTGCATAAGAAGCCATGTCACCTCTACACAACACCTAGAAAACTGCTTACTTGTTAAACAACAGTATCATCAGTTGTTGTTGTACAATAGTTCTTGATCATTTTGAGTAAGAACACCAACAACTGCATTTCATTCCACTTTGTAGGCCTGGACATTGGATAACGTCTAAATCTATGTCTTATGTATAAGTGTTTTTTTCACACAGGATTACTAGTGTATCTTTCTTTGCTTGTGCAACAATGTGCCCCAGTCAATAGTAAGATTTTAAAGAATCTCTTGTGCTTTTGTTTTTAAAACACACTTAATGGCATTTGAAGTGTATCTGGGACTAGACTCTTCTCTCTTCCCTTTTCTTTCCAATTCATTACATCCTCATCCGCAGCGCATTACTCTGCTCAACTCATTCTAATCTCCTGGGGGGAAGTTATTGGTCAAACCATTTTAACCCCATTTATCCTTTTCAGAGCCGATGAAGAATATTATATACCCCACCAGACACACATATACACACATACTTTTGATGCATGCAAAGTGGCTCACAATCAAACTAATCTGTTAACAGCAAACCATTTAAAGAGATACAGAACTTTTTTGTTTAAGTGTATATAAATGCATATGCGCACAACAACAAACATTCCTCACCCTGGTTTATTTGTGTACTTTATTAAATAAAGTAAATAGGAACAAAATGTACACACATAATTATAAACCATCTGAAATAAAAATGCACAATTTAAGCAAAGATCAAAAGACCAAGGGAGTTTTAAGATGAATGCACTGATATTTTTTTACTGCTGCAATATTGCACCAAGAGCAGCACATTTATGAAGCACATGTAATATAGCTATGAAAAACATGTAACAGAAGCAACTTGCTATTTCACTGAAAAAATTGGTTTCGGACGGATCACAGTTCTAGAACCTCATCTACACTGTTAAATATGTGAAATATCTCTTCCAAATACCCTGGGAACCTTGTTTGGCAACATGAATACATGACAACATAAAATGAAAGTGTGGCTTCTTCTGCCAAAAAAACTAACACTTGGTTGTTGTGGAGTTTCTATTTAATTTTCCAAAATATGTACAAATTCACACAAAAACTGTTCAAAGACCACAGAATCAAACTATTGACACGAACACCCCAGTCCCATGATGTAAATTCTTTTGAAAACCTGTAAGGTGAGATTTAGATGAGAGAACAAAAAAGACAAACTATGAACCTAAAGGATCTGGAGAGATTCTGTGTTTTTGTTTCTTTTCACTAAATTTACTTCCTTTAACCCTTTCAAAAGTACAGTCCCATTAGTGTGATTTGCTGTTAGTGGTCTCTACACTAAAACAAATACTGTACATTTTCCAATGACTTCCAATTACTAAACACCACTGTAATCTGTAGCACAGAATTGTAATTTTAACTTACTTTTTACTGTATTAGTCTATAACAAAAAATTATAGTGTTTTCTTGCTTGACTCTGTGCCATTGCTGTGTATTGGGCTGTTTTCCTGCAAAATCATCCATTAAAAGTGTAGTACAAAGTTGATTTAAACAACTGATGTACACCACAGGTCATTGTGCAATACTATTAAATACAGTAAAAAAAAGAATTACAGTACAATTATGTGGAAAAATGTTAATGAAGAAAATAAAACACTAAAAGGAAACTGAAGCAAAATACTCAAATAACACAACAGATACACAGAACAACTAAGGCACAAGAAAAAGTGGAGAGGAACAGACCACAACAAAAGCATACTAAGAAATAAAAAGGGGAAACTACACAGAGATCCATACAATACAGAGCAGAAATCACAGCAGCCCACCTCTTAAGCTCAGCTCTTGAGGTGCACAGATGAACCCATTTTGGGGGCGTGGCCTGGAGAAGGGGTCAACAACAGGGTAAGAGAAGGGAATAAGGAATACACAGAATACAGGTGGAGGAGCCAAACAAGTGACTACACACACTGCTGGACAGGACAATGGACAAATGAATGGAAAGGGAACAGGACTAGGGACTGGACAGTAAAATGAACAAATGAATGGAAATACTAGGCAGGGCAGACAGAGGGTAGGACAGAGGGAACGGGTGACTGAATTGGCTGGAGAATGAACAAGGGATATGACAAGGGGCTGAAGAGGAGAGACATAGTTGGACAGTATAGATGGTGGTATGGAAGAAAGGATGGTTGGTTGAATGGGGAAGGGAGAGACAGCTGTATGAGTACATGCACACAGACAGAAGGAGAGTGACATGATCCATGACAAGAGCAGAGACCAAGACTTATACCATGAACAGGATAGGGACAGGGAAAGAAACAAGAATTGGTAGACAGATAACTGGAGAAGGCACAAGACTGTGGACTGATAACACAGGTGGAATGAAAAATAATGAAAAAGGGACAGGCCAGACAGGAAACTGGAGGGCTGGCCTGGCAGGAAATCAGGGGACTGGCCTTGGACGGGACATTTACATTTACGGTATTTATCAGACACTTTTATCCGAAGCAACTGTCATTCCCCAATTACAGGGGAAAGTCTCTCTCGATCAACTTGGGGTTAAGGGTCTTGCTCAGGAACCCAGTGATGGTATGCTGAAGGTAGGATTCAAACCCATGACCTCTTGATTCAGAGGTAAGTATCCTACCCACTCCCTAGGACAAAGGCCTGGGTCTGGGTGGCTGGCAGACCAGCAGTCACATTATGGGTGTCTTGCAGACCAGTAGCTATTTCCTGGATTACTGACTTAGAAACCTGAAGTTTGGCACTCATCCAGCTGCACTTGTCCACAGAACCAAGCACCAACCTAAATAGAACCCTTGAATGGCTGGCAGAGGACTAGAACACCAAGTGGCCATCAGGGGACCAGGAGACTGAATCGCATTAGCAATGCGGATCCAAAGGTCTGCTTGATAGAACCTTTTTGGGCACTGGGTAATGGTGTGGATCCTTGGTGGTACTCTCAAGAGACTTGGGAGTCAGCACTGATTCAGGTAACTCGGCAGATGACTGGAGAGCTCAGGTAGGGGGGACTTGAGCAGAAACTGAAGTGACTCTTTCACTCATGGTGCTGCCATTTGTCTCCAGATCAAGAATAAAGGTCTGTCTGGCAAATCAGGACCCTGATTTTATCCATCATAAGCACAGCACTTTTGTCTCCACGTACCAAAAAAAACCTGACACCAGTAAAGAAGGTTGTAGCCATCTTGCAAAGATGCCTACATCAATTTCTGTGGTCTGAGTCCTCTGTCATGAACTGGATGTGTGGATAAAGGACATAAGTGCATGTAGGAAGGCTTTATTGAGGAAACAAAACACCTAAAGAAAACTAGGGCAAAATACTTAAATAAGAAAAAGAGCAGACTTGGGATAACATAAATGAACAGAAACACAGGAACTTGTTAAACGTAAACAGGATGAAACACATCTGTAGGCAATTAATAGGACACAGATGGAATCACTACTGCTGAGGCAGGGTTATGTTACATGTGTGCTGTGGGTGTATTTTAGAAAACAAGTTTTGAGTCATCTTGAATACAGCATCACAGCTAACACTACTCAAAATGAACAGATGTATGAAACAATTCTAACGCAGACATACACAAAAACATGACTGACCTCTCTTGAATGTCTCCTCTTTTCACAGCAAAAATTCTTTTGATTTAATCTGTCAGTGTGATTGATTTGTTTGGAGATATGTGTTAATTTTTAAGCTCTACGTTACTGACCACCTCCCACATCTTGATTCTTATTTTTTTTTGGCATTGGTTAAGGCAGCGTTAATAAACTCTTACTTGTATTTTAGTTTTGACACCATGCATGTGGCTGGTAGTAAGGAAGTTATATTGGCACAGGTCTGACTTTGTAGGTCTGGTGATATCAGCAGAAATCCAGCGGTACAGTCACTCTTAACAGATAACCTACTGGTGAGTGCAACATTGTTTTATGTTATCAAATAATTTTCCCAGGTGGGAAAACAACAGTAAAATCATTGCATTTGAAACTGTGCCTTGACACCTCAGTCCATGTGGTTTTGACTAAACAACTCTGCTTTTACTATGTGAAACCACCACTTAAATCTCTGCCACTCACTCATCAGCCAGAAGCAGATATCAGGATGGTGAAGTGAGAGAGAGAGAGAGAGGGAGAGAGAGCCCCATGCACACTCCTGTTCAATTTTAATTAGGAAAATAAATTCAGAAATTGCAAAATAGTGGTGGTAGCCTAGTGGGTAAAACACTTGCCTGTGAACCCAGTGACACAACGTTGCTATCCACCTTATTTTTCTTATGACCACATTATTTCAAGCACACAGTTTAAATATTTTATTAGTAATGGAAGTATAACTTTCTATGTAATTACACAGACTTTCTGTATACATAATATCCATGAAACATGCAAGAATCTAATAGGGAAAGATCAATTGGTGAGATCTAGAAACAAACACAGTATTCAGCAGCACATTATTTAACTATGAAGATAATGAGCATAGAGTCTGCAGCTCATATCAAACACAGTGATGAGTCATGGAAAAACCCAAAAATTGGATTAGAGTACTGAACTAGACTCACTGAGAGAATCGGTTGTTTCTGATATGGATAACAGTCCAATGCAGTGCTCTGGTTTACAGCTTCTGGATGTCCCTGCATTTCTCACAGTTTGTGATGTCATTGTTGCAGAACTGTAATCAGATGGAATGTTTGTTAACTTCACTGAACAGAATTTTACATAGCATTCATCATCATTGTTTAGGATCTTGGACTTCCTGAATGGGAGACCTCAGTCAGTGAAAATGAGGAACAGCATCTTCTGCACCACCACAAGGAGAAGGGGGCTCCCCAGGACTGCATGCTTCGCACTGCTGTATACACAGATGATCCACGACTGTGCAGCAACACACAGTTCAGATCATATCATCAAGTTCGCTGATGGTATGGCTGTGGTGGGTTTGATCAGGGAGAATGATGAGGCTGCATACAGAGAGAAGGTCTATGGACCTGTATCTTCTTGTGACCCAAATAAAAGAGATTTTAATTATCACTCTCTGCTGAACACCAACCTCTGTGGAGACTGTCCAGAGTTCCAAGATCCTTGGTGTTTACATTATGGAGGACTCTCCATGGTGTGAAACTCACCAGGCGTCTCAACACCAGCTCCATCATAAAGAAAGCTCAGCAGCACCTGTACTTCATTTGGGGAATAAGGAGAACACCCCCCCCCCCTCCATCCTCACCATTTTCTACAGAGGGGCTATAGAGAGCCCTGAGCAGCTGCATCAAGCTAGTACAGAAAATGCAATGAATTTTGTACAGGAATTGTCTGTTCTGTACAACTGCATTGTTTCCTCTTGTGTTTTGATGTATTGCACTTCCTTTCTTTTTGCACTCTGTGTAGGCCTGTCCACACTTGTGTGGTCTTGTGTTGTCACCACAGTCCTGGAGGAACATTGCTTTGACTGTGTACTGTGCATTTAGCTGAAATGACAATAAACACCTACTTGACTTGACCTTTTCTTTTTATTCTTTACTGCAAGCAAGATGCACAGGAAGATCCAAGATCCTGAAATATATGAGAAACATTTGATCCTTTTGGTCTTATTCTTGGATATTTGTGATTTCAAGTGAGTCTGCACTATAAGGTATATGGGAGCTAATTTAGGGATCCAGGAGCTACATTGGAGCTGACAAGGGCCACATAGTGATAGCTAGATGACTGGGTTACAGCATCTCCAAAACAGCAGGTCTTGTGGGGTTTTCCAGGTATGTTGTAGTTAGTGCCTACCAAAAGTAGTCCAAGGAGGAAAAACCAGTGAACCAGTGATAGGGTAAATGCACATGAGATGCGAAGGCTGTCAGTTGCAGTAGAGGCCTACAAAAGAGCCACTTTATCACAAATTGCTGAAAACGTTTATACTGGCTATTAAAGAAAGCAGTCAAAACATATAGTGCATCACAGTTTGGTGTATTTGGGATTGCAAAGCTGTAGACTGGTCCAAGTGCACATTTCTACCCCTGTCCACTGCCGAAAGCATTTACAATATACACATAAACATCAGAACTGAAACATAGAGCCATGGAAGATGGCCTTGTCTGATGAATTACATTTTTTATTGTGTGGATGGTAATGGCATTCCCTAATGGCAGAATAAAGTGCCCTGCCACACTGCAAACAGTGTTCAGGAACGATATGACTAACAGAACAAAGAGTGTTGATTTGCCCTCCAATTTCCCGAGATCTCAATCCAGTCAAGCATCTGGACAAACCAGTTCAAACCATGGAGGCCCCACCCTGCAATTTACAGGACTTAAAGATCTTCTGCTAATATCTTTTGGTACCAGATACCAAAAGACATCTTCAGAGGTCTTGGGGTCTCCACGGGTCCAAGTTAGACCTACACAATATTTGACAAGGAGTATGTAGTAAATTTAACCCAAATGACTATTTAGTGAACAATTAGAAGTTGCACACTTAAATCTTCAGGAAATAGTACCTAGTGGACAATGTATAGGTGGTTGCTTTCACTTTTAAGGTCAAATAAAACATGAAATCTGACTTCATGACAAATTCAATAGATTTTTTATTTCTTTTTGTGTTTTTCATTCCTTCCACCAAGTCCAATGTTCACCATGTTTCGTTCACCTGGACAAGTTTTAGTGGCTTTCTATAGATAAAGATGTTGTTAACCTTTCACGGACTCCCTCTGTACAATGAACTAGTCAAGTTTCTTGGTCTTAAAACTCTCTGTTGCTGCCTCAGGTCATTCAGGCAGAATTTATGGTCACACTGGAAAAAAAGACTCCTTAAGTTGCTCCCGTTTTTTGCTATGGGGCACTTGGCTGAAAACATGCTCCTTTGCCTCTGATCCACTGGAATGATTTAATCTAAAATGACAATTCTTTCCAGAGAAAACTTAGAACAATTCATGTTTAAATTTTAACACAGAATTTATATTCACTTCATTCCATTTTATTCTCTTTTGTGTTTCAACATCCTCGCCTAGCAACACTGTTTTAGATTGTGTTATTCTTCAGCCTGCAAAGTTTTCATCAGACCCTGATGTTTTCTCTGCATTTACTGTCTTAGACAATCAATGTGTTTTGCACTCAAATGAAAGTCAGTATGTTTAACATTATGCGAGGGAATAACTTAAAGATGTCTTTGACAAATAAGAGCAGTCCTAGGGCAGAATCCACAGTATATTAATGATGAGCTAGAATATTTCAATGCAGACTTTGCTGTTAGACATTTTTGAAAAACATACAGTACACTAGACAATATTACATTTTAAAGAACTATTTACTAAGCTAACAGCCAGTGGCAAATCAATAAATTATGAATGCACCATGATTATGATGTGGTATCAAAAAGCATTGGCCTCTTGATCTCATAGATCTTTCCTCTGTTTGATCCCTGTTTACTTTTCTATGTAAACTTTTTCTTATTGAATCGTTATAAGCTTTTCCTCTTTTTCATATTCTTTTATAATTCTTGTTTATACTTTTGGTCTGTATGTGGCCCTGCGACATGCTGGCGATTGTCCAAGAGTGTATTCCACCTTTGCCCATTGTAGCTGGGATAGGTTCCAGCCTGCCCCCGACCCCGAGTGCAGGACAAAGGGGTAGAAGACGGATGGATGAATGGATACTCTTAGGGATTTTTTTTCTGACAGTGTCTCCCTCAATATAATCATTAGGGGTCTGAACGTGCATTTCTGGAAAGCTGCTTTGGAACAGTGTCTATTGTGGAAAGCACTGTATTAAAGTTATAAGCTATGAGAGGTCATGCATTATAGTAATAACTGTAAAATTCCTCAAATGTTATTATACATAAATTATATGTAAAAATACATAAATAAAAATATTAGATAGAAAATACACACAATTACAATACATAGTTAATATTGTTGATATTTAATGTGACAGTAAAAATGCTTCTTATGCTATTTATTAACAATGTGCCCAATTGCTTCGGAGCATTAATTATATGAATACAAATTACAGAACACATTCATACTTTTTATGAATAATAAACAACCACAAATGAACTGATCTAAAGTACACATTCACATTTTTGAAACATGGATAGAGCTTGCTGACTGGTGAACCTCTAACCAATCCTTGACACACATGATTATTCACACTTTATGCTTCTGTATCTATATCTTCACTGTTCTCCTTTCAAACACTGTATATCTGAAGGAATGGCAGAATACTGAACTTACTTCTTTCGGTTTATACATACAAAAACAAGAACAAAAGTTAACACTAATTTGCCATTATTACAAAAGTCTTCCTGACTATGCCACAAGTCCACTCCCCTTGATCACTAACCTGGATGACTAAAAAAGTTCACAGTCAAATCTGACCACAAAAGCATGCATGGAAGTGGATACTGATGAAAACAACAATGTTTCATTTGTAGGTCTGTATTTCAGCATAATGTTGAACAGTAATACTTCATCTGTTATTGAGCTCAGGCAGAGAGGGAGAGGGAGATGTGCCCTGTTAGACTGACATTTACTATATTGCTTTCTTACTAAACATGGTTGCACAGAACAGCATGTATAGCCAATAGCCACATTTTAGTCCATGTGTTTGTAGGATAATTGTGAGACACAGTGCGTGTGCCATGTTTGTTGTCCAGTGTTAGCTCAATAACTGAAGTGTTTTGTAGTTCTTGGGTGTTTCGGTGGTTCTTGAGTTCTTGCGTAAGTGATTTTTTTCTCCCATTCGGTCATGCCCAAATAAATTCTTACCATTTTCTAAGAGTTTTAAATTGAAACATTACAGTCTGGAGTCTTAAAGCCAAAAATGAGCATGATACACTGCATGGAAAACTGTGATTTAAAAGAAAATATTACGATATAGGTTTAGATTCTCAAGGTTTTAGAGCTTGCACACACACACACACACACACACACACACACACACACACACACACATACACACACACACACACACACACACACACAC
>JBBJLS010000006.1:18931545-18954045 GCA_037577275.1 Bryconaethiops microstoma
CACACACACACACACACACACACACACACACACACACACACACACACACACACACACACACACACACACATGCTGTGACAGGAACCCCCTTCCTTAAACCCCCCCCCCAGCACACACACACACACACATACACTCTCCACTGCTTTATGTATTATCTTTATGCTTGCCCATCTCTGGACACAGACGGCTCTTGTTTTGCCATTTTAAACCGATCTAATCAGCAGCGTGTTCAACAAGAGTGGATCTTTTATGCATTGGGTGTTGGGACAAACGAATCGCTGCTGTAGATCACAAGAATAAACAACTCGAGCTGATTCAATTACAATGGCTGGCCCGCCTTTATCTGACTGTGACATCGTTTCAATCAAAATGTAAAATAATCCAATGCACAGGACGCAATTGCAGAAGGTGGTGGTGGATTGGGGGGGGGGTATTGAGAGAGAGAGAGAGAGAGGATGGAGACTGATGCATTTAATCATTTAGTAAGATAAATAAAAAATTAGGTAAATACATTTTATAAATGTAAGGTATTTGCTATTCTTTACTTCAGAGGAAGAACTGACAGTGACATAGTGACAGCTGCCTTTAATACGCAACATCTGATGATCAACTATATATATATATATATATGTATGAACACATTATATGTATGTAAACACATTATATGTAAACACATTATATATAAACACATTTCTTCCTCTGACAGTTATTTGGAAATCCCTAGCCAAACTCCATTACCCTGTGTAATAGTATTCAAACAAAACACAAAACGGAGTGTGGCATTCATTTTTCTTTTATTATTATTAGTGAATGTTGTTATTGAGGACACAGGCTACTGAGCTTTTAGCTCATTTAATTAACAATTGCATAAAATCCATCTTGCAGGCATTGTCTCACTTTTTTTTGGTGCTGACAACAACCATTTCAAAGAGGAGTCGCGTCTGAAGCTGTTGAAATGACTCCAAAAGGCAGCAATAACAGCAGGTTGATATGCATGTGCTGGGTTATGGATTTGGATCAGAATAGGATCCAGACCGCTGCCCTTTGTGCTCGTTTTAATTTGGAAAGCAGAAGGCATGGACAGAGCTCAGGAACATCCCTCGCAGAGAAAGGAAGGGATATCTTTTCAGCAATAATGTTTTAGGGAAATTGAATGTAGGAGAATGTACAACAATGTTAATAATATGGCACAGCCTATCTACTACAGAGCAATCTAATGGAAAGCAATTAATTTGGGACACAGGCTGCTGCACTTTTCAGACCGTTTAATTAACATGAGGTTTATTTTGCAGGGAGAAGGATATAGGAGCCCTTACACCATCCGTCCCCTTGAGATGCGGCATTCAGGCTGCCTCTGTGTGTTTGCAGGATAATAAGGGCGTGTAAAGTACTCTCTTTACTCATTCCCCCGACGTGGCACGGTGATATGTTGCACCCCAGTGCATGAGGAGTAAAACAGCACACTGCTTTACAAGCACAAGTACTGTAATAGAGTCTGGGCCAGAAAGTTATCAGCTAACCCTTGGCATGGGACGATTCGTTTGTTTGTTTGTTCATTCTTCCATCCATCCATCCATCCATCCATCCATCCATCCATCCATCCATCCATCCATCCATTCATTAATTTATTCATTCATCCATTCATTCGTTCATTCATTTATATTTTATATTTTTCATATGTAATGCTTTTTAGGTCAAATTTGTAATCGTTAGTAAATTGGACAAGTGTTTGATGCAGCCCGTTTCACTAAACATATTTATGATATTACTGTAATCAGTTAACCAACTTTCAGAATTTTCAATTGAATAGGTGCTCAGTCTACTGCAATTAGTTCCAATTACTGGGGACGTTGTACCATTTGCATTCGTGCTGCTTTTGGCCGCATCGCTCCTAATGAGTAGGTGTTTAAAAAGTTCACATTTTCATTTATTGTAGAGGTGTGTAGTTTATTTGTACAGTAAAATCATTCATTCATCTTAAACATTTTTAAATGTTTTAAAATCAACTTATGGTTCTGTTGAACTAAGATATTTAATTAGATGCAAGTTAAGACCACATCTGCATCAACAAAGCATCTATAGTCAAACAAGTGTTTTTGCATTTTACCAATAATTGTAGTTTCTCTCACAAGATCAAGATCAACTCATGAGAAAAGTTTAGAAATTCTGTACAGCCATATTAGCACCCATAAGTACGTGGGTTTAGAAGTATCTATTTCTGTTCTTGCAGTCAAGAAAGGCCCATATGACCCGCTCAGCATGCACAGCATCATCTAATAACATGCATAACTCTATTTTATTAAAATGACTTAAAATAGTTCTAGCTCCCTTCATGCCAGTAAAGGTTACTTGTGTAAGGCAAGGAGAGGAGGGACGGAGTTTCTCCCCTTCTAAACAAGCCTTTTATAATTCATCAGCACTGCTGACAGATGAGTTCTGCTGAAGAATATTAGAAAATGTCTCAAATCTCATATATATGCTAATAGTATGCTGGGACTGGGTAGGGAGAGAAGGCCGACTTTTTTAATCTGCCCTGACCAGTGAGAAAAAGTGGAGGAGACAAGTCATCACACTCAACAATTTACGATCAAACAAGAAGGTAGTGTGAGGAACAGTGCCGAACGCAATGCAGGGGAAAAAAGGACATTTTCTCATTTAGTTGCGGTGTAATAACACATAATAATGGTTACTCACGCACACACACACACACACACACACACACACACACACACACACACTACTACATATACACTCACACATACACAAACACATGTACAGACACTGAATTAGTTCTGCACTGTTTTCATTTATTCACGTGTACATGCATTTATACTTTTGATGTATTATCTTTTTTGCAGAAAATGTAAAAATTCAGCCCATTTACAAATAAATTATATATTCATGATAATTATTTCTGTCATTTCTGTTTGGGGGTGAATGCTTCATAACTTTTGTTTATTTATGTTGGATGTAGAGAAGTTGAATGTTGCAAGGCAAGATTATTATTATTAACTGAATTACTGTTAACGATGAGAACCTGGCAAATACATAATTATTCGTACTCTCTGTAAATTTGAGTCAACTATAAAATTATAGGGCAGAAATGTTTTCTTAAGATGTGCTTGCATGAACAACTCAGTATATAAACTCACTGTCCAGTTTATTAGAATCACTTGCCCTCTACTTCCTCACATTGCTTTCTTTATGAGCTCCACCTTTCAGCCCCACTATAAAGGTGTACAATTATAGACTGTAGTCCATCTGTTAGTGCCAGCAGGCCCACTCCTCATTGGTCCACTTTCTAACTACAGGAACCAGATGGGTGTTGAATCATTCACAATGCAGTAGTGACACTGACATGGTATGGTGTGTGTAGTGTGTATGATGCTATTAGAAGTGTTTCAAGCACTGTTGTGTTGATAGAATTTTTACATGCATCATTGTCATTGCTATGATGAAAGTGGAAAAAACTGACCACAGATGGACAAGTAGAACGGTGCCGCATCTACTTCAGAGGTAGACAAGGGGGCAAATGGACCAGCGTCCATTGCAAGATTGTGCCCATGGCAAAATTTCTCTTGGGCTCTAATACTAACAAAACTGTACAAAAATGGCTCACAAACAGTTATTAACAAAACACCTTACTAGTTTACTTGCATCTACACAACACTCACAGCCTTCATTTCTATAGGGCATCTTGCCCATGGTTACAGATCCATTACAGCAGGGGTGTCAAACTCCGGTCCTGGAGGGCCAGTATCCAGCACAGTTTGATGGTTCTCCTTCTCAAACACATTCACTAAACCTCACAATAAACTGGTGAGGTGAACCAGGTGTTTCTGAGTAGGGAAATCACCAAAACGTGCTGGACCACGGCCCTCCAGGACTGGAGTTCGACACCCCTGAATTACAGCTTACAACATATATTTTCATTATTTAATATTTAAAATCTCAAACAGGTAGCCTAACATAAATATTTAAGTAAACTTTAGACATTAATGAATAGAGTAGCATGCCATGTTTGAGACATAACCAATAAGAAAAACTAAAAAACCCTTGAATTTTATTAAGTACTTAGATACATTACTTTTTGTCCTGGGCTCTATAAGACTTGAGTCTATGCCACTAGCACAAATTGTGCATCAGCAAGGTTTAACAACAAGGTAGGGGTTTCCATAAAAGTGGACAGTGAGTGTGATTCTAATGCAACCTGTACTCGTATGATCTTAAAAATGCCTTATTTTGAAGAGATACTTTTCTAAATATAATGCAAAATGATGGAACACAAGACGTAATACAGGCATGTTGTCTGAAAGGCACAAAGATCATTGAAGGATGGGGGATCTTCTCTTTAAAATCTTCTCTTTAATTTTTTTCAACAATTTTTATTTTTTTTTTAAGTAGTCTGACTAATACACTGTATTACTTTTGAGCTGTGCTTCATTTATAGTGTTAATATTGAGTGAGAGCAGGAGCAATTCAGGTCTACAATTTCATTAGGCTTGGGTAAGCCAACAAAAACAAGAACCGTGCCAGAATAAGTCGGTGTGCTTCAGTATGAACGACATGTCCTATGCTAAAAAAAAGAAGAAAAAAATGCTGCGTTTTTATGCAAAGCAGTACACTAAAAAATGATAACATAATCAGTCAAGGTAGATGATTCCCTGCTCTACTGGAGCTTATGATGAAGTATTAATAGCAGAATAGCTTGCATTTTATTTTTCATAAATTACATGTGTCAAAGATAAAGGCATCGTTTGTTGTGTGGGGAGAGCTGGGAAAAACAAGGGAGCTCGGCTCGCTCTCACTTCACTTCTCTCAGGTGGTGAAGAGAATGAGAAAACAGCACAACAAAATATGGTTTAATATTGCACTGAACAAAATGCTGTAATTTTAAGTGAATATTTACAAAAACATTACATTACAGTATGTCACAGCATCTCACAATGAATTCTGTTTGTAAAAGTCTTACCAGACTCGCCAGAAATCTCTCCAAAAGCAAATGGAGGAATAAAGCACATTGTGTAATGAATGATATATGTATGATTTAATGATTAGATAGAGTTTAATGGTAATAGAAAATGAGACAATTATCATGAGTGAAATTGCGATGGAGTTACAGTATTATAGTGTTACGGTTATCTGTAGACTGTAGGTATTAGAAGTGAAGTTTGTGAATCAGCAGGTGTGTGTGTGTGTGTGTGTGTGTGTGTGTGTGTGTGTGTGTGTGTGTGTGTGTGTGTGGTGTTACAGTTATCTGTATAGTGTAGGTATTAGAAATGAAGTCAGTGAATCAGTAGTGATGTGTGTGTGTGTGTGTGTGTGTGTGTGTGTGTGTGTGTGTGTAGTGTTATAGTGAAGTGTAGTGAACTTGATATTTTTCACCCTAGCAGGTCATAAGCTGCAGGTTTCCTTCTTAGTCAGTCAGCTGACCACTAACACCTGCTGTAAAGTTTCATGCTGAGGCCCATAAACCTGTTTTAGGTTTGACTGACGACTAGATAAAGACCTTCTTACACACTTTTTCTGAGGGAACATCAAATTGAATATAGTTGCATTTCCTCTGTGCTTTCGGCAGGGAGGCAGCAGAGATTAAGCCCACTTCTTTTTGTGTGTGTGTGTGTGTGCCATGATAGGGTTTCTAGGCATCTAGGCCGGCTTTGTGTGGATTAGGGGAGGTTATTTTCGACAAGGGCCATTTCCAGGTTTATAAGACCCTAACTGCTTACCATGACTGTAGCGGCACCCGTGACCCCATATTTCTGCGAGGATTAATGGTGAGCCAATAAAATTAGCAGGAACATTTTCAAGTCATTCTCCAATCTATCTTGTTGCAACATCTGTTCCCCCTTTTTGTCAGACATATTGCTCTCTTATCCTGCTGGCTAACAAAGAGCTGATTTGTTTGCATTTTTGGTGATTTGTGCACGTTTTCATTTGATCACTGTACACTTCCCTACCAGTTGGGGGTGGAGGGGCGGTGGGAGTTGGACTTCCTTCATCCCCGGAATGCTCGCTTCTCCGAATGGATACGCTGACAGAATATTATTACACATCATTACACTTCTTAGGCCACAATTTACTGAGGCTGGGCAAATGATTCTGCAGAGAAAGCAGTGGGTAATGGAAAGTGTCTCCTCCACTTAAGCCTGGCTCTTCTCTCCTCTGTCACACCAGGCAATTGGATGTCTCGATGGGGAAAGTCTGTGCCCGGTTCCATGTTAGATGCATCAGACGTGCAGCGTGGTGTTGGTCTGGCTGACTTTGTTTATCAGGAGACGCAGAGTGAAACGAAGCAAATAGCTTGAGGTCTTCATTCGTCATGGTAACAAGCTGCCGACAAGAGTTTAAAATCAAGAGATCAGAGTTAAAGAGGCCAGTGTGGAATAGTTTGCTGGAAATGTTCCGAATGCTTCACTATGTAATAGTTAGCTGCCAAGTTTGCTTATAGCATTTGACATCTTCTCCAAATTCCTCCATCTCCAAATGTTAGTTATGTTCAAAACCTGTCAGTACAACAAGCAATGCCGCCAAATTAATTACATTTGCACTCAATTTACATTTATATATAAATGTGTCTTTTTACCACTTCAAAAACATAAAAATGATAGTTTTTCTTGTTGCAAAGCACTGCTCCATTTGATTATTAAAAAATGAATCTATCACAATAAATAAATGATCATGATTATGTTCAAATCCTGGTGGTTCTAAATTTAAAGCCGGTAATATGGTGTTCTGGTTATGTCTAAAAACTTTTTTAAATGGACAATCATGTTTTCTATGAGTAAATAGAGAGAGGAGCTGGAATGAGAGACAGAGAGAGAGGTTAATAAACATAAATGCATAAGCTTTTTCTAAGGTGCTCTTTAAAGTGTGTGTAGGACTTTTAGCACCTTTTATCTAACATAAAATGCCATAGCAAGTAATCTGATAAATCACAGTACAATATGAAGCAGCACTCTTTTGAGTAATCTTGTTTTATTGACATGTGGCCAGGTTAGAACCAGGTAGCTTTCACTCTGGAATTTCATCACATCCCTCTCAAATGTCTGTCATGAGGTATAATTACTTTTATGGAGGCCTTCAAAAAACAAACAAAAACATTTCTTGAAGATATCTCATACTGAATTTTTTTCTGATCATGTTTTCATATCCAGAGTGCCACCTGCTTTTTAATAGGCAGTGGTTTAACTGTCTTGCAGATCTTCCCAGTTCTTCTGTTTAATCTTATTTGTAAACTTGTTCTGCTTGTATCATAATCCCACTGACCTCACAGTGCAGTCCAGAGGAGGATGGCTTTTCATTTTTCTGTTTCCTCAGTGTCCTGGGTTTTTTTTTTCAAGCTTTAAGGTCTACAGCCTCCTGCACTTTGTACATTCTATGTATTTATATACCTTGTTTAACCCATGTTCTGTCTGTGTTATGCTTGTACATCTTGTAATCACGCAATGCACTGGTGAACTACATGTTTTTTTTATGATTCTGTTGTTAAAAAGCAAGTAAAATTCAAACTGAATGAAAACAGCAAATAAGAATCTGCCAGTGCGGTATAAAGGAAGCTATCTGTCAGAGCCATCGTAAGGGTATTTGTCTTAGTTTGGCCAGCAATCATTTGAAGGTGTTGCCCTTTTTGAATGGAAAAGGCCTTGTGGGCCTTAAGAGGCCTAAGTGGATACGGTCAGGGAATTGAAGAGGCCTTCTCTCTCTCTGTCTCTCCACCATACGTTGCTTAACATTCAGTCATCCCCGCTGTCAGTTCCATTGTGCCATGGAGGGGGAATGATGATGAATTGTTTGGCCTGAGGAGTAAGGACGGATCGGCTCCAGGGGCCAGCAAATGGTTAAGTACTTCTGCGGCGGTGTGAACTCATAATCACTTGCACCATTTTGATTTATAAACTGGGCAGTGATTAATGCTCTTTTAAATGGCCGAGGCAGTCTGGAGGTAGTCGTGCCAGACGCTTCAACATTGGCGGCTCTTGCCATTAAGGCGTCCACAGCATCGTCGCAACACCAGCTATCCAATCAAATCAGACAGTGAAGCCTATAAATCTTTAGTACCAAGGCATCGTGTCAGTGTGGCGTTTCAAAAACAAGGGTGGCTAGATTCTCCTGGTCTGAGGTGTTTTTTTGGTGTGGGTGAGTGACCTGGCAGGGCTTGGACATTAGAAAAGCTAACATCATTACTGTCATTCAGTCAAACCCGCCGGGTGGCAGTTCTAATTCTAAAGCACATGGAAAAGTCCTGCCTCCACTTCTGGTACACCTTGTTTCCATACATTATATTATATATACCGTAGTTCCAGTCAAAAGTTTGGACAAGCTTACTCATCGAAACATTTTCTTGAAATTGAAATTAGTAAAATTACACAGTAATTAAAATGTGTAAAACAAAAAAACAACTTGTATAAAAACATATAATATATTATATATAATTTTTTCATTATATGTCCGTTGTTATTCTTTGACAAATTGTTGAAAAGGGAGGGAGATACAACATTTTGTTACTATTTGTCTACAGAACAAACTTCTAGCGTAAGCCTTTAGATTAGATGTAAGACCACAAAACAAAACAAAAAAAAACACATCAAGCACTTTTGACTACTACTCCATTTAACATAGCCTGACCTTAGTAATAAACAGGCTCAGGCAAAATCTCCATCAAATCTCCATTCAAATCTCCTGGTTTGAATCGTTGTAACTTTTCGACAGCGCTGAGCCTCATATAGCAGCATGAGTAGCAGCCGTAGTCAAAGCACTGACATTTAAAAGTTTGTTGGAGCAGAAGCCCAACTTTCCCTGTTTCCTACGCTGTCATTGGTGAGATTGACAACTCACTTGGAGCTTTCAGAATGAGCACAGTTTGAGAGGAAATTTGTTTGGACTCCTCATTCCCTCTCCCTTCCTCTCTCTTTCTCACCATGGGAGGTGGGTGAGCTGTTCAGCCCCCCATGCACCAGAAATGGCAGTGTCAATTAAATATCACTTTCAATTTCCCTGTTTTATGATCCCTCGGTTACTAAGCACCAATAATCGCAGCCCTCCTACCTTGTCATGAAGATGATTGATTACACTTGTCTCCTCTTATATAGAGACATTTACATGAAAATAAGGGAAACAGGCCTTTTGTTTGCATGGAAGTGAATCAGGGCAAGCAATCGAAAAATTTGATATTCACGCGAGGAGCCGCAGTGATAATAACCCGGGTGCTGGGGAAGGGACGCGTTCGACCGGATCCAGATAGAGACACACTGTTGAGACTCGTGTAGATTTTATTAAGCAAGTAAAATGATTTTCACCCATTGTGGCATGGCTAGCTCAAGTTGTTTCCACTAACATCATAAAAATCACTCCTCTGTTGAGCTCTCTGTGCTCTGTTGTATCTCAGGCAAAGTCAAATAGTATGCATGTTAAACAAACCTATTCAATAATAACTATAATAATAATAATAATAATAATAATAATAATAATAATAATAAGATAAAGAAGAAGAAGAAGAAGAAGAAGAAGAAGAAGAAGAAGAAGAAGAAGAAGAAAAAGAAGAAGACAATAGGAAGATAAGAAGATAAGATAATAATGAGCTTTTTTGTAGTCCCACAAATTAATTTAATTTATATAATAGTGGCTCATCGATCATGCTTCTGCTGTGATGAGTGACGTTCCTCATTGCATTGTCTGAAACCTCATTGTAATGAGATGGGCTTAACAGTTGAATGTGGGCATGCGTGAGTGTGCCCAGAAGGAGCAGGTGTTGTGACTGCCTATGCTGTAATCGAGACCTGACAGGAGAGAGCCCGGAAGGCAAGGTGGACCAAGCCATGGGGCTGTGCTCTTTCACTAAAGCTCTTGGAGCTGGCAGTCACCTCATGCTCGCTTTAAATGTACACAAATCCTGGCAAGACAGGAGAACTGTTTTCATTTATATTGGCAGTCTGAAAGTATATCTTCATGTAAATGTGTTGCAGCTCAGACAAGGATGGGTTTTCATTTTTTCAGGTTTTCTGTTTATGTTCTAAGAGAGTTGTCTGTTTAATCTAATACAAATCCTTACAAAAAGTGACCACTTATGAATGTTTTTAGCTCGGGATTTGAGGTTTGGTCTACTCACAATGCCAACTCTCGACCATGACATGGACTTTTTGTATTCTTCTCTCCACACCCCACCCTCTCTCTTTTTCTGACCCCCCTACACTGGGCCCTGCACGGTCCACTGCCCCTAATGGCCTTCTCATTACCAGGCCCGAAGCTACAGCTGCTCTGAAGAAGCGAAATCAAATGGTGGACACCGTGAACAAGCATAGCAGCTCCCCTGCAAGCTTCACCCCAAGATAAGAGAACGCAGGAGACAAATGCACTTGCTAATTTAATTAACTAGCCTCCCAATGCCCAGGCCATAAGACAGCATTCAGAGCTTCATCTGTTTTTTTACTCTTTTTTTTCCAATTCCCCAACCGAGAGGTGATGAGATTCTATGGTTGAGTGCAACATGAACCCTGCTTAATCTCTAATGGGATAATTCATCTGTGCAGTTTCAATATTATTTAACATAGGATGCTGTCTTGCTGTGGTCAATTTGAAGGCAATCACTCCGCTAAATATTTCTTCGCCCATGACCACCCGCTTAATTGTACATTTAATTCCGGTCGGCGATTGCCACTTTCATTTTTTCACTGCCAGTCATGAAAAGGCTTTTATTTTGCCTTTTTCTTCAACTTTGCTAGATAACAATGTGCAAGCACATGCATCACGAAACAAGGCCTTCAGGTCTGCAGAACCTTCCATGGAGCTGCAGTTTGTTTCTTAGTGTTTGTGTTTCTGAATTTCAATGTAGCGCTGATAGCAGCAGTTTTCGATAGCATCACACTTTAGCCACATAGATATATGGCGGCTGATTCTATTAACGCTAAAGCTCGAGTAATATGGAATGCAGAGACAAAGAGAAACTGGGAGAGAGAAATGACAGTGGCTGTCAGATAGTGAGCGCAGGTATTTCTCACAATGGGGCCCTGGCTGGCGATAGCCTGTGCATATATGGTAAACAGGGGAGATTAGCCACGATGAATCTCCCTTTACTCCAGGGGCCCTTTGTGCAATCAGAGCAAGAAAAGACAGAGGATGAGCGAGCATGTTTACATAGTTTGTATGAGTATCGCTGTCCGCTAAGTCCTGTCTCCCATGGTCTGCACTTAAACAAGGTCAGGGCTGCGGGTGAAAACAAACGAGACGTCTCGTATCAGGGCTTTGAACGGGCGGCCCGGATCACGGGGCCCCTGTGTGTGTGTGCAGTGATAAGCTAAGGGCTAATACCAGGCGCAAGGCTGCTAATAAACAAACAGCGGTTAAATTGGCTGAATGGATGCACTGATGCGTAGGCGGCTAGCGCGGCCTCAATGGCTTAATCTTCTCCTATTTTACATTCTTATTCCAGATTAGCCTGCAAATGGGGAAAAGACGTGCATGTTTTCCATTCTTCGTTCCTCCCACAAGAATTAAATCTGTCCTTTCTCTCCCAATTACAGCTGGAAGATCAGTGTGCAGAATCAGGTTATGAGGGGTAATTTTGCCTCAGCTCCGGATTTGCCATTCACATTTTAGTGTTGCTCAAGTAAGGGACATGATAATCTCTAAGTGACACTGAAATGCATTTTCTCTTTACAGCCTACTCCTTTATTTTAGGCAATCAAGCAAGTGTAAAGAATGAGTCTAAGGAAACAAAATGATGCAGGAATGAAACTCAGCCCAACGGATCAGCGCAGATTGGACCAAAGCGGTTGTACGCAATTTGGCTACTAGATGGCAGCCATGTTTGTCTTGTTACTAGGGCACATGCTGTGAGACACAAAAAATCTCTTGGCTTTTACCATTTACAGGCACATGAAAGTCCTGGAACAGCAAATGAATTGTTGGATCAACTGCCTCTTTTAATTGTTAGCAGATTAAAAATCAACCAGTGTGATCTAATATGGCAGGCCAGATACAAGTTGGTTCATTTGGGGGTCATGTAAGAAATATTGAAGAGAATACTGAGCTACATTAAATTCAATGCAAATTTTAGATATCTTTGTACTAGCCTCTGTTTTTCAGCAGTCATCTTTATTTCTCTCCCTGGAGCTGTCTTGCAGTAGGGCACGACCATTGCTGGCATGTGTTTTGAATGTTGTGGTCATTGTGCATGGTGAGAAGCCACAGAAAAAGAACATTGTTCTTCCGGAGGCCGATTCATCAGGTTTTTCCCAGAGCCTCCTGGGTCAAGTTTTTATAGGGCCTGTTTGGATTTCAAATGCTAGCCCCTTCTCCCTCTCCCTGCCTCCCCCCCAGTGCCACTATAGTGTTCAAACTTGTCTACATTTACTCCTCGTGTTTTTGTGCACGGTCGATGGCCTTTTAAAAAGAGTGCCTCAAATAAGTCTTTATTCTTGTTTTGTTGGCTCATATGCGGTGTTTTCATGAACTCTGGCCCTGGCCATGGCAACAGCGAGAAAAATGTTAACAGTGATTGACAGGATTAAGGAAAGCCCCCCGTCCCCGTACGCATTTCAAACACTTGCAGAACAATGGCGTTGGGTGTGATTGAATTAATGAGCTACCGCAGACTGTCAAAAGAGCACACATACTTTACATAAACCTGATTATCTTTGCATGGCAGAAAAAGAAGAGGGGGAAAAAAGAGGTGGTGGTGGTGGTGGAGGTGGGAGTACAGAGGGAGAGAGGGAGGAGGTGGCTGGCTTTCACTGGGCACCTCTAAAGGAAGCATCAAAGTGTGGGTCGAGGCTTAGAAACTGATGTTCTGGCGAGGCGAGGCTAGTCCTTTCCCTCCTGTATGGCTTCTGCTTAGCATAAATCAACCATACCGCTTTAACAAATCTATTCAAGGAGCTATGCAGGCCCCTGACAAAAAATGTTCTTCTCTCTCCTCTCCGTCTTCTTTCTTCTCCACAACTCGATACCTCCAGGCGAGACATTTCGCAGGCTGCATTGTAGCTTGCATAGATTTGCGTCTGCCCCCGGCCCAGGCCTGGACAGCTCTGGTTGTGTTGAACTCGAAGGAGTGACACTGAGGCTCCTTGCCAAGTCCCCCGCCCCCAAAACTTGTTTCCTTCACTGTGCTATTGAGGCGAAGGGCCTCTGACTGAAATACTCACCAGATCAGCAAAGTGAGCCCTCTGAAATAGGAGCTAATTCTCTATTTAATCCCTTTAGCATGACTCCCATTTCTCTCTCTCTCTCTCTCTCTTTCTCCGGAACAACTTGTATGCACAATGCATGCTGTGTGTCCCTCATTTCTTAAGTATTGTTCAACAAATTTAAATAATATTTCTCAGTTAAGACATGTTTGGTATCTGAGGTTTGCTTCTTTAGTTTTGCACTGGAGATGTGTGAAGCGTCCGTTTTTCATACGTGAACACATCACAGCACAGCACACAGTGTGAACAGCATGAAATTGTTCTTTGCATTTAATCCATTCACCCAAGTGCAGCAGCTGGCAGCCAGGAACACAGTGCCTGGGGAGCAATGTGTGTTGATGGTACTTGTGCTCAAGGATACCTCAGTGGTGCCACTGGTAGTCCTGGGATTCAAACTCATGGCCTTCTGATTGCTGGGGCAACCCCCTAACCCTCAGGCCACCAGCTGTAAGGCTGAAAACTAATAACTAATAAAAATTTACTTATCAGTTTTAAAATATTACACATCTCGAGTTGTTAATCTCAAATAGTCTTCCTAATAATCTCAATAGTCAGCATAATATACTATTATCTATCAAACATTTACCTATAGAACAAAAGGATGGGCATCAAATAAGCAAGCTGTTTGAGAATACAACTTTTCAAATGTGTATCTATAGGCATCAAGTGATAATTGGAGTCTGTCTATCCAGGCCCTGTCTGTCTGCTTATACTGGGTGGCATCCTTGACAACCCTATCTCTCTAAAGCATTGCCTCAGCCTTGCATATTGAAAGTAATAAATTGTGTCCAGGGATTCGAGCTGCAGTTCCCAAATTGGAATTTCTGCGTGTCACTGAGTAATATACTTAGTATTATTCATAACAGGGCAGAGATGAAACCCCCACCATGGGCTGAGCCTGCATTCGCTGTGACAGTGGAGTTACGTATGGGCTAATGCAGGGTTTTATCGGTCTGTATTGACAGTAACAGATACTCCACCAGGCTCTGTGCACTGTGTCTCATTGCACTGATATAACAAAACAAATGAAGGACATAATAAAATTCTTCTGGCCCAGCATTGTGTCTCCTCTACCGCCCCCCACCCCTCGCCCCCCCACATCTCTCTCACAAGGCATGCACATGTAGAAAAGTAAGAAAAATAGCTCAATAAAGGTGAGATAGCAACCAGAATATTCCTCTTTGAAGACATATGTTAAGAGGGAACACCAGATTGGCCATTCCCTGCTTGAGAGGATAGACTCAGCGAGGGGTTAATCAGGATTTTTGGCTGTTTCTCTCCCTCTTTCTCTCCTGTACCCTTTAGGATGCCAATGGGTGGTGAAAGGTTTGGCTCTTGGTCAGCACAGGTTACATCTCATCAATGCATAGCTTGGTTTTACCCAAACAACTGAAAATTACTTCTTCACAATGCTTTAGGACAATTGGGCCCAGCTTTGTGTGGCAGCATCTTTAATGTCAATATAGATCTGTAGTTTGCTCATGAATATAAATGTAATGGTTTATTGCATTGTGATGGTCTCATCTTCCAGAAAAAAAAGTGTCCTTGGCAAGAAATTCCTGTGGCTTAGGATGCTACTGAGCGTGTATTTGATTACACACAGCTGGTCAATAGTTGCAATCATCCATCGTGCTGCAGCAAAAGAGGAGCACCTCTTGACTTTTATTGTCGTCCGTGCTAATTATTATTCACTGGGCCTGACCCTCTACACTGCTGAATGCTTCATTTGCACTTTGCATAGGCAGATACATTAGCTTCCCGACGCTCCATTCATTAGAATGCTATTAGTCGCTACAGATTGATCAATATATCATATATAGAACATCTTGAATGTGGACGTCTGGAGCCATTGTGAGTCTGAAGATAATGATGTCTTTATTCATGCAGGCTTGTAGGAACATGGAGATAAAGCAGGGATGGAGAAAGAATTATTTCGCCTGGGCAGTGAGGGAAGTATCAGTGAGACTGTAGGAGTGAGGGCCCAAACAGGGATGACTGCGAATGGGAAAGAGATCTGAACAAGAGGAATTGAAGCCACATTCTGTTAGAGAAAACAACAAAAAAGATTTCATCCTATTCAGGGCTCAAGAGAGAGCACCATAAAGAGGAGGTGAAGAGGTGTGTGGAGAGCTTACAGATGCGACATGTTAGTTATCGGTCATGGGTAGTGCCAGGGCCTCCTTCAATTGAAGCATACGCATGTTGAGATGACAGGGTCGAATCAGACGTGATTTTCTTCACATCCCATGTTGATGCTATTGCTTTGCTCTGATATGTGTGGGGCATTTTCTTTCCGTTTATCTCACTTAACAAGTGTATATTTTTCATTTATTGCTATACAGTAGTCACAGGATTGAGATTCAGCAGGTCTTATCTTGGAGGCTTACCATGTTAACCATAATAGAGGTGGTGGGTGTTGGAAACAGAAAGACACCACAGACTTCACCTCTCTCATTTTACATCTGATGTTTACAGCTACACATAGTGAAAACAACAATGTAAATGCATCCCTCCTGGCAATAGTCTGAACAAACTACTGCAAAATAGTGGATGACTATGATTTCTCTCCAGTATATGACCTTTAAGATGTGTTGTGAGAGGAAGGATGTATCAATGGAAATCTGCTTTCAGTGTACAGCAGCCAACCTGCAGGAGCTTGTACCAAGCTCACAGCTACAGCTCAGCTAAAATGAAGTTTAATTTCTACTGACTAGATAGAAAATAGACAAGAGCACATTATGCTTTGTCTTGACACTACAGTCCCTGTTTCTTTTTCTTCAGCATTGTGCATTCATTTTTCAGCCATGAAGGAAGAGAAGTAAAGGGCAATGGGGTTTTTATTGTGGAAATCTTTGTGACTGTCATGTCGGCACAGGGGATAGAGGACACAACCGGAGGAGATACTTGGCACTCAGATAGCCTTTTAATGAAGTGAAAGTAGATGAACAGTCACTCGAAAACATGAACAGTTTTGCTCATTCCAAGTAGCAAAGGACGGACTTGCTTTGTCAGACGTTGGCATGTCCACTCTGATAGGGCTCGTCTGGACAGGGTGTATGCTCTCCCTGGGGAGCCTAGAGAATGATAGAGTCCGGCCGCTCCGAGCCTGTCCAAAGATGCTTGGCTAGATTTTAGTTGGTCTTTGTGTCATACCCCCTGGCCACTACTAAAATAAAGACGAGATACTTCTGTTACACTGTATACAATACAAATTCTCAGGATGGACTTCTGACTGCTCAAAGCCACTTGGGTGTGCCACGTAGATAAGCGAGTCTGCAACCCATGTCACATAGATCCCGCTGTGATAAACACGAAGTTGGTAAGAAGGTGACCACATGCCGGACAGCTGGACCAGCTGGCTTTTAAACCTAAACACCTCAAGGAACAACCAATCAGAGACATGAGACAATAATCACCTGTTTAACTTAGGGAAGGCACCTGGAAACAAAAGGGAATCACGATGACATCAGGCTAAGGGAGACACGAGGAATTAACATAAAACAGGTGTTCTACCTAGCAACGCACCAAACCAAAACAAAACTTCACATGGACAGGGGTGTGACAGGACTCCTCCAGCTCAGTAGTCCGGTGACCACAAACACTTGAAGTGCGGTGGAGATGGCACAAATGTGACAAATGTGGAATTTGAATACATTTAGCCCTTATCCTCACAAGTCAGATTAAATTGAAGGCATTTCAGATATAAGAAGGTATAAAAACCACATGGACAAGCCTTGAGGGGTTTTGTGATGAATGCCATTTGTGTGCTTGAGGCCTCACTGAAAGACCTTAGTTGCAACTGCACTCAACATCCACATTATTTGAGTCCCCTAACTGGTGTAGACTTAAGGTTTGTTTCAATCAGTCTGAGCAGCACCCCAGGCCCAGAAAATTCAACAACTCTTTCAACATTCTCAGCTACGGCTTAACAATCCTACAACTACCTGTCTTTAAATAAATACATGAATGCAGATTTGCATATTACTTCACCACGACTCTTGTTATGGTTGTTATCAGGATTATCTCAATTATTGACAGTTTATGTTTAGCATTGGTAGTTGAGTCCTTTTACAATTACAGCACCTTGTAAATTATACTAATAAATAAATGTCAACATGCAGAACTGTATGGCAATTATAACAAAACAAATTTGGAGAAAATCGATTAAGTAATAAGCATGTTACAGCCTATTAAATCATGAGAATTCATTACATCTTCACCCACTCAGCAAGGTGGAAGCACGGCCGCCTCAGTGCTATTAAAAGCAATGGTCAATGCGGCACTGAGAAATTTTATGTAGTAATGTCTTGGTGTGGTCTAATTTCGTAGATTAAGAAATTGCGGGGCTTTCGTATACCTGTACATAGTTAATGTCTGTTTCACATTCTTCATTCAATTTATTCACCTACAGTGTGTAGTACATTACACGTTACATTTTCAATGGCGAGCCTTTGAAGCTGCAGCACAAGTCCTTCTGTTATGCGGTTGCAGTTGTGCAATCACCTTCATGGCTGCAATTCTCCGTCCCCTGCATCACTATTCCCTCGTTCCCACAACGGGCGGGGGAAGATCAGGACGCTCCATCTGCAGCAATTAGAGGAATGAGATGCACTTTATGGCAATTTGAGCATTTCAGCACTCCTCCTGTTCTCTGAGGATAGGCTGTGATGGCTCAACCCCAAAGGGCCACCAGGGTAGAGAGTAAAAGGGGAGAGCACTGAAGTGGTTCAAGAGATGTACTGCATTGCTTAGTAGCATCTGTTAGAGCTTGTTGGTGCCAGGATTAGATATTCTGTGTCTGGTTGTATGGACTGAGGTGACTGAAATATTGGAAATATTGACCACACAAATTTATTTTTAATCACCGCTTTGTAATTGTGTACCATAGGGTAACTCCATGGTCAGTACAGTCCAGAGATGAATGGATTTTCTTGTGTTTATTCCTCTCCATATTTCTTTGTAATGCTCTTAGGCTGTTTTTCCTGACACTGTCTCCTTTGGGTAATGGAGTTTGTGCTTGCATTTTCAGAAAGATGCTTTAAGTCAACAGTCAATTATACAAATAAAATTATACAGTCAATTATACAAATAAAACTGAACTGAATGGTTGCATGCCTATAATACACGTATGGCAAGCTATAGAAAATAACCAGCAATTAAATGTATATCTTTCAATACAATATATATTTCCAAAGTTTAGGAATGTATTTTTTATTTTATTTTATGTCTTGATGAGACCTATGGCATGTTTGTTTGATGTCTATTCTCTTCATGGACCTCATGGTGATCGGAAGATGATTATTTTTAAGATATGAGATAAGTACTTGCAATCTTCACACAGTGTGGTATAAAGTTTTGTATAGGGAAATAGATACTTCTTTAGAAATAGAGTTTATTTAGAAACCTAGAGGCCTTGGCCTAGGATATGCAATGTGCTTTAGGATTTGCAAGACGAGCCCACATGGAGAACATGATTTAACTTAACCAGTGACATTCATTTTAGTACTTTTGTGAACAAATCCAGGTCAACATTATGTAAGCTTTACTACATAATGATGAATCAGCAGCTGGATTGTTTGACCAATAGAGGGAGGCCTGAGGATTTTCTCACTCTCTCACTGGGCTCCTCTCTCTATGTCTTTCCATCTCATTTGATTCTTTGAGTTTTCATCTTCTGCTTCTTTTGAATATGAGATGATGTTCAGTTTATGTTTTCATGTTGCTCTATTGAAATTTCTCTGTTTTTAATATTGCTAACCTTTTGTGTAGTAGTTGTATTTCTTTTCCATTATATTTGTTTTCATTCTTCTAAAAACATGGAAGGTATTTTTTCTGCTGAAGTTTATCTTCCTTCCATTTAAATTCAAATTTTTGTTTTACATTTTGGGTTATCTCACATCACAGAAATAAAGAATGAGTGTTTTTATAAATGACAATGTCTTGTTATGGTAAATAAACCAACATTTGTTATTTCTCCTAGGCACCGAATCAATTTTCAAATAAAGTGAAGTATACATTTTTCATGAGCATAATTTCCCACCCCTAAAAGGGTTAAAACATCCTTAACCTTAACAGTATACGTACCCAGAAAGAGTTAAGTTGTCCTCCTGGACCATTGTGGCCTTCCTTCAAGCAATTCAACTCATTCTACATTGATGACCCAGGCTACCATGAGCTACAGCAATCCTTAGGCACAATACTTAAGGACGGTTCCAGCGGTGAGGTCAAAGTAAAAAGGAAAAGGGTGGTGGGGGGGAGAGACAAAAGTTGACCGTGCACTGCAACAAAGACTCCTTTCTTACCACCTTGCTATCGAAGAAGCTGTTGGCTCACCTTGACAGCTCCTCTACCCACAATGCACTAAGTGGATGATTAAAAAGAAATGGAGGGTTTTACTGTGGGGTGTGCGTGGCGTCCCAGGAGTGCACCGAGCCGCTGGAGCGCGGAGCTACAGCTGTCCTCCAAACAAGCCCAACATTCTTTATTTATTTCTTATGAAATATTGATGTGTGTTATGAAAGGTTTAAAATAATGTGTCTAGCCTCCCCCTGGCCCGAGCACGCTGTATTCTCTAATGCATAAATAATTCTGGCCTCTCGGACAGAGAGCCAGAGCATTAGGTGGGAATGTAGCCTGCTGTATCACATTCTCTCTGCCTGAGAGAAAATAGCAGCCGCCTCGTAATTTCCTACATTTATACAATCGCTGCTGCCTCTAAATAATTGATGGACAAATTTAGGGACTAAAACTCCAAACACAATATGACTTTATGTCAAAGGTTTGGTCCCGGAGGATTGTGAGGTCGGAATCGGCTATCGAAATGGGCTTCTACACGTTTGGGAGAAAAAAAAGGGAGGGCCCACATCTGATTTTTTTTATTTTCCTTTTAAGCCCCCAAACCAAATAGCAGGGGCTCGGACACGTTGTGAGTGTGGCACCCTTGATGAGGTCTGGCTTTGCATGGCTGGCGATAAGCGGAACTCTCTAGCCCATTATGAGAGAAAAAAGGGGGTGATGGTGGGAGGAGGGAAGGAATGTTTTGTTTCTGAACACAAATGGGTTTTTCACACTGACACGGACCCGGTTTGATTGCCTCGTGGACGTGCAGATGCGACGGGGCGCCCTCTCACATTCTCATCTTAATATCGGGTGTGATGTACAATTACCACCCCCCACCTGATTGTCAGCCAGATCTATTCGCCAGATACACGGTGGGATAAAAGGTGGAGGGAGCACTGCGCCAGTTTCACTCTCGATGCTTCAATTAACACGTGGCCGCCCCGACTGAGAGCAAGGCGCGAGCCGACACTTGCCGAGCTGGTAGCCGGGAATGAAAGCAGGCGTTTAGCCAGCATGCCCGGCTGTGTTGAATCATAAACACTGGCTGACTGTAATCTATGATGAGGTAATGGCAGATTGGTCGCTCGTTTGACGTCCCTCGTAGCTTCTGCATGACTGATTTCAGATGACAGTTTGGTGCGAACAAATGCTGCTGAAGGCAGCAAAAAGTGACTTCTGGATCTGCTAATAAAAAGCTCTTCACAGTGCTGACAGTAGAATACAGGCCTTGCTATACTTTTTCAAACAATTCATGCATTTCGGAAGAAGTTAATTTCATTACAGTTCTAACACGTACATAAAAAAATCACATTATGCTTTGAGCTGCATAAGGGCACCAAAGGTCATGGAGGCCTTTAATATAGCTCCACAAAAGATTGTGATCTCCTGAACAAAAATGTACCCAAGTTTCGACTTATCCCAGATGTAATTGTTTGGGCAATATGTGTTTGATGATTTAGGTTACATTCTTCAGTTTAGCACTGAAATGATAAGACTAATGTAACTAATGACTAATGTAATCCTATACCCAATTAGTATTGTGCAAGCTGCTTGCTTAAATACTTACACGTCCCAACACAATTGTTTAAATCTAATCTTAAATAGATTTGTCTGTGTGGTTTCTGACATGGCATGACATACTGTGAACTAAAGGTCTGGTACAAACAGGATTAGAAGTATTTTGAAGGCTGCATTTTACATCTCTCCATTTTTAGCTTTAGGTCTGACCCTGTGAAATTTGTGGCCCAATCTAAACTATAATTACATAGTCCGCTCAATTGTGTGCCAGTGAAAATATTTGGTTTGTCAATGTGTGCTTCTGTTTTAGTTTTATGCTCAATGTTTCCATATTTTATACAGAATGTCTTTTCAAAAAACTGTAAAGCTGAGTTTTAAGTGGAACAGGAGACTTTGAAATGACAATGTCATGAAATTATAATCAAACATACACCAAAGACTGCAGGATTAATATATGCCTGCAGAAAATTCTTTACACAGTTGACATGCATTTATATTAAAATCAAACATATATCTATGTGTAATGTCCTTTAAACATCATTTTAGTTTAGTTTCTTTTTTAAATTGATACTCTCGTGGTCTTTTCATCTAGACCTAAAGCTGCTGCTATTTCTCCACTTCTTGTGGCACAGGTCTTGGCTTGCCCCTTCTCTCCCATCAATCCTTTTCACGTTCCCTGCTCCAAGGTCCCTTTTAGAGAATGTTGGCCTGTTCTGTGCTTGTTAACATTCAAGAAAGTGCCTCACTATGTCCTGTTTTGGCCTCAGTATAAGACACAGCTGTTGTTGTTTCTGGCCCCCTGTTTGCTTGTATGTAGCTGGATTGACAGCCGTTTGCAAATAGTCTCCTCAACAACTAGCAGGGTGAATCAAGGGAACATTTCTAGTCAGTAATTGGCTCAAAGGAATAGTTCATCACACTTTCGCTTCAAAGCCATGTTGATTTTTTATGTGGAGTATGAAACTGTATGATATTATTATCTGCAAAAATGGATGAGAGTGCATCACATCAATAGCAACGGCTATCGTGAACTTTAATTTGGTCAGTGTGTAAGTGTGTAGTGATTCAGAAATGATTGGCTTTTGATACCAAAGACATTTTGATACCGATGTCTTGGCAAAACTGGGATTAGGGGAAAATGACTTAAATGAGATTTTTTAGACCATTATATCTGCTGAAAAGATATAATTGCATATGATTTGTGATAGTCTTATTTTAATTATTGTTAACAATAAATATATTTGAATATTGGTCATTGATGGTATCAGGTGGATACAGAGACACTGGGATGCTTTTGAGCTGTCTGTCAACTAAAGTGTATTACAACCATCAGTTTGGAGTTTGGAAAGATGGAAATATAAAGGGACTTGGAACATGTTCAATTTCGCTTTGTACTTCAGCACATTTTGCTTGGGGTGGAGGTGGCTTGACACTTCACTGCTCTGTCTTTTGAGTGTTC
>JBBJLS010000006.1:18967891-18981481 GCA_037577275.1 Bryconaethiops microstoma
GAATTTCATTGCACAGAGAAAATGCCACTTTTCTGTACATATGACAATAAACGCTTTGAATCTTGAATCTTGAATGAATGGAGAAAAGACAGCAGAAAATGTGAATGGGCTTTTTTGGAGACCACACTGAAACCAATAAAACAACAGAAAACACTAGAAATAAAAAGTCATGAAGACTAACAAAATAAACACGAAGACGTACACCGGCACTGGTAACCACATGAAAACAAGAACCAGGGAACATTCAGAAACACTCAAGGTGACGCACAATGCACAAAGAATGTGCATTGTATACATGAAGTGACAATGAACAGAAAAGGACAAGACTGAACAATGGGGTATAAATACAGGAGAGCACAAACAAGCAACATCTGAGAACAATCAGAGGGAAGGACTACAGACAAGACACAGGTGAAGGGTGTGACACAAGGAAGGCAGCAAAGATTAGTAGGCAAACCAAAACAAAAACAGAAGTACATGGTCAGAGACACCAGAAAGATGGCACAGCACGGCAGGGCAAGATATTCCACTCTGCCAGTTTACAGTAGATTATTCACAAAAACAATATGTAATATAAAAGAAGATAATTACAGGGTGGACAGGAGCTTACAAACACAGTAGCAATATTGGTAAGGAGAATTGCAATAAATAAGTCCCTCAAATTGTTCAGCCCTTCTACAACAATTTCTTATTTGCTCCATAAAATAATTCATAAAAATCAGCCATTTGACTTCTTGGATGTAAAAACTGAAAATAAATCATTTTTAGTATTACTAAACTTTTTACTCAGTCAGCATAAGTGATCCAGAAGCTACAAAGTAGCTTAAGCTTTAATATTATTAAAGTCAATATGAACAGGAAAACACAAAGGTTTTCCTTCTGTGCCATGATACTGAGTCGTCCACTTTAGAAGAGAGGGTCTCTGAGCGGACTGAGTATGTTTAGTCAATGATAGGTGGTGCTTGTGGGAGCTTTTTCACATCTGCTTATACATGGTTGTAAAAGTCAGAGGCTTTAGTTAAATTAGTTTGTGAAGTACAGGTCATTGCATTTTAATTGTAAATTTTGGAAATGCAAAAACGTTGTCTTTTAAATGTCTTTAAAGGGCATGAACTACGTAACACAGGAAAAAGGGTCGATAATGAGGACACAGCTTTTCAAATTGTTTAGCTAGAACCAGACATCACTTGCTTCATTTGAGAAAAACAATTACATGTAAACAATCATTATTTAGCTACATATTTATATTTAATTATGTGAATTATGTTTTTTTTTTTCATGCATATTTAAGTTTTAAAATCATAAAATTAAAATCTCCAAACGTTTGATGGGCATGTCATAACGTCCTCTTTACATTATGTGTGTGGTATAGAGGAATGCAGTGCTGATTAATGGAATGGTGTTTGACAGCACCCTGGACCTTGTTTGCCTCCTGGGTTGAAGAGGGTGGATCCCCATCCCAGGTGAAGGCCTCCAGGCCTGGGCAAGAGCCCTGCAACACTACAGGTGTGCTCAGGAAGGCCTCAGCACAGTGCCTGACCCTATCTTCCTAAAAACCTCAATATACAAACTCAGAGTAACACATTTCTCATCTGCCATTGCTCTCATATTACTCCTGAATATAAGTCCAATTTTTGCAATATATATTTCATACATGCTTTCAGTCCACATAATGAGTTTGATTTTTTTTTTTACCTAACATACTGTGTTTAGTATGCCTTATGTAATTAATTACTTATGTAATGAATGTAGTAGCAAGGAATGAATCAGTTTTGTATTGGAATGCATACTGGGAGCTTTCCGCTGTGCTTTGAAAAGACTGTAAAAATCCAGAACTCAAAACAGACACTAGATGGCTGCAGATAATGGAGTAAAGCACTAATGAGGAGCCAGATCCAGTAAGCACTGTACAGCTCTGCACTGCACACACCAGGCCACTCTGCTGCATACTAATCTACCACACAACACACCAGCCTATCACACAATATATCAGTCTACTTCATACTAGCCCACATTACACTACAACAGACTAGTACACACTAGCCTGCTGTGTACAAGTCAACCATACACCCACACACACCAATCTATTACTCTCTACACCAGCCTACCACACAGTACGCAATCTACCAAACGCTACTACAGCCTAGCACACACAATATCAGTCTACTATCCACTGTGCACACTACACCAACCTAAGATGCAAGGCTAATACATACTATATCAATTTACCACACATGAGACCAGGCTATTGTATAGCCAACCATACACACCAGCCTACCACACTAAATATGCATGTACCTCACACTAGGCCACATCACACTACAACAGGCTAGTACATACTACCCTGCCACGCACACTACACCAGCCTACTGTATGCTAGTCAACCATACTCACACCAAACTATTACACTCTATACCAACCCATCACACACTTTATACCAGCCTACCAAACAATACACCATCCTAACACTGTACACACTATGACATGCTAAAAATCTACCATGACAGACATAAACTACACCAGCCTACCACATGCTAAACAATCTAGCACATACTACAGCAGCCTACAACTCACTGCAACTCATAGACTACACCGACCTGTCACATAATATCCATGTGTATTGCATACCTTACCCACCAACCACAAACTGTACCAGCATCCTGGACAACACAAGCCTACTGCTACTATTCCAACTTATAGCACATTACATTACTGTGCAGTACACTTTATACAACCTAACACAATCTTTTCAAACTTGTCACACACAGTACCAGTCCAGCACTCACTACACTTGCACACAACACAATATACTAGTAAACTGCACTAG
Source organism: Bryconaethiops microstoma (assembly GCA_037577275.1). Classification (NCBI taxonomy): domain Eukaryota; kingdom Metazoa; phylum Chordata; class Actinopteri; order Characiformes; family Alestidae; genus Bryconaethiops; species Bryconaethiops microstoma. Next base: position 18,970,719 of record JBBJLS010000006.1, read on the forward strand.
CTGCACACTATACAAGCCACTGCAAACCAGCCTACACAACCTACATAGAGTATACAAGCCTATACACACTGCACACCAGACCTTGCTAAATCCAACACCCACTGGAGCTTTATCAGGCCCTATAGTGGTCTGCGATGCCTCTCGCATCTCTGATATGGAACAATACCGCAGAAAACGGCACAATAAAGGGAAGAGGCTCCATGCCAAGCACACCCCGGCTTTCGTAGACAGCAATAATTCATGTGAGGTTGGAGTAAAACAATACTTGTGGAGAAAATGGGGATATTCATCTCTTTCTGCTGGTGGAGATTAAGCTATTTCACAATCAATAGAGCAGTCAGAATACATTTTTATTGGGTGCATTACACCGCAAATGAATTGTGGAGAGGAGTAAAGCCAATTGGATGCGTGATGGAATATCTACGGGCAACCCTTTGACAATTGGTTACATTTCCAGAACATGTAGATTAATGGCGTTCAGAGCGCTGCCAGATCTCAAGCATTTATTAGAGTCCATTATAGTGCGTTCACAGTACCGGCTGGGGTGCAACAAAAACAATTGATTATCTTTAACCAGAGAGGATCTTAATCTCCCCATAGGAAGCAGAGAGAGTATTTTAAATATGTTCTGCTTGGCTCTGTAATATTTATCACCTTAAAATGCAATTGCAGCATTTATTTATGGTCTGTATTCCACCGCAGTGTGTGTCGGAGGGAGGCAAGCGCTTTATCAGGCCAAATTCAGACAGTCTTATTTAAACCGTCCTCTGCCATTTTGAATGGATGTATGTGCCGTGGAATATCATGGTTTTCGGACTGTCTGAGAGATTGCGGTTTGGCGCAGTGGCTGTAAATACAGTATATTTCTGTCTTTTAAGTCTTTTTATTTATTAGGTGTGATTCCCTCTCAACTATCTTTATGGCAAGGATAAAGAGACCCTCACAATAGGTAGGCCACAATGGAAATGTATTTACTTTTACAGAGGTTGTAATTAGATTTAATAATCAGGATGTAGGACTGGAATACTTTTTGACCCAGCAGTTTATATAGAATTTATAATAATTTATAGTAATTGTTTATTAATTCAGTGTAACAAGGTTTGTATTGAGAAGCTTCTTTTGTGTTGTGAAAGCAGTCAAAAAGGCTGGTGATGCTTGAGATCTTAGTAAATTATGCTGAGAGAGATTTTAAATGTTTTTGAAAATTAAGTATGATTTTTTGTTTTTCTTTTCGCTACTAGAAAAATTCAGTTCATGTCTGGTTATCTTTTTCACTCTTCAATCCGATACAAAGTCCTGCAAATGACCACAAGCTTTTTGAGTAGAAATAAACATCTGAGTGTACGGTTGGAAAATGATATCAACAACAAGAGGCCTAAAACATCCATGTTTATAAAAATGAAAACACTTAAACAGAGTACTCAGTTTAAAATTTCACAGCATCAGCTCTCTTGATGGCAGGTTAACAAATAGCAGGTGTTCACAACAGCACCAAGGAGTTACACAGGGGATTGGTAATGCTCCAACATGCTAACACACTAACACAGTGCTCATCACTCCCTTACTACATATCTCCAACCTGCAAATGCAGATCTAATTCATTTTGATGTAATGCGCTCGCATTTCACATCATGTGCCATTTGGCCCCAACAACTTTTTTTTCTTCCAGTGGCAAACAGAGGCTGGTGACTTTGTTGAGGTGGAACATTTTAGCACAGAGCATGTACCACGTGCTAGGAAAGATATGGCCATACCCTGAAGTGATGTTTGTGTTCTCCAAAACCTCTCTCTCGCTCTCTTTTTCTCTCTTTCTCTCTCTCTTTCTCCCTCTGTCTTTACCAGATTCCTTATTCTTCCCCTTCCTCCTTCTCTTGGCTCTGGAAATTGGATTTGGCATGGAACGGAGTTCCTGAACACATTAAAGGGACAAACACTGATCTTCAGGAGCACAAAGCACATTTGAAATACAGCAGATCAGTCTGTTTTGTTGTGCTGAAAAATATGGATGTCTTATAGACACCCTTTATGTTTACACCTTCTATGCTCAGCTACACATGCGGAAATTATGACTTTATTGTTTTGCATTTCTTAAGACGATTAACTGACAATGTGTAGGTTCCTAAAAGTCAAAAGAGAGAAAATCCGACATATTAGTTGGTACTGGTGCATGTCAAGACCCAGAAGACAGGAAACGACGCACCAACCGTTCTATTACAACTTATGTCAACTTTAATTAATGGTATAAAACCCTTCTGGCTCACTTGAATTTTTAGAACTTTTCTAACCTGTGTAGCACCCTGTAATGAGGAATCCTGACACACATCGTCTTCGTTGTTACGGAAATGCAAATATCACAAGCCTGGAATATACGGCGAACAAAGACTCAGATGCGTTCACCCCATCAATTCAAATTAAGCAGCCAGCAAAGGAGATTGGCGTCCTGGGGGACGTGTACCACTGTTTCTAAATATGATCTGGGTAAGGGGGCTTGTTGGCAGAAAGAAAACAATGAGAGATCTAAAGGGCTGATGCCTTGTTACTCTCCGCAATACGCCATGCTCTCTTTAGCCGTGTAAATATTCATGCTTTTCACAGTGATGAGCGAGTCTGATTATTTGTGGCCTGAATTCATTTGCAGTGTGTGAGTTGGAGAAGTGGCGCGTTACTGTTCCTCAACTTAAGAGGTGTATTTAGCCTGATTCAAACTCTCAGTACAGAGGCACCATAGATGACCACTGACCAAAATGTTGCACTGTCACAGATGCTGTAAAATCATTGGTTTAGAACATTTAGCCCTTTAATAATAGGGCAATCAAGGCCTGAAATTAACTACTGAGACTACACACTGGAAATGTTCTCATTTTGTCTTTCTCCAGTAGTGACCTTCACTTGCACACAGAGTGTGTAGTTTTCTCATTATAGATGCTTCACACTCAGTTCTTTGTGTGATTCTGGCCTTTTCTCTGGAGCTTGGCCTGTGTGTGTATGGCGTTTATCTGTGAGGTTTACAGTGGACTTCTGGAGGGGCAGCCCGGGGCCAAGGAGGAAGCAATTCCCATCAGACGAGAGGCCTGAGGGCACAGAGCCACCTCTCTAACTCCAACATGAAAGAAAGGAAAGGAAAAAACAACTCAAGAAATGAACCAAGGGTTTTTTTTGATGTCCACATTTACTGCAGTGGCATTTCATGTTCAGTTAACAAACTTTGTATATCATCGTCCTTAGAAAACCATGCCTCTTAATTTTTTTCAGCATTTGGACACAAAAGCCACACTTCATATTGTGTGAACCAGTATAAATTTGTGTGTAATAAAAACACTTAGAAAGTAGAAATAAAAAAATGTTCTTCCATCACTACCATTAGTTACCTTTCTGGAGATTTTTTAAATTTGTTTTTCATTTCTTTTAGACAATGACGATATCTTCCCTCTACTCTGTTTGATGGAATGGAAGCATGTGGTAATAAATTGTGCTTTTTTTGAGTCAACAAATTAAGCAAGCACATTTCTCTATATTTATGGAAAAATATATATCAGTTGCATATGATGCTAGTCACACTGTACAGGTTTTGCAATAACACAAAGATGTGTAATGTCCCACTTTGCGTTCAGACAGTGAAGCTGAAACTCCATTTAATCATCTACCAAACCCTTGTTCCTTTACACGTGTCTTCAGCAAAGGAGGGGGTTGGGGGACTCTAATACTTCTTAATTCAGCAACTAACTTTACCATCATGCCCACAGTGCTAAGTCTCTTTGGTATATGACTTTTGTTAATTAATAAAAGATTAAAATAATGTGTACAAGATAGGGTGAAGTCGGATAGATCACCACTTAATTAAATTACTGCTTCTTTTTTTTAATCCTTTTTTTCCATGCTACTGACTCTGATTCATTTTGGCCTTCTTGGAGCCATTTATTATTTCAGCCTCTGCTTTTGTCAGGCGTCATTATTTTCAAATTGGGCTTGTCGGTTCGCAGGTTCCGAAAGAGAAACCCATTAAAATTCATCATCCAATAAGTACTATCGCATCCATCTAGCAGACATGGGGTGAGATTTTAATCCAGAGATCCTCCCTAGTTGTAATATTAGCTTGTATCCAGAGCGTGTGCAGAGGGTCGCTACAATAGTGGGAGGCTGTGATTATACTGCTGCCGCCTGAATAAAGCAGTGTTATGGTCCTCTATTAAACTGCTCACATTTGGGTTTTGTGATTTATAAAACAGCAAACAATCACTTTATCCCCTCTAAAAATATTAACAAAATTGTTTTTTGTAAGGATTTATACATAGAGCCCTTTTATATGTTATAAACTTTTAATATGCTTAAATACTTATTTACTTATTTATTTCAATTTTTTTTATACATTTATACGCGTTTGAACTTGGGAAACGTCTGATAAATGTACAAAAGTTATGTCATTGACACTGTCTCTGCAAAAATGTTGTCCAAAATAGTAACTCTACAAAAGAATGCAAAAAACATTAATTAAGTTTTAAAGAAAAGGGATTTATTTCCAAGTAAACTTGATATGGGCCTCATAATATGTTCAATATATGTGTCTATATTTATATTTCACAAAATGTAAATTAGTGCACAAATTAATAGACATTTATATTCATTTTATTTAGCAACAGTGATATCTGCTGCAGCTGAAGAATATTGCAAATATTGGGCCACATAGTTACACATTAAATAAAACATGTATGATATTCCATTCCTGAATACATGTGTGTGTTCAACAGTATTTCCTGCTTTGAGAATGTCTTGTCAACTTTGCTTTTGAGGATCTGTTAAGTTTATCTTATTTTATCTCATCTATCTTGTCTTAGAATGAAATAATCACCGTAGTCGTATCCAAGGTCTAGGTCATCTCTAGATTTCACTCTTAGCGGAGTCATCCAGAGTTGGGCGTTTTTTGACCGGGTCTCCTGTGTTGTGCTGCTGTAACAAACTGCTCAGAACATGATCCTCCAAATCCTCTGCACGCTTCTGGAGTTTCACGCACTCTTTCTGCCTTTTTTCTCACCTTCAAAGTCACCCTCGTCTTTTCATTCATGCATAATGAGCAGAGCTTGTAATGTAAACATAGGCATGTAATAAAAATACAAAATCTTTACAGCCAAGTTTAGTTTAGTTTACAATGTTGGTTAATTATTTAGTAAGAAATGAGAAAGCTGAGCATTGGGTCTTTTGGAGACATATTTAGACCATCAAAGGTCAAAGCTACTCTATATTTCTATGGTGGACCATGAAATTTCCTTTATGTATATATAAATCATGTTGTTGCTATGTAATGGAAAAATAAACATTCAGTAGATGAAAACTACACTTTTCAAGCAGGCCAGACTGCTGCCTCATATAAGGTGCTTAAAAAATGGGTTGGGGAAAACCCTTTTTTTGCCTTACCTTGAATATAGTTATTTGACTAATAGATTTCATTAGTTATGAGGCTAATGTAAGGAATTTAAGCTTATTGCCACCAGTTAACATCATTTCAACTGTACAAGTAAATCACCAGGCATTGTGTATTCGAGAGTGTTGAGAAGTAGGGGTGTTTAACTGCAATTACAAGAAGTAATTAAAACAATAAAAGAACTAAACTTTAAACAATCTGAGCATTATACACACCTGTGTGTGCTTGTTTTATGGTTGTCACCTTGATAAAACACAAGCAGGTTGAGGTGCACAGAGGGAAAGTGTATGCAAGGCTGCACCACAGAACAGTCTAAAATTGCTTTACATTTTAAAAAAGTATGTAATGCAATAGTGTCTCATGCTTTGAATACATATTTTTATTTACTGTTATTTTTCAATCATTAAATTTCGTGCCATGCTGCAACAATCTGGTCACTGTCCAGATCTTTTTTTCATTTTTTAAGTTTGTCCAGAACAAGATAGCAAAGGTAGCGGTGTGTACATCGGTGGTCTGTTGTGTCATTTTTATGCAAATATATTACTGTCTCACTGTGCATTATAGAACATGGTCATCATTCTCTGTTTGATGTAAATTACCCAAAGAACCACAAGTGTGTCAGGGTTGGGACAGTGATGGTGGGTGGCCGCTAGAGGCCATCCTTGTTTAGGTTTTGTATTTAGATTTTGTGTTGTGAACTTTTATTATGACAGATGGGTTTTCTTGTTTATGCCATGGCTGGGTGTGTATTAAGTAATGAGTGTTTGTGTTAGTTTATTGGTGGTGGGTTTTGAGTTTTAGGATATATAAGGGGTTGTGGTATTAGTTTAGTTGTCGGTCAACCGTCGCATTCGGTTCTTGTTTATTCCTGTCTCCTTTAGTGGAAATTATATTTCTTGAGTTAGGTTCTCATGCCTGTTTTGTTTTTGTTAAAAATAAGGACATGGAGCACTTCGACTGGTGTGTGTGTGTGTGCCTGCCGTATGTGCCTGAAGACAGGGAAGACCCATGGCAGACTGACCGACCATACAACAAAGGTCACAGCAAATAGGGCGTGCATGCCCGAGGAAGAGGAGTGGCTTCTGGGAGAACTTCCCGTGCTCTCTCAGGAGCTCATCACAAGGGACAAGGCTGCCTATGGTGAAGCCAACTGGCCAGTCCCTCCGCCAGTGAGGAGGAAACGGGCAAGAAATCCCGCCTTGAGCATCCCGGTGAAGGCGCTGGACGGGGGTGCTCTTCCGGTTCACCCTCTGGCATCCTGCCAGGACCCTCCACTCGTGAGGAGGAGCACCCCGTCGAAGGCGCCGGAGACGAGTGCTCTCTCGGTGGAGGAGAAGCAGTGCCAGTTGGACGAGCTCGCTGGGCTGATCATGGCTATCTACTAACAGCAGCTTTGCGAGGCCACGCAGCCAGTCTCACCTCTCCTCGAGGCCAAGCAACCCGGCTCTGCGTCCTGCAAGAGAGCGCTCCCGACTGTCGGCGAGGCTACGCTCCCAAGCATTGACGTGACTATGCTCCCGAGCATCAAGGCTGTGCTCCCGAGCATCAAAGATGCATTTCCGAGCATCAAGGCTGCACTCCAGCAACCCTTGCCTTTATCCAGGAGACGTCTGCCGCCTGTACTAAAGCCGAGGCGGTTTCGGGTGCCCATGCCAGTGCCCCGGCTTCAACCTCCAGCCCCAGGTAGCGTAACAGGGGTTAGCATGGGGGCTAGAGCAAGCAGGCCTGAGCCCATAGACCTACTAGGTCCATTAGAGGAGCAACTAGGGCTCATTGGTTAAGCCATTAAAGCCCATGTTATTCCAGCAGCAAAGCCCATTAGCCCAGCAGCTAAGCCCAGTAGAGGGGCCAGGAGCCGCAGAGGGGCCTTCAGAGGGCCATTAGCTGCAAAGGGACTCTTAGAGGGGCCTGGGTTAACTGCAGAGGTGTTACCCGCAGTAGTCTGTAGAGGGAGTTAGCTGTAGCCTGGGGGCTGTAAAGGGGGTTAGCTTTAACCTTAAAACCTCAAAGGGGCTTAGCATTAGCTTGGAGGCCCGGGGAGGGCTTAGCAGTAGCTTGCAGGCCCAGGGAGGGCTTAACAGTGGTTTAGAGGCCCAGAGTGGGCTTAACTGGGCTTTAAAGGGTCGAGAGGGGCCTTTAACTGCAGCAGAGGGACTTCAGAGTCAAGGAGGAGCTCCCAGTAGGGGGCTCCACCTCGAGGACAGAGAGGGGCTCCCGGTAGGGGGCTCTGCCCCAGAGGACAGCAAGGGGCTCCTGGTAGGGGGATCCACCCCGAAGACAGTGAGGGGCTCCCAGTAGGGGCCCCACCCCTGAGGACAGAGAGGGGCTCCCGGTAGGGGGCTCCACCCCCGAGGACAGTGAGGGGCTCCTGGTAGGGGGCTCCCTGAGTAAGGACTGGGGCTCCCAAAGGGGAGCATCCCATGGGACCCACCTGGACCCCGTGCAGAGCGACGGCCAGGATGTCATCTGGTGAAATGCGGTCAGATGGGACTCACCAAACGCTTCCCTTTGCCTCAGCCTACCCCTCCTCTGTCCTTTGGATGTTGTGGGGGTTTGTTTGTGCCCCAGTGGGGTGTTCTAGAGGGTGCAGGGGTACTGTCAAGGCTGGGACAGTGATGGTGAGTGGCTGCTAGAGGCCACCCTTGTTTAGGTTTTGTATTTAGATTGTGTAAACTTTTATTATGACAGATGGGTTTTCTTGTTTATCACCACGGCTGGGTGTGTATTAAGTAATGAGTGTTTGTGTGAGTTTATTGGTGGTGGGTTTTGAGTTTTAGGATATATAAGGGGTTGTGGTTTTAGTTTAGTTGTCGGTCAACTGTTGCATTAGGTTCTTGTTTATTCCTGTCTCCTTTAGTGGAAATTATAATTCTTGAGTTAGGCTCTCATGCCTGTTTTGTTTTTGTTAAAAATAAAGACATGGATGACTGGTGTGTGTGTGCCTGCCGTATGTGCCTACAGACAGGGAAGACTCATGACAAAGTGAAAACGAAAATTATTTCGCATGACACCACAAATGCCTCACATCTTTGGGTTCCCAACCTAAAACACCATCCTGTGTCCATGACATTTGGACAGTATTATCTATAAATAGGCAAAGCTGTGTCACATAGCTGAAAGTGAAAGTAGCAGGCATCACTAAGCCTGATTTTTTGTGCAGTTGATCGTATTTGTAAAATAGATTTTGCACCAAACTATCATGTTAACACAATAACTTGGGCTGTCATTGCATGGAAAATGTGAAATTGCTCACGGTGTGTGGTTGTGTGCTCATGTGCATTTAGAGAGCAGTCAAGAGCAAAGCCCCACCCTGGTCACCCCTGGGACGAGGACAGAGGGGTACCGTCTGGAACAGAGTGTGTCCCAAACACGTGTGTACCTTACAACCGCAAAATTGATTTGGACAGCTGCTTGACAGAGCCACATGTGTCCTAGGTTAACTTTACAGAGGCCAATGTCAATCCTCTCTCCGATACAGTAGGAAGGGGCTAAGGGGCTTCTAACTAACACAGCCTGTATCATCACAGAGGACCTGAGGTGCGTCTGCTTAAGCCCCGGCTGACACAGGGAAGGGAATAATAGCTATGAATTTATGTATTTGTGCAATACAACTCATAAATGAATGTTTCATGTGACATGCGTGCTGCTGCAGCAACGCTCCGAGATGTGTCAGGTTAGGTCTGGGGTTGACGTACACGTATAAGCGGCATCGTTCAGCAGTTGAATATGTGTGCTTTGGCAGCTCTGCATCCAAATGAATGTGTGTGTATGGTGTGTTTGTGCATAGTGTGTGTGTGTGTGTGTGTGTGTGTATTTGCATGTCTGGTGCATACTGTACTTTCATAAAACATTTCAGACAAAAGCTTATATCAGAAATGGGTTTCACTTTTAAAAACTTTGGCTGCCAGTAACGAAAATTTGCTATAATTTTTTGTCAAAGGGCCCATCTCATAAAAAATCAAATTGTCTTTAAAGAGTTAAATGTAGTATGTAGATTATGCAGTGTTAAAGGATCAAATATACTCTACTCTGCCGCCCGTACACTCTGTCACTATAGTCAACATCCCTAAATGTATTTTGAAGGTATTTTGAATGTAGTTTTAATTAAATGGATAAACAGAGGTTAGAAAATGGTCATGTAAAAATGAATTATCACTGGGTTTTGCTGCACACCACACAAATGTCATACACATCCTTATAAACTATCAGGAAAAATGTAGAATATGGGCTCTTTAATTATTTCCCCTTAGCTTCTCATTCAAACAAGCAGAGAAATTTTGTTGAAAGAATGCAGAACATAATAGCAGAACATAGACTTAAATGAAAGTCTTTATGTAATTAACTATGGAATTTAATAGGATATTATAAAAATACTTTCATATTATAACAAATTGACCATGGTAACTGAAGTTAAATGCTGTTTTGTTAATTTTGTAACTGTTGTATCCTAAGTTACAGAAACATTGTCTATGTTCTGTCTTTGTAGTGACTCAGGTCAGCGTTTCTCTGTCTGCGATATGGAAAACTGTGTGTCATGCACACACACATGTCTAGAGGTGAGACAGAGGCGAGAGAGTCATGTTGTTCGGCCGGTGATATGATTTGGGTTTTAAACTCCTGGTATGCAAGCAGAGAAGAGTGGTTGTCGGCTGTGGCCTGTGTTCGGTTGCATACGGCATCTCATGTTAGCCAGCATCATGTTAGCCACGCCACTGGATCTGGCCAGTCAAGCAGATGTATTCATTACAAACAACCGCACCCGGTTTTTAACACCCCTTCCCATGATAATGGACAAGATAACGGCCCAGGATGGGATGCCTTGTGCTTGTCTGGCTAATTATAACATTTAAAAGGACAAAAGAGGATTGTATTGCTCCAGTGGAGGCCCTGTCCGTGAGCTCTGTAGCTTTTCTTCAATTTACATAATGAGGCTGTAAAGTGAGAGCCACTGAGTCACGATCAAATCCATCTGCTCAAGTCCACTAGCTGTGCACCTCAATTTCCCTTTTACTACAAGTTCTAAACATCTAAAGTTTATTTCATTATTTTGCACCGGAACTACAAGGCTAATGTAGGTAAGACGTATCAGAGATGTACACTCTGCCATTTATAGTTGTGCAAATAACATGCCTAAGTCAAAATTTGATTTCATCCTTTCATTCATTTATTCTCTGTGACTGCTTGGTCTATACTAGGGTCATGACCCTGAGCCTATTGCAAATGGGTACTAAACATTATAGTACATTATAGTATAAGCTACTAAACACTATAGTACAACCCCAAATCAGAAAAAGTTGGGACAGGGTGGAAAATGTGAATAAAAAAATAAAGCAGTAATTCACAAATG
>JBBJLS010000006.1:18990175-19009090 GCA_037577275.1 Bryconaethiops microstoma
GTGTGTGTGTGTGTGTGTGTGTGTGTGTGTGTGTGTGTGTGTGTGTGTGTGTGTGTGTGTGTGTGTGTGTGCATGTTAGTAGAGGCATTAAGAAATATAATATTTGAGAACTTCCAGATGTGTCTGTTCTGTGTAAGAGAGAGAGAGGAGGAAAGAGAGAAAAACAGAAAAAGATGAATGATGTGTTTGTGTGTATATGCATCATATTTCTTTTCTGTGTAAATACAGCTAGAGGAAATGATACAGAATACTCTGCATGCTGCATGTGTGGATGTACATGTGTGCTTGCGTGTGTGTGTGTGTGTGTGTGTGTGTGTGTGTGTGTGTGTACTTTTGCATGTGCGTACAGCTAAAGGTGTAATGAATTATATAGACCAAGTGCTTACGTGTGTGTGTGTGTGTGTGTGTGTGTGTGTGTGTGTGTATCGTGCATGCCAGACAGCTTCTCCTCTTATTGCCCATGTTAACTATACCCTCACCGTGACCGTCCTGCAGCCTATGTTAGGCAGCAGCCACAACAACAAGGACAAATGTCACAAGTCGACGGCTCCTTTTCTTTTTCCCCCACTAAATTATTTACACCAGAGTGTCCGACAAAGCTGCCCTGGCTCTACTGTCGTGTAAAATAAACTGTAGACAGATTCTCAGCTCTTTTTGTTTTTTTATTTTTTTAAGGAGTTTTTTTGTCTGCCCAATTAAACATTTGCCAAAGTGAAAAGACATGCTTGACAAACAAGACCCTTATTATTAAAAATCATTGATGCACATTGGACATGTTTTCCTAAATAAAGAATCAACATGATAAAATAAGAGAATAGTTTAACATAAGGTCTAGTTGGTTTAATCTTAATAACTTAGTATCAAAATTAAACCAACTTTTCTTTTTGTTTTCTAGCTTAACTTTCCACTTTGCTCATTGTAAAAAGTAGCTGTAGCTTTTCTGAGTCTATCCACTTTTCTTTAAAAGAAAATAAAAATGTATTTAACATGTAGGTGCCTGCATTATAATTTAAATTAAAGCAGCTCTCTGTAGAATTTTCCGATATGTTTTTATTGTGTCAGACTGATAAATGAGCGAGGCCATGCTTCCAATTTTATGGTCATTGCTATCGTTAACCTTCCCAGTATAAATCTCCCCCAGATGATTGTAGCATTATTACTGCAAAACAGGTGTTTGCTGTCTAATAAAACAGTTGCACTGCTTGGACTAAACACTGTGAGAATATTGAGGCATTCCAACAATTACAGTGTTGTCTGTAGTCAGAAGAGGACCGCGGGTTACACTTGCTTTGGGGGACTTTAGTGAATGTAATGAGAGCGCTTAATATCCAATCTCCTGCTGTGCTATTGTACACTCGGCCTTGTTGGAAAGGTTTCCAAACATGGAAGAACATGTAGTTGCTGATGATTTTGCTCACTGCTGGTAAGTGGTTCCCTCCGCAATTACTGGAGCCAGCTGGTCCCCCTGCCTTTGCCATGGTTTAATCATTGCCCCCAGAAGCGAGATACATAAATGAAAACTTACATGGTGACAGGGGGAGAGAAAACACTTCCTTGGATTTTAAAATCTTAATACTCAAGTTGTGCTTGTTTGTTTGTGTCCATGAAATCATGTCCGCCCACAAGGCCATGTTTGTTTTGACTGCGTTCTTTTCCCATAAATGAAGAAATTAGCCTCAAACATGACACTCTTTTCATAACTGTTGTTGAGTGTGAAGTTGAGTAATGCGGGCGATTAGCATGAGGTCAGTGCGGCGGCTAATGGCAGGAGTAGTACTTTTGCGTCGAGGCTATTTGCCACAGCCACCCTTCACAGCCAGACAATGAGCTCATCTAATAAGGGACCTTATTTGTAATCAAATCTGTCATTAACTATTCATTGGATCAAAAGTTCACCGGCCATTGTTGCTGTGTCGAGTAGAGCTCCGGGTCCCCTACGGAATGAATTTAAATTGAAGTGTGTGGGGGGGGTGTGGTGCTTATAAATTATTTCCGCCAGGCTACTCTGCTTACCAGTGCCTGTCCAGGAGGAGGTCACCACAATGACTAGCAGGAGAGCAGCTTAGTGTCACTCACATTGTAACCCAATCTCTTGCCGAGTCTGGGCAGCCAGGCCCAGCCTGGAGATACACAAGAGTGATGACTAATGTGATGAAGTGTTATGCAAACTGTAAATTTGAGGTCCAATTCCTACCAAATTGTGCCTGCAAGTGGCCTTGAATATAGACAGAACATGTGTGAAAGTGTCTTTCAAAGATTTCAAAGATTTGGTCTCTGAACAGGAATAGCTGTGCGGTGTCTCTTAAAGAAATCATACTACAGCCAAAAGAAACTAATAATAAATATAGGCATGCAGGCAGCAGTTCGCATTATGCAAATAAAGTCATGCCATTAACATGAGGAATGAAATCTATTCTAGCTTTCATCCCATGATTGTCATTAAATATGTTTAATCATTATTTTGGTTTCCTTAAGTAAATATGGAAGATTATTTCTATAAGCCTATTTTAAAAGGTTCAGGTTTTGCATACAAAAGCCAAAGTTTAATTAAGCCCTGCTGTAAGGATCCATGGTGTAATTATATTAAAGCTAAGGTGGAATTATTGAAGATTAGATGAGCATGAGACACATTCTCACCAGATGAGATGGAAACTGACATTTCAACATGTTTCAAGTATTTCTTTTGAGGCGGTTAGACAATCCACTGCACCTGAAGCCTCTGATGTATCAATGTGGGAAATCTTGAAAGCGTGCTTTTCATCGTCTCATGCTTCACCATGGTTATCAGCAATTTTCAAAGGGGAACATGGGCACACATGATTCAATTCTTTAACTGCATTAGTTTAGCCAGTACCATCGGCCCATTAGAGGAGCATCAAGCTGTGAGAACCTAGCAACAAAATAATCTGAGGGAAAAAAAGTACATAAGGATAAGTGGGAAGATGACATCTGACAGAAAAACCCACTCAGGTAGTTCTAAACAGATTCTGACTGTTTACATATTGTGATTGTTTTGGTGGAGGGATTTTTTGCCCTCATTTTAGCCTGGCATGTGACACGCTTCAGAATTCGGGCTCACAGACATCTGTGTTCAGGTAAATCTATCCAGCCAAGTGAAGACATTGTGGTATAAACAAACATGTCTATGCCTCTGCTGGCACAAGTCTTCCTACTAAGGCTTTGATGGTCCCATTTCCAGTGTGAATATTTCATAGTGCTGTCCTCTAGAGGCTTGCTGCACTGTATCCCGAGGTCATATGGCCTCCAGCTAAACACTGCCCAGCATGGCAGACTGGGCAGTGTTTAGCAGCAGAGTGCAGCGCTTCAGTCAGATAGCCTCGGACATGTTGCCCACTCAGCCCGTTAGTAATGGCTTCTGTCTGGACTGGCTGGATAAATGTGAAGCAATGGATACAAATGTTAAAGGCATGTTGACAACTTTTCAGTGTCAAAATGCACTAGAGGGAAGCCATGCGAGTCAGCAGTTGTTTGTTTAAAGGTTTAGCTTGTAAAGTCTATGTTGTACAAAGTCAGTATCACAAGTGAGTAAATCCATACTAACTGCAATGCATTGCAGCATCAAAGCAGAATGGAGCAAGTTAATGAATTTTGATTGGCTAAATCTAATAGATTGAGCCAGGACAACCTTAGGTACTCGGAAAGATTTGTGTGGCTTCCAGTCAAGTAAATGTCTCCTCTTCTTTTCTCTGATCTTTGATGTTGTGCTGCCTTAAGCTTGCCAGACAGATTGCTTCACTACATTTAGTGCTGTCGTCAGACTCATCCTTCTTTGGCAGGAGTGAGTGCCCTTTAGCCACGTACCAGGTCCCTGCATGCAAGGTGAAACATCTGGTCAGATGTTACAACCTGGAAAAATGATTGCTTCGGATGTGAACATGCCACAGGACCTTAGCTACAATGCTAAAGCTAAACTGCTATCAGTTCTGCAACATTCCTCTGACCATACTAGGCTTTGAAGGGGATGATTTGCTTCAAAAGCTGCCAGGGAGGGCATTGCATCAGAATGAGTGACCATCCTAACGTCCCAACCAACCTCACACCCGACAGGTGTGTTCTGATAGACCAGGGTGAGTGTGTCGCCCAGAGGACGCTTCCGGACAGGGAGAGAAACACAGCTCAGCATGTTTGCTCCAAATCCAATTAGTCCTCTGGAGCTTTGAATTCAAAATTGGATTGTAGAAGTCCTAAAGCAATTAGGTTCCACTTGGAGCGGCTGGCTAGAGTCTGAGGCTCCCAACATTGAGGTGCCGTTCTGTTTTTATTCACTGACAGTAAATCTCTCTTGTCCTCAGTGGTGCAACTTTAATGCAACAAATTTGCTAATGTCCTGCTGTTCGACTTTTCAAGGCCCATTCGATAACTGTATTGTTAGAGATCTCAAGTACCAGCAGAGGGCACCTACCTTGTCAAGGTTTCTTTGATGGAGCTCAGTCCAGGATGCCAATGCTTGTAATGACTTTATAATGGGAAAATATCTCCTAATTAGTAGACCTACAGCATGAAAATATCACAAGCATCCCCTTTCAGGTCCTAGTACGTAACAGAAAGGAATTATTTTTTGTTAATGGTTCCGCATTATGTGTACGGAGACATGCATGATTAAAAAGGCACGCCTTTACATTTTCTTTTCTAAAGTGCTTCCTTCTGCAAAGGAGTGATAAGCTCCTGATGTCATCACACGACTATGGCAAAGGCGATCGCCAAGCAAGAGAGGCTGCTTTCTCTTCTGTGGTGCTGTCTCTCTGTCGTACCATGGGGAAAATCAATACGGCTAGGTACACAAAGGCCACGGCAAATGTTGCTTTAGCCATGCATACACGGGGTGCTTTAAATTCTAATGCCATTGTTTCGGAGGCACCTGCAGGTCGACACAGCAGCCTCAGGCGGCCGTGCCAAGATGGTCCCCTCACTCTTTTCACTCTCTCTCCTTCGTTATCTCTGCCTTTGTTGAAACTAACTTTACTTTCTGAAGAGGATGGTCTTTGTGTATAGTCTTTTCATCTCTCTCTCACGCTCTCTCTCTCTCTCTCTCTGTGTGTGTGTGTGTGTGTGTGTGTGTGTTTGTTCATATATCTATACAGCATTTTGTTATAGTAACACTATAGTTGTTAGGAGCACATCCTTTAAGTCTTGTAAATTGCCAAGTGGGGACTCCAAAGATCAGACTAGTTTAGCAAATCCCACAGATGCTTGGTTGAAATTTGGAGGTTAGCAGGTCAAGTCAACAACTTGAAGTGTATGTCTGTTTCCTTTTTCCCATAGTGCATCCTCGTGCCATCTCTTACCGAGGTAAATCAAACACACACACCTGGCCATATAACAGAAAATGTGATTCATCAGACCAGGCCATCTTCTTCTTTTGCTGCATGGTGCAATCCTGATGCTCATGCACATGTCCATCCTAAGCGCTTTCAATCGTGAGCGCTCTAGCTGATCGTTGGCTACGTAGCCACATACACAGCAAACAGTGATGCACTGTGTGTTCTGACACCTTTCTATAACAGCCAGCATTAACTTTTTCATCAATTAATGCTAGACTAGCTCTACTGTAGGATCAGATCCCAGTGTGCATCAATGAGCTTTGGGAGCCCATGTCTATGTCACTATTTGTGGGCTACTTTTGATAGGTACTAACCACTGCACTGCACACATGTTTTGGAGATGCTCTGACCCATTTGCTCTTCATGTTTTTTATCTTCATGTTTACCCATTTTTCCTGCCACCAACACATGAACTTCAATTGATCTTCACTTGCCGCCTCATATGATTATGCTGTATAGATATATAATTATCTGGCAGTGGTTTTAATGTTGTGCCTGATATAAAATACAATGGCAGTAGCTCAGATTACTTAAAGTTTAAATGTGCACCCAGTGATGGGTGATAGATACCTGGACCGTCTGACTGCTGGAACTTTTCAGACTTTTTTGTAGTTACTGGCATACCACATTTGGTGAAGGTGGCACATTGGACCTGTCAAAAGTTCAATGAGACAGTGACCTGTTTCAACCTTGAGCCTCCAGCATAAGTATGATGTTAAGGCCTCCAGTGCAAAATTAGTAAATGGGTCATGAGAATTCCATTTAAATAAGAAAACACTTTTTATTGGTCATTATTATTGCTCCACCAAAGCTGGTACACATGGGCTAATGTTTGAATATACAGCTCTGAAAAAAAAGAGACCAGTGGAATTTATTTTTAAATCATCTCTGTGAGTATGACAAGCATTCCATGCCAGTGTCTGTTACATTCCTACACAAACACCTCATTCTGCTTTATAAGGTACTGATTAGGTGATCAGCTGAATCAAATCTTATTAATAACCAGTTGGGTGGCAAAACATTACTAGAATTAGGTCAAAGGTAATCATTGTCATTTTGTTTAGGAGTGAACAAGAGATTTGTTTTCTTTTAATTATTCAAGTTCTGTTAATACTGCATCATTTCTCTTATTTGGATGTTTTGTCATTTGCATTAACATTATGCTTTAAAGAACAATATTTGTATTTGGAAATTAGGAGAAATATTGTAAGCAGTTCTTAAAAATTAAGGCATAGCTGTTCAGTTCAGTTCATTACTTGCACCTATAAAGGATAAACACTGAGAAACTGAATATTTTTGCAGTGGTCTCTTTATTTTTTTCCAGAGCTGTATTGTTAAGTTATACTTGCAAGTCATGGTTGCAAAACTTAATCGTTAGCAATATAAAGGGTCCAACAAGTGTATAAAGGGGTCTAGCCCTGTCTACACTGGCAGTAGTTACACAACTCAATTCACAGAATACACAGTCAGGTTGTGGTTTTCTCCCAGGTTCACCATAATGGTTCAACATGTGCAAAAACATAGCCTTAGTGCTAAGGCTATGACACGCTCTGAGCGATTTATATCACGCTCATCACTTTCAGTCTCTGTGGAGAGCTGAAACCTTGCCACAGATGAAGATGGCTTGAGCACACTGACATTTTCAAAGCACCAGTATTGTTGAAAAAAAATTGTGTCTAATAAAGAGTATTTCAAATGTTGAATTTCATCAGAAGAGCAGCTCAAAAATGGAATATCTATTAGTTTGACAAAAAATTCTAAACCCAATATAAAGTTATTGAAGTCTGCAGTTATTACTGTTGTCTGGATGTACTATTTCAACTGAGTGTAACCTGAAATCAGAAAAAATTGGAACAGAAGGGAAAATGTAAAAAAAAAAAAACCCATTCAGTTATTCTTACATTTTCTTTTACTTTAATTTTTATTGCAGACAGTTTGAAACCAATATATTTCATGGTTTTTCAGCTTCGTTTCATTTGCTAATATACATCCATTACTGTAAAACAATCGAACAAAATTAGTGTTAATTAGTGTTAATTAATTTTTTAATTAACACTTTGTGGTGCTGAAATTCCTTCTCACAACACTTAAGACATTTTTGCACTGAAGATACCAAGTGATGAAGCATTTCAGCTGTTTTTTGTCAACAGTATGCAGTGTGCAACAGTACAGGGTCATTGTTTTTGCATTTTTTCATTTCAAAACTGTCCACAGATTCTCTGTTGTGGACAGGTCAGGACTGCAGCAGGCCAGTCCAATCCCATCTTCTTCCACAGCCATGCCTTTGTAATGTGTGCAGAATGTGGTTTGTATTGTCTTGTTGAAAAATGCATGTCCCTGTAAAAGATGTCATCTTGAAGGCAACATTTGTTGCTCTAAAACCTCACTGTACGTTCCTGCATTAATTCTTCTATCACTGAGATATAAATGACCTTTGCCAAGGGCACTGACACAACTCCATACCATGACAGACCCTGGCTTTTGG
Source organism: Bryconaethiops microstoma (assembly GCA_037577275.1). Lineage (NCBI taxonomy): Eukaryota > Metazoa > Chordata > Actinopteri > Characiformes > Alestidae > Bryconaethiops > Bryconaethiops microstoma. The sequence continues at coordinate 18,998,003 of JBBJLS010000006.1, forward strand.
ATACTTTGCTCATAATAGTCTGGATAGTCCTTTGGCCCTTTTCATCCAAAGAAGATCTGGAATACTGATTCGTCTGACCACAATACATCCCAATTTTTTTGGAATGTGCTGCACACCTATAATGCAGGAGTTGATGTATATTAACAAATGAAATAAAGCTGACCAGGCAAAACATGAGATATCTGGGTTTCTGTCAAGTAAATTTAAGAATAACTTTTTTTTTCCATTCCATCCCAGCCTTTTCTGATTTTGGGTTGTAATTACCTAATTAATTACTACATTATGAATTTGGTTTAATTTCAGTTGACATGCTAAATTGACATATCAGAGTCTGCTGAGTTTTTTCAAGGTTCTTGTTTCTGTGAGGTATAACTAAAAAAATTATTTTTATAAATTCACACTATGCTTTATTTATCAATGGTAATAACTACAACTTCTCAGGGTTAAATGCATTCCACTTCTTAAACATCAGGCCTAAACATGAGCTCCTAAATGGAGTGACTGACAGAGTGTATCAATTCTGTTCTTGATTTTAGAGGTGTTTTTCTGGCCCTGGATCATGATGGTGTTGTGAAGTTTGCACCTGCACAGGTCAAAGCAAAGGCAGGCTAGGCCGAATGCATTCCCAAACAGAGGAGAGATGCTGACCGCTGTGAACATCATAAACCTCTCAGTTTGAGGATCAACTGAGCAGTAAATTAATTAATCATCGTTTTATGGCTCATCAAACGCTGGGGCGAGGCACGCCGCAGGAGGGCCGTCCCAATTAGCCAGTGGAGGAGCTGGAGTGTTTTTGTTTAGGTAGGTGAGCGCTTGGGCCATCGAGGGAGGCCCAGGCTTTGACAGGCTAATAAATATGTCATCCATCCTGCGTCAGTGGCGGAATGCTGGCGCACCTGTATAACGGAGGTGGGGGGTCGGGGGGTGGAGGAAGAGCACAGCGGGATGGACGGGGGCACTTGGAGGTTTCTACTTTCCCCAAATGCATCCACACATAGTAGAGAATAGGGAGCGTCGAGCTGCGTCCACAAATAACGTGCATTAGCAGCAGGATTGGCGGTGACCTACACCCCTCCTTCCACCCCCACCCCACTTCCTTCGACTGATCTTCGGCTTCAGTAAGCAGGTGACACTTCTGCCGCTTTCTCCTGAACACAGATGCAAATGACCCAGATCCAGCCCCCCATCTGCTTCTGCCAGGCTCAGCAGTCCTTTCAAAAAAGGCAGAGTAGACTCTGAGGAAAAATGGACGGTGTGGTGATGAATGCGTAATGTATGAATGTGATCCCCCCGTGTCAAAAGGTACAATAATTATAGCAACAATACTACTACAACTACTGCTATATAATACAACTACAAATAATAATCAACAGTTTCAGTGTTTGTACAGCACTGTACATTTTAAACTTCTTCATTTTCACAACTTAATTATTTTCATTGTCATACACTGCACTGTCCTGGTACATTTTAGCCTTTCAAGTTAAATATGACATAAATATACCATCAAAGGTGCAACATGGTACTTAAGGTCCAATGATGTACCTTAAATACGTATGTACTTTAAAGGTACACTTCATTTATTTCCAAGGAAAGATACATATTTTTCATAATTCAAAAATATTTGAAAAAAGACTGGAGTCAAGACAGGGTGTATGACATCAATTTAATGCAAAAAACTATCACTTAAGTTGCTACAATTATGAACTAAAAGTTCTTGTAATGGAATTTGCACATGTTTGATATTCATGTGCTCATATGAAGTGAATGAAGGTTTAGAGGCATTGGATACATTGTTTGGCTGACAAGACCAAGACCAGCGACACAATGCATAGAACAAAAATCTTAGGACAATAGAAAAACATCTTCAATTTCTGCATTAGAAGAGAGAAAAAAATAAAAGCTTCACAAAAGTGTTCTTAAATAGAAATATATATTTCTGTATGGTAGCAGGACCAGAGAGTACGAGACAGTGGCTAGAAAATGAAAGGAGGTAGCAGCAGTGAGGGAAATGCGGTGTGACCTGCTCTTGTGCTCTGGCTGTCTGCTGGAACTGGATGGAAGAAAGCACGACACACACACACAAAAAGGGCCATATCATCTCTGCTGTGTAGGCTGAAACTGGCAGGCGAGCTAAGCTGGCCAAAGCCTCTAAAAGCCTTAACATTGTCACTACAAATTTCTGTGCTCATGACAGAAAATGACATTGTGTGCTGCAGCCAGAAGGAACCTGGAGCCATGCTACAGGCGTTGAGGGATAAGCAGATGTTGCAGCCTGAGGTGGGGTCGGATTGTTTGCTTCTCCAATGGGCCTGGAGGGGGGTGGGAGGGGGCTCAGGGCCCCGCGAAAGCATGTGGAGACAGAGCCAAAGCGACAAAAAGGTAACCTTGCCTGGAGTCCCCTTCACTGGAGTGTGTGCTCTTACAATATTCCCCTTCGTGTCTCTGCTTTTCAGCTGGCCAGAGCATATCTTTGCCGAGTGCTGTCATTTTGCTTTCAGACAGCCTTGATTGATCTACACAACAGTGGAAATGGGGACTTTAATGACAGGCTTCTGATTAAATGTGACACATTATTGTTAGTAATTAAAGCAAAAATAAAAGTTATGTAATTTCCCCCTTCTATTTGCTGTCTGATATTTTGGACCAAAGAGCTAGAACTACAGTTCAAATACAGTGCTAACATGCAACAGAAACCAATTAGTGTTGTGTGAACTGGATGCTTATTTCGCTCAAACTTGTCCGAGACTGTGTTGAGTAGGTAGGTAATCTTACATAGATAGAGATGATCTGAGTGTCTAGTCAGGACCCTCGGTATTAATTTGTGAAAAATGGGTTTGGTTTCCACTGCAGGAAAAACCCAGTCTGTTCAACCTCTAGACTAGTCCTGACCGCAGGCCCCATATATAAGCCCACTATATAATGTTCTGCGGTAGCTAAATGGCATGGCTTATTAGGCAGCCTCCTGGTTTCCCTCTGGTGACAGTGGATTTAATGTACGGCAGAGGGTTCAAAGTCTAGCTCACAGCTGCAGCGTGAACTTCTTCAGCCTGCCCTGACAATTGACCCACTATTGCCCTACAGGGACCACCCATTTGAAGGGTCACAGAGCAGATTGGTCCCCTCACCCATCAATCACGGATCCTCTCTTCTATCGCACCCCCTGGACCCTTCCGCATGTGTGTGCGATATGACAGTAAGGCCGTAGCAGCAAAGGGACACATGTCCCCCCAGGTCCATGATAAGAACTTAAATCTCTCGAAGCCTCAAACCAGGACCAGCCAAGCAGTTTCTCCGCCTGTCACAGTCACAAGGGAAAGCATAGCAGCATGTCCACACAAGAGCTTAAACAAAACTGAATAACAACAAGGTGATTTGATCAATGCAATTTCTTTTTGCGTGTGTGTGTATGTGTATCTGATTTGATGTACCATTCTGTTGGCCATTTATTCTGAAAAACAGAAGAAAATGCCTCCAAGGTTCATGTTGCTATTGTGATAAATGTGATGCCATGTTACATACCTTAACAGTTTATGTATCATAAAAAAATGTTTTCTTTCATCAAGACAAAATCTTGTGTGAAGAAAGAGGAAAGAAACACATATGACAAAAGCAAATGGGCAGGTGCCAAAAACTGCTGGAGTCTTTTTAAATGTTACTGTATAAGTATTTAAAATTAATTTTTAAAAATTACATATATGCATAATCAATATTGTGAATTGTCTTGCATTGTCATACTCATGCACATACACACATATACAGGGTTTTTGCATACAGATCTCATGTGCTGAACCCAAATGGAAAAAAATAACAAGGTGGTTTAACATTTTTGTTTTTATCTTTTTTGTCTGAAACAGTTGGAGAAATGTTTATTAAGAGTCAGTGTTCTGACTCCACAACCTCGGGCCTTACGTGACTCATCACTTGGAGAAGTAAGATGTTATCTTGTAATTTTGACAGGTTCTGGATTGTTTTCCACATATTTGATGATACAAAGTGAATATACATAGATATAAATGGTATAATTCTTGACATATTATGAATCAAAGCGTCAACTATACATTAGTTTGTAAATGGAGACCATTTACACAGGCATCCCATGTTAACTGGTACTGGCTATACTGGTATCTCTAGACTTTTTTCTGTCTTTTTGAGTAAACATGTTCTGTGTTCTTTATGCATAAAATGTTGCTCCAAGGCTCTGCTGTCAATGCCGCCCTGATAAAATTGTTTCAGTAACTCCCTTTGCTTTGTGAACAAGTTGTCCCTGTGAATAAGTTGGCACTTAATAGTTTAATTAAGTTGGTCAGGGCTAAAGACCATGTTGGAAATGTTACACGCTTTGACAGAGATAGCTACAATTATGCCTGACAGTCTTGATTGATGTGTGTTTGAGGCACAAAGAAAGCCTCGCCTGACAGCTGACTAATTGCATATTTCTCATTTCCAACAGTTACACTCCGACGTCTTTAGCTTTTCGCTTTGCTCAGGACTTCCCCCTCTGACTGACAGTTGGGAGAGATATTAGGGTGGAAACCATCTCGTTTCACATCCTTTTCATGTTTCTGTTATTGCCTTGAGAATTTCTAAAAAAAAAAAGAAAAAAAAAAGAAGCCCTTGTGAAAAAATGTATCTCTGCCATCTGGGCCCTATCTCTCCATCAAATATCCTACAGGAGTTTACAGGTGGGAGGTTATCAAACCAGGAGTATGAGCCAATGTTATACACAGTCAAACTATCCTAATACCCCAAGTAGCGATTTGTCAAAATGAATTGTGCTCAAAAATGCTATTAATAACTTTCATAGTGGAAAAAAAACAAGAAGTCAAAGATTTGTTCCGTGAAGCCCTTTTTGGTCCCGATTCCCCTCTGATCCCTAATTCTCTTAAAGAAAACTTAGAATTCCCCCTGCAGGCACACGGCAGGAAGCTTGATAAATCGCGGCCCAGGTGCTACAACAATTTGTCAAAGTCATTCACACCGGCCAGTGTTAACCTATCTGTCAGAGCTTCGATCCCACGAGCAGACTTGGATGTTTTCGCTCATGTGCTTACTCATATTCCTCCGCTGCCGAAGCCGTGTTTTGACATTGCTAAATGAGAGGCCTTGGGTGATTAAGGGGCGGGTGAGCACAGGCCTCTTCTGAAGGCATAGCAGTTCCTGCACAAGTCATTAAAGTGTCATAAGAAGAGAGCTTGGCGAGAGTTATTTGGATCGGTCGTGTCTGCAGGCCATTTTTGATAGAGAGACTTCGTATTGATCCTGACACCGGGTGGCAACATCTGCTTGATTGCTTCATGGTTTCAAGCCAAAGAAAACACTCTTATATATGTATTCTTCTGTCTTTTATAGTAATCGGTTACAGTGACCCACTCAACATTGACGACGTGCCTTCATACGAACCAGTAAAGCGAGTTGCTCAACTCAAGACAGCAGGTGGCTGATAAGCCCGGGCCAACAAAATGTCATTATAATTTACTATCAAAGCCTGAGCATATTTATTTGACAGTTTTGAATGAACTTGCCCTTGAAAGAAAGGCTGAGCAGGAGCTCCAATCTGACCCATATGAAAATATCCTGTTACAAACTGAAAATAAAAGCAGTTTTATTGGGCTCTCATGAATATGTATTTGATCCTTTTTGTTTAATGTCAGTTTACTCCTGGGAAATGTGATAAGATGATGATTAGACCAACAACTTCAGTTAAACAGTTCTCTCCCTAGCCCAAATGTGTCGATCAGCCAAAACGTGTAGTGTCTGAAGCTTTACACCAGAGCAACAAGGCTAATGTAGATGGTTCCACTTATATAAAGTGCCTCTCATGTCTGTGCACGCTTTAACAATCATGCAATAACAATGTAGCTACTGATGGTGTAGTAACTGTTGCAGAAAGATGACAGTGGTGCATCTTATGTAGCCACACTTGTTTGTCAATTTCAGTTCTTACTCATATAATTACATTAATGAAAACGAAATAATAGCAATATGTGCAGTTACATAAGCTGCACTAATGTAATCCATCTGCAGAAGGAAATACCGGTGGTTACATTGTTGTTGAGTGCATTATTAATCTGTAACTACACATTGTGCAAACTCCACACCTAATCCAACACACTTGCCTCAAACCACATCAAGTTGTTAAGTAATCACAAATAGACTTGCTTATGTAATTTCTGACTATGGAAGATGTTTTTATTAAAAGTAATTTTGGAGCATTTCTGTTAAAACGTAAAAAGTTTTACATGATGTAAAGGGCAGATGCAGTGTTCAAATGATGCTTTCTTTGGACAGCGACAATAGGCTGCAAAAGATACATGCACAAGATTTTGCAAAACTTAAAATGCAGTGCAACATAAAGAGGTTGGGAATGTCAGTGCAACTTGGATACTGGTGAAATCTTTTCAGATGTTTTTCACTTTACTCTGTCCAGTGTGATGTGATAATTCACCATTCTCTTTAGATCTTTTTTCTGGTCTTTCACTTCCCAACAATCGTATGCCATATCTTTTCTGGAACCATTCCCTCACACTTCATTTTTAGCGCCTGGAAACACACATGCATGTTCATGCACACATACACACACACACACACACACACACACACACACACACACACACACACACACACACACACACACACACACACACACTCTCTGTATCTCCCCAAAACACTCAATCAGTCAAAAGCCGTTTTCCATAGTTCCACATCAAAGCTTCGCCCATGTTTTTTCTCTCTCTTTCTTTTTTTTCTTTTTTTTGGACTAGAGAGACAGCTGAGGGAAGAACAAGGCTTTGCTAAGTGGCATCGGGCTGCTTAATGCATGCCTGCAGACACTCTTTGGCTAGTTTTGGGCCCGTACGTTATCAGAGGGAGCCTGCAGATCCCCCTCCCCAAACACTAATTCCCTGCCTGGGCAGGAAGAGCCTGCGAGTTCAGGGTAATGGATTTTGCACAACGCCTTTTCGCAGGCCCAGATCTGCATTGCAAAGCGTGTGCGCCCATACAGTAATTGACGGTGGAGAACACAGACTGGGCTGGCACACTCATCCATGTTTGGGGGCCTTCTCGTGCCGGCCGCCTCTGGAAGTGCCTGAAATTAAGAGCATGAGCATTGCGTACTGAGTGGATTTGTCCACCAAACAAGCCCTCCAAAACAGTAACAGCATAAGGACGTTGCTGTAATAGAACAGAAATTACGAAACGTGTTTCCTTTCTGAAAACATTTTATTGGTTTTTAAATTGCCTCCAATATCGTAACCCATGCCCTGTTTGTTCCCTCTACCCTGACGGATGATCTTTCGTCAACAGAGAAAGTGAATAAAACATGAGGACTTTTTTTCATGAAAATGTTTTGATTCGTTTGTTTGTTTTTTTTTCCCCCTTTCTTCTTCAATTTAATCGTAGCCAGTTATATGTCTTTACAGTCACACAATGGGATAACTAGTATGGGGTGGGTGGTGGATGCCCACACACACCTTCTTTGATGCGCAGGAAACAGGTTGGCACATCTCTTCAAGCTGCTCACGCAATGATGAGCACAGAAAGAGAACGTTAAGTGCTTGACATTACCTTGCCACCAAGCAAAAGCCCAAGCCAGAAAAGGCACAGACCTTAATGCCAGCTGTTGGGTACCGCTGCCATATAAAGCTGGTGCTTTTATTGGGTGTACCTTAATGGGGAAAAAACTTCATTATGATTCAAATCAAATTACAATAAAAAATAACTCAAAAGTAAAATGTTCTTATATTTTACACCATCCACTTCAAACGAGACAGTGGTTTCCACTCATTGGTCATTTTTATAACCTCCATCTACTTCATTGATTTACCAAATAGGTACAGGTTCATCCCACAAACATATCCTGCCAAGAGTGACTCTATGGTAAAAAAAAAAAAAAAAAACAACCACTGATGAAGGACTAATGTACTTAGACTGGGCATTAGCAGGGTTTCTAATAAAGTGCCGCATTTTGTGATTACAGTTTTCTCTCAGGTGTGCTACACTTGAGAAAAAAAGTGCATCATTCCTCTTGGTCCCTTAATGTGCTCTGACAATGGATGAAGATTTCATTTGCACCTAATCAGATCAAGTAAGACATGCCCAATTGCTTCAGCCAATGGCTGCAGTTTTATAACGGCTTTGGCCATGAGACTAATTCCCAGAAGGCCCGGACTCACATCTCATAAATGTTGCTAACTCACCACCACTCCCCTTTCATACATCGCCAGCTGTATTAAAATTTTAAAGGAATATACCCAGTATTATGCAGCACCACATACTCGAATGAAGGTTATGTATTATGTAGTTGAACGGGAAAATGTCACATACTGTGAACACTAAACTGTTAAACCTTTCATTATTTAGCTACTTTGCATGTATACACAACATTCCTGCAGGGTCCAGAATCACCAGTGTCTAACAAAGATATAGATGTATATTTCGATATGAGCTGTGTTAATTACTGTATCCATTAGCTAACATTAATCATTATCATTGCAATGTTGGCCTTTGCAGTACAAATATCACAGAAGGCTGCAAAACACAAATAAGCATCTACCCGGTCAGTAAATGCAATTACTGTGAGTTTTGAGCAGCCTTAGATGTTTCTGAAACGTTTTTGTGTTTTCAGTACTTACAATGTTTGTCACAGGAGCAGAATAATTGCATTATGGTCTCTAAAGCTGTGGCAGCACAGAATTATACGCAACAGAGATGCACATAAACACTCAGCATTGTATTTCTGTCTGTGCAGGGTGTTTTCATGAGTAAGTGTAAATGCTAAACCTAAACAACCAAAGATCAGCTTGATCTTCCTTCACTGTTTCTGATTTAGAGGAGGAGTTTGGCAAAAAACATGTTTATCAGTCAAGACATGTTTGGAGTCCAGATGTTGCATTTTAGGTTAGAACTACAAGGCCTATATTACTGACAAATTCTAGAAGTCAACACTCTTAACTTCTTGCAGTACACAACTTCTCCCAACCCTCTCAAACCACACCCACCTCTTCATTAAAGTTCAATTTGATACTGTGATTGTTCTGTGTTTATGACATTGTTTTGAATGTACAAAAAAGGCTGTCTGCATTGTTTGGCTACATGTTGACATTTTGTTAATCTTTATAGTCATAGGGTATGTTTTCACAATCACCTCAGAAGTAGGAATAATGATCTACAATCACTTGTGATAATGAACAGCATAAATACAGAGGAATCTGGCCTAAGATAAGTCCTCTAACTGGTGTTGTCCAAAATTGGTATTTACAGTTCACCGAAGTTTTGTTCATTTTTATAGCTAATAATAACTCATATTGTATCATAAAGCAGGTTGACAAGAGCTGGATGTAGTTTACAGGTGCAGTTCTAGACTTAAGAATAAGTTGTGGAGTCCAAACAAGTTTTATCAGCCTCCTTTGGGGTAAGCTGAAAATGGTGTAATTTAATTATTCCTCATATTATCTCTTTAACATCACCAAACCTCTCTTTTAACCCACATCATGCCCTTTTCTATCCGTCTTGTAATGTTAGCGGACTTTATAAATGTTGTGAATTATGAATGTTTGCACAACTTGTGACCTCTTAACTAGTGTAATGCAGTGAAAAATTGTTAAATTTGTTTGCAAAGCGACATTATAGTTAACTAACATAGGCCATATTTTAGCTTGTTCTTTATTCATAATAATAGCTTTAGAGCTATTATAATAAACATTGTCCACTGCAGTAAATAGTCTTACACAAAATCATATATATATATATATATATATAGAGAGAGAGAGAGAGAGAGAGAGAGAAAAACAAGTTAAACAAGACACTAAGAGAGACACTAAATCTTCTGGACTTGAAAGATAACTTATCTTCAAATACAGATACTGGTGCTTGTGTTTCTGAAATATAACATGCTCTGACATAAAATAAAAAACTGCAACACTTCTGAAATGTGATAAAAGGTAATATGCAATATTCCTTTTGGCTATCTTTCTAAATGTCTGTGCATGGATTTGATTTGGGACACACCTCCAACAGCAAAGCAGGTCTCTCTCTACTTACTAAATGAAAGGTTTGCGCTTTCAGCAAAACAGGCTCATTTTTTCCCAAACAGGCCTGAGCTTCATCGCTCAGGTGAAAATGAATTGACAAGCTTTTAATTAAAGCTTTCCCTACTCTCTGCAGGCTGCCCCTGGAGCATGTGTCTGCTTGTGTGGCCGCCTCCTCAGTCAGATTCAGAGAGAGGAAAGAGTTTTATTTTCTCCCCATGAAAAATCCCTCGCAGACAAAATTTGTTAGACAATCTGTTTAGTTCTCTGGATGGGCGTCTGTCTGCGCTTGGGAGGAAATGGTCACGTACATCTTGGTGTTTATGACAATAATTAAACACATCTGCTGTTAAAAGGATAGGAGCAGGGGAAACTCGAGGAAGGAGCTTTGTTGGTATCCCAAGGGCCACTGGCAGTTGGATGAGTTGCTGTGGTGCATATGTGTGTGTATGAAACAGGTGTGACATATCATGCCAAGGACGCAGAAGTCCACAGACGTAAACACATTCATACAGCATAGAGGAGAACATACTTGCGAATGAGGCTGGTCTTAAAACGAACAAGGCGACTCTTGCCTAATAGACCTTGAACTGATCAGTGCATTAACGCGTGCTGCGCTTTGATCCACAGCTTGTAAACTGAGCGGGGCGTCTCTCCCCGCTTCTCCGTTCTGGCCTCTCTGACCCCACTAACTGGCCCTGGGGAGGCGCCAGAGCACATGGCTCTCTCACGGAGCTTCCCTGAGAGGCTCCAGAGTGAAGGTCTGAAATCCTAGACTTTCAAACACTTGCCCCAATTCAGCTGTGCTGCTCATTCACATGGCTGTTTAGCAAAACAAGGAAGTGCTCGGATTCACTTGCAGCCATAGTACAGAGGGGGCAGCACAAGACAAGGCTTGAGCATGAAACTAGGCGGTGGTCAAAAGTACACCCAAAATGGCTGACGATCCATGTGTTTATATTATTTGGAAAGCCCTAGCATACTCTCTAATTTTACAGCATTATATATATATATATATATATATATATATATATATATATATATATATATACACCCCCCT
>JBBJLS010000006.1:19060125-19077200 GCA_037577275.1 Bryconaethiops microstoma
TACATGTATACGTTAAATATATGCACATGTATAAATATACATAAACACACCCACCCACCCACACACACACACACACTCACACATGCATATACATATATTTGAATATAACTGCATACATATGTTTATGGTCTCTGACACAAAAAAATGCCCATCATAGCACTGAAAAATTATTTTCTAAAATTTGTCAACATATTTTGACATGATTCCCTGTGTAGAGTGGAACACAAATAAAGAGAGTTGGCAATTATTAGTCGGAAATGTTGCTGAAAAAATGTGTTAAATTAATTTTAAAAAATAATTTAGCTACAAAGTTATTTGCACTGCCATGAGCCTGCTAAAACACACAATTCGTCCTTGGATTCATATGAACCACTGTGTTTCATTACCAAAACAATGAGATGTAATGTGTTATTAAGGATAGGAGAGGGTATTCATAAGTTCTTTGTAATTCCCCATTTGATGGCTGGGCTTACAGCAATTATGATGTTTAATTTACGGATTTAGCTTGGAGTATTCAGATGAGGCAAAAGCACGGATGGCTAAAGTTTGGTCGAGCGTGTGGCAGCAGGCGGCATGTGTGAATGTTGATGTCGCTCCTCTTGAAGTCTCTCTGGGACCAAGGATGTGGAGTGTTGATCGTTGCGTCGCGCTGATAAGCTAAAATGTTTCCAGAGCGTAAAGAATTGCACGGTGTGTGAGAGGGATAAACCATAATCTAGCGCCACACACTGAACTTGACTCGCTAATATTTGCATTGGAAATCAGGTGGAAGTTATGCTAAGCTCCCCATTATAGCCTCATGTATGTGAAAAGGTCTCCCCCTTCATTTGAATATGGCCTGTATTGCATGGGGAAAGATGGATAATAGAGTGCAGTAGACAATTTAAAATGCACAATTTATTGAATTATCTATTGGTAGTGTCATATTATCAATATCTATTTACTTCCACTATGTTTTGACTGACACTGTCTAGGAAAAAACATGTTATTAATAAACATTATAACAGAATCCTGGTCAAGAATCCTTATGCCCACCACTTAGTATAGAGAGAGAGGGCTGAATGATAACTTCTGCTAGATTAAGGATCCATTCAAATGAAACGACTGGGCTAAAATGGGAGTAAAGAGTTTCATATGGGATTATATAAATAATAATAAAGTAATACAGAGATCAAAAGAAGGGTGGCTATGGAGAGTCCTCCGTTCATAATCCTCTAAGGCACAGTAATGCATATTTCATTCACTCATTTTGTACTTGTCCAAAAATCCATTTGCACTCTGAGGGTGGGTGCAAATAGAGTTTGCGTTGCGGTTGCTCTGCATTTTAAACATAAGGCATTTGTAAAAGAACAGATCATTTATTTTATTGCTTATATCTAATAGGCTATTTTTTTGTTGCAGAATCATATGTTTTATGGCCTGTTTTCTTAAAACTTTGCATTTATTTTACACATTGCATTGAAGAGTTGCAAAAATTGTTTGGTTCTGATTTTTCTTTTCACTTTTACCTCATCATAAAGAAGTCATGTATCTTTCTTTGTTAAACTATATTATTATTTACTGTATGTCACGTTGCAGGAAATGAAAGATCACCATAGCTAATATCCTTCTGCTTTGGTTTGGATCACACATACACAGTGAAGCATCTGCATACAACAAATAGCTCTGGCTCTTAGGCCTATAACAGGCCCTTTAAAGACAGTGACTGCTGTAACTGTAGGTGATTTAAGTCCATTTTTGTAGTAGCAGAATTGCATAAAACTGTGTCAAATCGTGTGGATAATCGGCTAAATCTTTCAACATGAAAAGATAATTGCCCCCTGAAATTAGTGTACCTGGGGCCAGTTGCCTTTGGTCATGCTTAGTTTCTTACATAGTGATGATGCCGATATTACTGCTTAATTAAGATCAGGCTAGAGTTGCTGAAGGTCGGCCATTAGTGCTGGGATCATTGAAATGCTAATTATAAACAGATTAGAAAGTTACGCTCCTTTATGGGGGGTTATTAGATAATTACTTACAGTGTATGGTTTAGTGTAATAATGATTATAGGCCACACAGATTTTGCGTGTTGGTGTGTATGTGTGTGCATGTAGATTACGGAAGACTGAGCTGTTGGAAAAAGGCTTTGTACAAGACATCTGCAAGTAGAGGTAGCTTTAGTTCACACTAAGTAGTAAGTTTAGCTGAAGTTGGCAGCTTGGGCAGATTCAATGGTTGTCATGTTTGATATGTGAATGAAACCTACACCAGTCACTTTATATGACACACTGTCCACTTCTTAGCCGCTTTATGTAGTCCACCTACCTCATACATCCACTATAGAGCAGTTACAGACTGTAGCTAATCCGTTATGTACATCTCATCATATGCAAAAATACTGAGCCAAAAGCTCTGTGGTCAGAAACCGATCATTGACAAAGGACTATAGGATAGCTACCACAACTCGTGCATCAGTGGCTAGTCTCTAACTGTACACCAGTGAAGTGGAGCTACAAAGTAGAGGTTGATTAACAGGCAGATAAAAAAATCTCTGGTAAGGTCAATATACATTTCCAAGAAGCTAAGGTAAGATAACACACTCGGCTTACACCTTTATCTAAAATGTCACCTGCTCCAGTTGTAGTGTTTCAGTAAAATGCTTTATAGATCAAAGCTAACATACAAGTTCTAAGTGTTTGTAGTGATAATGCTTTGCAGCCGGCCTCAGATTTCACCTTCTATTCCATACAGAAGCATGTAGTCCACTAAACTGTTCCTGAAAGACCATCTTAACACATATACAGAACTTTAAGAAAGGGTTTTCAGCAGATCTACTTTTCTAAGAGCTTAACATCCTTCAGTGTATTTTATTTTCTTTGGCTAGTCTTTATTTAATCATTAACAGCTATACAGTGTAACTGTAAAATGTAGAATCCCTGGAAAATGTCCAGGAAATTCTGTGGAAATATTCAACAAACTAGTAGCTGCCTTTAAGATGAAGCGCTCATGAGATCTCATTAGACAGAAACGTCTTCAGAAGCAGTGACTATACTTCAGTGAAAATGATAAGTAACAGTAGCCATAAGGAATCTCAAAGACAAAGAAAGGATATGCTGCAGTGTTTGTTACTAAACAGAAGACACCATCTTATTGGGGAAAATACAAGAGCCATGCGGGTGCCTCTTGGCTTTGTATGAACGAGCAGGAGATGTGTGATATATTGCTTTATATAGTTTGTTATGAAGCATTCCTACCTTCATATATTTTGTGTTGAAGCATTTCTTTACTTCCCGTAACCTGCTCATCTGATTGGCCTAGCATAATAATGTAAGTGGTACACTCCACACAGGCTAAGTTCAGACTGGTAAGTTCAGACTTCTAGCTGAGACAATAGTGCACTGAAGAGGAGAGCATCTCTTCTGTGCCCCTTTAGTTATATTTACAGCATTTAGTTGCAGGTGGGGTCAGGTGTATTACGGTAGAAGGAATGGTGAGAAAAAGGTCATCTGTCCTCTGCCAATAAAATATGTTTATTTACTTATTTGTTTGTTTTTTACAAAACCTATATAATAATGCACCAACCCTATTTTAGAGGGGCTGCTTTAAACAGAGATTTTAGCATAATTTTCTTTTACCACTCATGCAACATGGATACTGATGCTAACAACTGGTTCACGGTTATATCCCATCAATTTATCTTCTTGAATGCCTAAATGCGAACAGTGCATGCAAAAATCCTTATCTGGCTTATTTGTCGGGCAGCTGATGGCCTAGTGGTTAGGAAGTTCGCCCTAAGATCAGAGGGTTGTGGGTTTGAATCCCTGCTAGTGACACCAGCTGCCCCACAAATAAGCCAGCACTGAAGGGCCTCCCAGGGAGCAGTTTGTGGGGACGGCCTTCAGTGGTGGCAGCCCACTGCTTCACTTGCTGAATGGGTTAAATGCAGAGAAAGAAGTTCACATGTGACTATAAGGGGCCACTTTGCTTCATTTAGTAATCTCAAACAGACAGACATCTGTGGTTTCTGACACAGTATGACTTACTGTTAACTATAAAAATGGACAAAAATACAGACAAATGTCATAGTGGCTGCTGGAGTTATTTTTACATATGTATCAAACTTTTTTTACATAATGGTTTATATAAAATTTTTGCCAGACTATTTCTTTATGGGGTTCAGAACTACCAGTATATCAGAGAAGGCCACAGGCAAGATGGTGATGGGTGTCCGAGGGTGCAGGCCGCCCGTAAAAGAATTGTTCTTAGAGCCAACAAACGCTTAGATGTGGCAAACATCAAGCGCATGTTTAATGGCCCAGTGTAAGAGGGGAGTGGAGGAGAGGGAGAAGGCGATAAGCAACAACGAACACGTCTGGGATCACAGGGCCGATTAGTCATCAACGGGTGGTGCAGCCAGTTGGGTCCCCGAAACGACATGCTTTACTCTCTGGCTTTCCTCAAGGAGTTCATCTCATGACTGCAATCAAACATCTAATTAGAACCTCCAAAAATTCCTAAGATGTTTTCCACTACTTCATCCAAAACTACTGGAATTGCCAAAGCAAATAAAACACTTTTGTGTGTTTTGGTGCTTGGCCCCGAGCAGATGTTGTTGTTGGTGTTGTTTGTTGTGAGCTTGATTGATGAATAAAGGGGAAAGTCAGACTAAACATGTCCCCTGGTGTTCTGGTTCATTCCATTCACAGTGCATCCCTAGGTGTCCTTGTAAATGCAATAATTAAAATGATTACCACTGCGCACGACTGCATCTATGAATACAGATTGCAGGGAGCTTATCATCAGCAAACTGCTATTGGAAACAAAGTGCTTGGGTTTTACGGAGTGGCTAATCAGTAGCATGCAAGCTTATTGTCAGAAAGTGTTCAGTGAGGGTTTCAGTATTGTGCTTAGCTTAAGTGTTAAGTATTTTTTATAAAACAGCAAAATGTGTGGTGCATGGTGGTGACGAATGTCACAACTGAAAAAATACCTTTTCATTAACACACATTTTTCTTAAACCAAGTCAGTACAATTTCTGAACCCAGTGAGGTTGCTTAAGTGACACAAATTACGTTTTTTGGCTCTAATTTGATTCAAATTAAAGTGAAAAATGTCAGCCATTCAAATGTATTTATACTGTAAATATACTGTAAATAGGATTAGAGGAATAGTCTAAATGAACAATAACTGTTGAATAGATCAAGAGCATTTTCCAGGATGAACAGTGGCACTACTGTTGGAACATCTGGAAGTTTCTGAATTATCAGAATTATTTTAAGGCCATAGTCATAACACTAGATAAAGAAAACTAACAACACAATCATATGGATTGTATATTTATTATTCAACAAAGTAATTCAATATTATTTTTGTTGTTGCCAAAAGTAGTAGAGCCTCTAAATTTAACAGATCTCTTGCACTGGCTAATGTTAGTCTTCATAAGTCAACCATCTGGCAAGCACTATACATGAATGTTGTGTGTAGAATAACAGAAAGGTGAACACCACAGCTCTTCATAAAGAGCATTGCATGCATATTAGATGAGCCAAAAACCCCCCAGAAAGATTTTTGATCTATTTTGCTGGTATTGGACCAGAACAGCTTGTCATCATTTCATAATATTATGAATTCTGGATTATATTCCAAGAATTCTACAGGAGAATATCATGCCACCTGTCTCATCTGTTGGAAACTCTGAAGTTACAGCTCTGAACTGAAGCACAACAGACCTCCAGTCAGTCTTGTACAATAACGGTTGTAGCAGAAGAATTTTCCCACTTTGGAATGGCTGAGGCAACTTCCAGACTTCAATTCAAAAGAAATGTTGTGGCAGGACTTGAAATGTGGTGTTCAAGAAAGAAAACCAACAAACAGAAGTTGAAACAGTTCTGTAAGGAGGAAAAGGCCAAAATTTCTCCAAGTCAATGTGCAGGACTGATCAGTAGTCAGTACTAAAGTCAGACTAGCGACTGAAAGCAGAGGTTCACGTACAAATACATCTAGCGTTGGCTCTGGTTGTACAATAAACAAACAAAAACTCATATCATTGTTTGTTACTCATTTTTACTGGGCTCTCGTAATCTATTGTTATTACTTACTGTGTATCTGTATAGTGTGTTTTCATAAAGGGAATAAAATCTCAGATGGTTTACTACTTATATAGTAGAATAATAGAATAGTAGAATAATAGTGAAGAGTACAGCTGATGAAAAATACATGTTTTTTTCTGCTGGGTTTTGGTGAAATAAAGCTGTGGAAACTACTGCTTGTCTGTATCAGTTTCCTGAATGTTTTCTGCAGTGGAGCCCACTTGCATTCCCTGCTGGACAGCTGGATAGGTGGCATCAGCCCCTGCTCACCTGGGATTCGTGGTTCTGCAACGTCATGATGCTTGAACTCAGTGCCACACCCCTGAGCAAAGTAGTTTATACACCCTCTGCGTACAATGTGTTCTTCTGCTAATGAGGAATTTGCGAGCTGTTTTTCGTGTTTGGTTTGGGGCCGAGTGTGACCGCGCCTCTCTCAGTAGGCAAGATAGGCCAGTCTTGCTCTCCCTTCTCTCTGCACCACAGAGATTAACAACAAAGGGACTCAATTAATCCATTTGAAGTGACATGGAATTTGAAAAAAAATAAATAAATAAAACAGGAGGAAAGAGGAAACGGCAAGCGTTGTTTGCAGTCATGTGGGCAAAAGATAGAGGGGGAGAGCGAAATTAATTGACCTCTCTGTTAGCAATTAAACACAAAAAGAGAAGGCAAGCAATAAGGCCTTCTGAAAGCTGGATCTACTTTGCTGAAGTCAAAGAGAGGGAGAGAAAGAGAGAGAGAGAGAGAGAGAGAGAGAGAGAGAGAGAAAGAAAGAAAGCCTGGATGACATCGCCCTAGAGCATTACATGCTAATCAGCAAATTCTATTTACTTGTTTCCTGTCAAGCATGTCCCCATATGCCTGTTCAAACCCAGTAAAAACACAGTGCTCTAACACTCTCTAATTTAGTTACTTCTGAACACAGACCGATTTTATGTTAAAAACATGAATGTATTAACTTGACTATTTACTCTTGTAATTAAGCATGTGTCCCTCATAATTACCTGAGAAAGAACTGAAGTTAATACAGATATGTATTTACACAAGCTCCACTAATATAATTCATCTACAACAGTGAATACATCACCAGTAGTTAGAGTGTTGCTGCGTGCATTGTTAAAGTGTTGCTCCACAGTTATTACAGACACTTAATAAAAGGTGGGACCACATTTTTAAAAAGAAGACAAAGTATCTAACTGTTGACAAACACTGTATAATGATGAGCATGTTCACCTGGGTAAAGCAGGTAGGCTGATAAGTGGCAGAGTAGCTGGGTCAGTCTCATTTAGACAAATA
Source organism: Bryconaethiops microstoma (assembly GCA_037577275.1). Classification (NCBI taxonomy): domain Eukaryota; kingdom Metazoa; phylum Chordata; class Actinopteri; order Characiformes; family Alestidae; genus Bryconaethiops; species Bryconaethiops microstoma. The sequence continues at coordinate 19,067,493 of JBBJLS010000006.1, forward strand.
ATTTCCACCTTCAAACGTGGCAAGGAATTAAAGAGCACCCATCACTATACCTCCCAGGTTCGCCTCTTGTTGGTTCATGCAGTGACATGAGTGTACACTCAAGATCACATCGAGGCCTAATCCTCCTTCAGCCTTAAATACACCAACGGACTTTTTAATGACTGTTTGTAGTAGACGCCATAAAGCTTGTCTGCGGCACAAAGCTAACTCAGAGCCTAGGTGGAGATTAGACCTGGATGCCCATCAAGGGAAGCCTTCATTTCATCTCGGCGCGGTTATTACATGTGTATGATGGGAACAAATCCTTGATTGTGTTTCTGTGAATGGGGAAAGATTCCTAACATCTGACTGTCAGTAGTACAAGACAGAGTGCTTCTTGTGTGTGTTTGTGAGTGCACTTTTTCAAGATATAAAGTCTTTCCAGGGCTTCAAGAACTGATTTTCTGTATACAGAGAATGCCTCTGTGTTTAAAATTAAGAGTCCTTACTGATAGCAGGTTTTGTTTCAAAAGCATGGTTGCTTAAATGGGGCTATTAGTACTGTCCTCAAGAAAGTCCAACAGAGAAAACATAAAAAGTATACATTTTAAGAAGTAGTTGCATCATCCAAAGCATTTTAACATCATTAATCACTGTCTAAAATGGCAGCACAGACTTTTACACCAAAAGAAATTTGAACAGATTGTGAACAAGGCCTCAAAATTAATTGCCGTAGAAATAAACAGGGTGCATTTTGTGTCTGTTTTGTGTTTTGTACAATCCGTACTACATGTTATCCTTAAAATGCATATAATCCTACATTAACATACCCTGTAACGTAGGAACAGAGCTATACATTTATTTTCATAATCAATGCTATTTATTTCATTTGCTGAGATTCTCACGTTGTGACTGTGACTTGTAGGCTAGGCATTGGGAGAAGAAAGTCCTGTGTTTCATGTAATCAGATGTAAGCACCTCTCAAGACATTAGTGAAACTTTGACTGGAACCAGGTTCTGTTGTCAGACAATATAGAGCTTTTTGCAGGTGGGGTTGACATAAAAAAAAACAAAAACAGTTGCACAGCAAAAAAAAAAAAACTTATCCACCGTTAAATATAGAGGATCTGTTATGTTTTGGGGCTGTTTTTTCTCCAAAGCCCCTGGAAACCTTGATAGGATACATGGCATTATGGACTCATCACGTACCGGGAGATTTTAAATGAAAGTCTGGTTGCCTCTGCCAAAAAGCTAAAATTGGGTCATGACTGGATCATCCAGAAGGACAATGATCCATATCATACATCTAAATCCAAACAAAAACTGGTTTTAGTTTCACAATGCACCCTTATACTAATGATAAGGAAGGAAAGAGAGAAGCCAGTGAAAGGAATCACAGGATGATCTAAATGCCGCAGAAGCAACTCAGAGAACAATAAACAATATATTGCACCACAATCATCTGCATGTGCATCTGCACAGAGATGTGCATGTATAATTTCGCAGGAACATTTAGACAAATCAAAATGTATTGCAATAAGTAACAAATGTATTCTTTCCAGTCGAAACAAAAATGTATCAGTTATTAGAATTCGTAATAGAACTCTTAATAATTCAGCTCATCATGTTTGGAGGTTTGAGCGTATGACTTCACAATTACCATATCTACAGAGGTATGATATATGGATGCTTCTCTGAAAGCTGTACATTTGTTACTTTACAAGCCATGGAAAAAAACATAAATAGATCAATGTACCAGGAGTTATTAGAATTTTGGCAAAGTTTCTACTGCAATTAAGTAGAAGATGGATGTCTCAACAAGAATGCACCCAAACATACAGATTTCCCAAATAAAAAATGTTAAGGTACATACTTAGCCTACGCCAGTCCTGTAAGGCTGGTATCCTGCACAGACTTATATCTTCTCTATTCAAACGTAATCACTAAATATGGAAATAAACATTTGTTATGAACCAGATGCATTTGAACAGTTAAATCACCAAACTCTGCTTAACACTGGCACACCAGGAACAGAGATGCACATCCCTGACTTGCATACAATTAAAATTCGAAGGATTTTGACTCCATGATTATTTCAGAGGGCTCAGTACTCAGCCTCAAGTGTTGTTGTGCAACTGTACCACATTGATGTCTTTTCAATTAAGAAACGGCTCACTGTTTCCTGCAGTGTGAAAAACAAAAACCTCAGTTCAACCTAAAGCAATTACTTCAAGTGGTAACAAGCAACAAATACTTTAATGTGTTATAAATACTTTAAATGAAAAAAAGCAAAGGAAAATAATAGGTTAGATAGGTTCTGCCCTGTTCCCCATTTTACAGTTTAAAGGCACAGCATATCTTTTTATTGAGAAGAATTTTTTGTCATGTCTTCTGTGTCATCTACAGGAAAACTAACACAGCTCATTGTGCGCAGTCAGAGGTCTAAATGGGACAGGCACGGCATTATCCCCTCCATCCATTACTCGTCTCTAATGGGTCCCTGATGGAGGCCGTATTTGAAGAGGAATGTTTCAATGAAAGCGTGAAGGGTTAATTTGGATTGGCTCAGGTGAGTTAATTATTCTCTTCACCCACTTCACTGCACATCCATAATGATTATTAACAAGCTTAAAATACTCAAGGACCTCTGGGAGCTTTCGGGTAACAACACACAGCACGAGAGAGGGAGAGAGAGAGAGAGAGAGAGAGAGAGAGAGAGAGAGAGAGAGATGAGGAGGGAGGGAAGAAGAGAAGGGGGAATCATTATGCTAATGAGAGTGCAGTAATGCTTTGCAATCACACCATGGCCACAGCACTCCAGTGGGACTGGGCAGGGTCATGCTCTCTCTCTCTCTCTCTCTTCCTCCCTCTCTCTCTACTCTCTCACTCTCTCTCTCTTCCTGTCTCTGCTGCTGCCGGGGAACTGGGAGGAGAGGCAGCGGATTGAAGATGATTAAAGAACATTCATGCATGGATCCCCAATCCTTTGTGTGCCTAAAGATGGGGATAATGGCAATTTAGCCAATCTGTTCTGGGATCTCAGCACACATGATTTGTTCTTTTCACAGTGATATTACATATAGCAGAATTTGACTAAATGGATGGATCTGTTCTCTTCACCTTGCATACTGGATTCAGTACAAATTATGCTGTATACACAGTATGTACATACGAATCATTTAAGAATAACAATATATTTAAAAAACTCTATATTTCTTGGGATTGTAAGTAATGCTTATTGTCAGAGCCAATCAGACAGATTTCACTTGATGTGGCTAAGAACCCAAGTCATTAGTTTTGTGCATGTGCATTGGGTTACCTTATTTACTAGCAATGTTTTGAGTCATACACCACAAAGTAACACCTTAAAATGTAACACAAAAATAACAAAGTAGCACATTTCAGTATAAATTATTGTAACTGCATTATAGTAACTGACTCAACTACATTTTTGTTACGTAGTTTGTTACTCATACATACATCTTTAAGAGATACATTTTCAACCATATGAAAAATGTATCACAAAATACAAAGAACAGGTACAAAGTATATGTAAGTGCGGGCAGAACTGGACTACACAAAGGGCAAAAAGAATAAGAAAACACAAGAGCACCAATGCAACATTACCAGATATAATTACATGCAACCCAGCTGACAAAAGCAGTTACAATACCAGTGTGAATGAGTACAGTATTAAGACAGATACTGTATTATGAGTATTGACTGTGACAGACGTATACTAATAGTAAGTAGAAGAGCAAAGAAGTGCATCTAATCCTGCTAATATGAAACTGGTGGATAAAAATAGAGTTGAAGAAGAGAGTCCAACTTCGTCCGAACAGGCCATATACCAAAAATAACTAATTCAGATTGACATTTTATATATGAAGATTTTGATTTCATGCAGGTGTTTAGAGCTGTTTTTACAAGCTAGTTTTTTGGTATTTAAACAGTATCAGTCCTTCATTTTAATCAAGTGTAATTGGCTGTGCAAAAAGGAAAGGATAATGTCATGTCCTATGAATGACGTTTACTGTCACTGATTAAGTAGATTTTACAGAGTAAGGCAGAAGTAATGAGTAATGAGAATAAATTTTTGAGAGGTAATGAATAAAGTAATTCTATTACATATTAAGTAATTAGTATCTTGTAATGGGTTACTTTTTGAATAGCTACACAACACTGTTTACTAGTCACTACATTAAAAACTGAAGAATAGTTTAAAGTGGTTCTAAACATTTTTGAGCAACTGTATCTTGTTCTAAAAGGTTTGTTTTTGCCATTGTGTGCAGTGCAGGAAACTTTGCAAATATACTGGTATTTCTGATACCAGAACAGTGAACAGAACAGTGTACACACAGGTGTGGATAACTAAAAATGCAATGGATAAAATACTGAAAGTTGTGGTCTGACCATTTTAGTGACTTACAGATGAGATTTTTAGTCGTTGCTTCTATCAAGGGCTCTTTTTCTTTGGTTCTGTGTTGAGTAAGTGACATGCTGCTCAGTGGGGTTAAGGTAACATGACTGACTTGTCTGGTCAATATCACTGAAAATGTCCCCTAAATGTTGCTTTAACAGCTTCTTCTGGGTCCCTGTCCTGCTGCTAGGTGATGCCATTTCTTCTGAGATTGGCATTTGGTTGAATGTGAACAGTTAAAATTTATTTCACTTCAGAATTTAGCCATCACAGTATCATCAGTTGGATGATGACTTGTTGTTATTTGTTCCTTCATTTAGTAAAAAGTTTTCTCATATGTTTTTGAGTATTTTTTAATGATTTGTTATACAACAACCTATAATCTTTCTGTGAACCACTGTAAAACCCTCTACGGTCATGTTGGTATTTTCTTTCCTGCATGATCTCAAGCATTTCCTAGCTAAAACACATCCTTTTTTAATTAAAATAGTTAGTAACTTGGCTGCCACAACAGAACACTATTCAGTGTTTTGCATGGTGTAAACTATTACATTGAATTTCAGTCTAAATTAAAATTTAAGGCCGTCTATTTGCTTACTTTTTTACACTTAAACACAATCATTGTTCAACATGTGTTGAAGGATTTTGTTTTGTATACCGGCCTGCTTTACTGGCAGTGACATATCATTGGAGCATTTCTTTGTTGAGACAGCAATAAATTCAAACTTCTAATGAAAAAAACAAGAAAACTTGTGTTAACATCCAGTTACTTATAGACTGCAGACTACACTATAAAGTTACTACTATATTCTAACATACTTTTGTATCAAAAAAGAGTAAAACAGTCCTGTGCGTAAAAAAAAGAAATGTCTATACTTGTCATCATTTGGCTGGGTTTGTTTTCACTGGGGTCTGACTAGTGAGGTGGAGGAGATGGTATTTCTCAGACATCTGTTCCTGGCAGCGGCTGTGGCGTGCGGCTGCCCATTGGACCACTCCCTGGGGCACCCTGATGGAGGAAGAGTGAAAGATTTGTAGCAAGCCGGTTAATGGTAATTATGCGAGTGGTCTCCAAAGACAGAGGCAGACCCACAGGGACAGCCCCCCCAGTCTACCCGGAAATCCTTATAATAAATAAATAAACGTACAGTACGCTAGGCTGTAGAGCTGTACAGATGTCAGACATTCTGTCAATTATTGAGTCTTATGCTTTTTGGTTATTCCTGGTGATATTATTTTATAATATAAATATTATATGCTGGTGCTATGACTTTATAGAAAATATTATTATGGATTTTTTATGTGATTTGTATGTGACAAAAATGACAGAATACATAATGAAAATAGAAAATAAATATAATGAATTATGTAACTAATTGTTTAATAATTGCATTATTATGTAGTTATATTCATTATGTAATTACACTTACATTATTTTGTGAAAATGTATATTGGGTGTATAGCAAAGGAATAATAACCTTATACTTCTAAGACTTAAATTTATTTATTTTAAGTATTTCCTAAATGTGCAGACGGTAAAGTGATAATACTGAAAAACATCCTAGTAGTGTGAGAAAAGGAAAGAAACAAAAAACAACCAAAAAATGATCACATAATTTGAAATATTGTGTGTCTGCGATTGTAATTTGACTAAAATAGGCTTATTTCAGTTCTTTCAAAGGTCTTTTTAAACCCTGGGGCATAAAGGGAGGCTTTGGCACGGCTCGTTTGGATTTCCACAGGGTGTGTGAACTTTACACCAGGATCAGGATACTATTTTAAACAATTACAGATGGCAGAGGTAGAGGTAGAATTGACAGAAATATCAGCCGTCTAGAGGTGTCCTGACAGGCTTCGCCGGCAATGATTAATTACCGCCAGGCTTCCTTGGGCATTTCAATTTCCTTTGGCTTTTAGCACTGGGCTTCAGGGGGATAGCAATACAGTAGCTCCTGTTACAACTTACATACACTACAGCAAGGAACGAGCCCTGCTCTCCCTTTCTCTCCTCCCTCCTCTATCCTGTGGCCAATCAGACCAGAAGAGGTCAGCCAAACAAGGTCTGGCATGATAAGTCTATGTAATGCCTCTACCTGCCACGAATGCTAACTAGGATGCGAATCCGTTGCACAGGATTCAAGATTATCTTTGCCAGGAAGAATTGTGACTCTCTCCTCTCCTCTCTTCCCACCTCCGACGTTAAGTTCCAATTTATTATTTGAAAGACTTTTATCATGGAAGTTTACCATCCGAGACCACTTCATTAATCACAACAAGCTCTTCATTTGTTTCCAGATAGTAACTGGTTCCTGGCACTGATGCAAATATGGTTAAAAAAAGGAGGTCTGTTTATCACCAGTCTAAGGGATTAATAAATAAAAAAAGTCTGTAGATGTATAGGAGGAAAGATAACTTTGCACCGCACCTTATTTTGGAGTGCTGAGAAAATATTTATCAACTGGTTTGTTTTTTTATTAAAAAACGTGGAGGGAGAACTGGCTGGCATTTCACAGTATATGATGTATGTATGGCTGACGTTAGGATCAGGAGTTGTTCTGGAGAGTATCAACATTTTGAAATGGTTTCAAAAGAAGCTTTGAAAATATGATAAAAAAGTCTCAGAGCTCAGTGAACTCACGTTTATGATACAGACAAGTGATGCAGTCATATTTTAACATTAGTAGTCCAGTGTTATTTTTGTCTGTTTGCTTTACATTAAATTTTCATTCAACACGTGTGCTGTAAATGAAATCTATAGTAAAATTACAATATACATAGTTAATTATATTAGCATGCAATGAATTGCATATATAGTTGATTTACACTGCAGGTCAGAAGTTTGGGCTCATCCTTGATTCATTCATTCATTCCTTCAGCAATACATTGTTTTTTTGTTTTTTTAAATATTAAGAATACTTAAATAAAACTTACTAGTTTCAAATATTTTATTGTATGCAGTAACACATTATTGAGCCACAAAGTCTCAAACTATTGGTTTGGAAGAAAACATATCAGGTTTGTTTTTAATGCACTGACATTCACTTTGTGTTGGAAGGCTATTTACTAATGTCAGAACTTGATTTGCTCCTCACCCTACCTGATTGTCTTATTTAACTGAACAACAGTCACAAGTCTGACTTGTCCCCTGATCATTTTTTTGATAAGTTGAATGTACTGGTTGCTCCTCATTTTGATCTGTATCAAAATGTACTGTACTGTTGTACTGTATAAAAACTTATTTTTATGTTTGTAATGGCTAGAAAGGCGAATCTAACAATTGAACGTAGGGCTCAAACCAAAATTTTAAGTAAAGAAGAGTTCTCTTCACCAAATAGCCAGAAAGTTAAATGTTTCTAAGCATGGAGTGACTTACTGTTTACAAAGAAAAAGGCTGATTGGAAGCAACAATAATAAGAAACAGTCTTGGTCAAGGAAAGTGACATCAGATCGCTTAGTTTTATCGCGTAAAAGAAACTGCAGGATGACTGCTTGAGATCCGAGGGCTGAGATAAAGGTGAACAGAGAGAAACCAGTATCTCTATTTACAGTCAAGCGAAGACTAAGAGCGGCCGGACAAGCTGGACTGACAAGTTTGAAATGAACGTCCAGCAAATGAGACAGAACTGTTTTCAGGCTTGAAAAGGTGCTAGGAGGGTCTGGACACAAGTTATTTCCAAAAAATTTCTGGAAAGGATGCCATAAGTCTGGGATGAAGGTAAAGGGTGGTTATTTTGATGAAACTCAAAAGCTCACACATCCATTAAATTGCACTTACAGTGTATATTGTTACATTATACTTCAAAAACAGTCAGTTCCATTTGTTTTAAGTATGTCTAATAATTTCTAATATTAAATTTTTTAAATAGTAGCATATTATTTTTATTATTATTTATTGTTATTTTTTATCTGAGTGTGGGCCCAAACTTCTGGTCTCTACTGTACTTTCTAATCTACATGTCTCAGTCCATATTTCTTACTTTTTCATTTGTTCCAATCTCAAAAAATGACAAAACTACTAACATACACAATTGTGGCATCGATTTAAAGTTTTGCATTGTTGACGTAAATCCTTCACATGTTTCGATGAACTACAAGGGACAAATTAATAATATAATACTTTGTTATCACCAATGATAATTGACCTGTGGTTAAAAATGAATAAGATTCAAATTCTTCCCTTGAAATCCATACACAGATCTGTGGACTTTTTTGCCTGCTCTCTTTTTCCATTTTGCACCAGTGGAATTAAATCATATGTTTTGGGCTTTTTTTTTTGCTCTGGTCCTGTAATGTGGTTTAACTCAGGTGCAACAATGGCTGAATGAGCACCACATGGTCATGAATGGCAGTGGACGAGGGAGGGCATGAATACCCGCTGACCCATGAGGAATGGGACTCATATTGAAAGATAGCCTTGAACTGTAAGGGGATAATCCTGTTTTTCTGCTCCTGCCGACAGCATCCTCACTGGCCTGCCACATACTGCCTCTCCTCCTTAAAGACTCCATGTGGTTCTGCCAACTAATGATGACCAGTGGATTAGACAATATTACGATATTGGCAAGCACATCTGAGAAATACATACATTCATTAAGAGCAGTAGGGAATCCTCAGAGAAGGCTTAATGATGGCAGGGAACAAAAAATACATGCAGATACAAAATATCTGCATTTTTAGTTAATTTTTATTTAATAGAATCATCATCCTTGTAGAATTTAAACTATGGACATTTTGTAATAAAACTTTGTTAAGTTTTGGTAGAAATAAACCAAGGCTACAGCTGAAGTTGTTAAATAAAGCTGTCATCTCCCTGTTGACAAGACCATTTCAACATAGCTAAGACATTGAGGTATCATTTGTCTTTGTGATCGGTGCTATTTCATTGTTGCTAAATTACTGGGTATTAAATATATGGTAAATATGGTTAGAAAAAACATCTTTAAGGCATTAAAAATAAATTGTAATAAAAGTTCCATTTAAAGCCCACATAAAATATTTAATTGGATTAAAATGGATTTTGCTGGTGTGACATTGTTGGTTTGATACTTTCAACAAGCAAATGAAGAGGAGTCTAAAATGAAGACATTGTGGTGCATTTAAACTGTTCTTGTGGCTTCCCTGACTAGCATTAGCTAGCCAATCTATATATATATCTCTCTATACATCTCTCTATATTTTGGACACACCCTCTTTTTCTCTCTCTATCTCTCTCTCTCTTCTTTATATATATATATATATATACAGTGGTATGCAAAAGTTTGGGCACCCCTGATAATTTCATGATTTTTCTTTATAAATCATTGGTTGTT
>JBBJLS010000006.1:19077300-19095471 GCA_037577275.1 Bryconaethiops microstoma
CATTATATATATATATATATATATATATATATATATATATATATGTATACTACCAGTCAAAAGTTTGGACACACTTTCTCATGCAATGTTTTTTCTTTGTTTTTATTATTTTCTACATTATACACTACTATTTAAAACAAACAAAATGATGAAGGAACACATGGAATTATGTAGTAAACAAAAAAAGAGCTACGCAAACCAGAATATGTTTTGTAATAAGGTAATGATGGACTGTTGTTTCATTTTATTTAGTTAAGTGGTTCTTGCAATAATGTGGAGTAGAACCTTAGTCGAATAGGATTATTAACTGTGTACCAACCCTACCATCACAACTGATGGTCTCAAACACTTTAAGAAGGCAAGAAATTCCACTAATAAACTCTTGACGAAGAGCCTGTTAATTAAATACCATTCCAGGTCGATTCCTCATGAATCTGATTGAAAAACTGCCAAGAGCGTGCAAAGCTGCATTCAGAGCAATAGGTGGTGTTTTCAATATTAATCTTCAATGTATCCAATAATAAAAACAAAGGAAATAATTAAATGAGAAGGTGTGTCCAAACTTTTGACTAGTAATATATATTTTAAATGCTAAGACTGCATTAATATTTGATGTGATGTTACCACACTGCCTTAAACTTATGAATGTTGAATAATAAGTTAACAAAATACAAAAGTTTAGCAAATTATTAAGACACTGGTGTCACCAATACTAAGACACTGGGGTATCATCTTAAGTGTTTGTCGTTGGTGTTATTTCATTGTTGTAAAACACAAATTATTGCTTTGTTAACTCAAAATTTGATATTATATTAAACTTAAAATTGTAGCTAGTTGTTAGATTTTTTTAGTTAACACAGTTACTTTTAGTTTTTTGTGTTATTCCAGTGCCTAAATGTTTATAGTTTATCACAGTGCAACAATGAATTGTGTTGATTAGGCCAGTAGATGGACCAGAGTTATTGGTCATATGATGTTGGCTTAATCTTCCAAAAGGCCAAGAATTGTTTACTTCTGTTGATATTTTCCTCCTGACTTCTGATTGAAAAGCAAGAACCATGTCTATCTTTTGTTTTGTGCACATTTTTGGCATAGATGGAACTTAACTGACACCTGCAGTCATAGACCTGCTTTTAATGACCACGGCCTCTCCCCTGCTTGTAGACCTGCACTACAAACAAGAACTCCAAACAAACATGGAACAATTTTTTCCCTGGCTTATTCACAACTTTTTTTCCCCCATTACGTCACTGTTTCTGTAATAATGCCATACTCCGGAGCATTGTGCGATATTTGTGTTTGTGACAAGTAACTCCAATGCCCTAATTCGCCCAGAATCAATGTTCTCTTTGTGTGCAGGAGTGAGGAGGAGAGGGATTCCCTAGTCGAGAGTTTGAGCTCGCTGTTCCATCCCACGGGCTGAGAGATGCAGATGAGGCAGGCAATTGGAGAGAAGAGAGCAGAAAAAAAGAAAAAGGAATTATTAAAATATACTGTGTGTGTGTGTGAGAGAGAGAGAGAGAGTGAGAGAGAGAGAAAGAGAGAGAGAGAGAAACCAACTGCAAAAGGTTATATTTTCCATTGCCATAATACAACATGACAGGTTTATAAAACTTGCCACTTGCAGTTGAAGGGCTGGAAATTGACTTGGGCAATGGTAAGCGATAGCATATTCGACTTTAAACAATGCCTTTAATGATGGGATTATTGTGTTACTGGAATGGAAATAAAACTTTAATTCCCTTGGCGAAGGGCGATCTGCATGCTTCAGTGTGCACGCGCTCAAAAGGGGATTTCGTCTGACTTTCCCATGGCCTAGTGCTCCAAAGCGCCTCTTTCTCTCTCTCTCTCTCTCTCTCTCTCTCTCTCTCTCTTTCTCTCTCTCTCTCTTACTCACTCACTCTCCCTCCCTCTTTTTTCTCTATATCTCTCTCTTTCGCTTTCAGTTTGCAAAGGTAATGAGAAGCTAATGAAGCTTGACTTGAATTTTTTCAGCGTTCCACTCTGGTCACATTCCCAGAGGGACTGAAGGAGATGTTTGGTTTCTATAGAGCCTGTGCTGACAGATAGATGGATGGAAGGATGGATGGATGAATGGATGGATGGATGGATGGATGGATGGATGGATGGATGGATGAATGAGTGGACGCATGGAGGCGAGCCTTGGCGATCTGGTTATTCAACACACAAGCTGGGAAGGGGAGCGAAAACAGCCACTGAGGAAGAGAACAGGCACTCTTGAGGTGAGATGAAATCCAGACTGCAGGCTTAAAAAGAAGAGGCTATTTCAGGCTGTGGCTGTTGCGGAGGTTGCCCTGCAGTAAACTGGCTTTGATGATCTACAGGCCCATGCAGGTCTTCTGAGCGGTTAGACAGGGGCTTAGTCTAAGAGAGGTATAGAGAGATGCATCTCTTCTCACTGTTGAAAAGAACATTTCTCCCCCCGATATAGGGCAAATTTATATATATATATATATATAAACAATGTAAATAATAAGGAAAATGTGTTCACTGGATAACACCACGGGATAACACATGTCTTCAAATTAAAGACGCAATAATAGATGCAAAATTACAGATGCAATAACACCTTTAGAGTTTGTTCATTCACACTGACTTTGTAAAAAGCCAGTACTGAAAGCTTACACCATTTTCATCTTACACCCCAATCACAAATCAATGGTTAGACTGGTGTGCTTAGATCATCCTCTCAAAAGGAAAAAAAAACAAGATTTAATTTGTGACCATCCAACGTTTAACCTCTACTTTGGTCAAACAGTGACTTTTGAAAAAGGCAGAGAGAGAGAGTAGAGAGAGAGAGAAACAACACAAAGTAAAAAAAGAAAATAATGCTGTTAAAGTTTAGTCTTCTTGTCGTTGACCTTGTCGAAGCCTGGCAGGGCAGAATGACTTCTTGGGCGTAAATGACAGAGTTGACCATGCCGCCGAGCTTTTGGGGCTCTTTTAATGAAGTCGTGCAAGTTTCTCCTGCTGATAGGCTCGTTAATGAGCTCTACTTCTGAGACTGTGGTCCAGGGGAAGTGGTGTTGGGGGGTTGGGGGGGAGGAGGTAGCAGGTAGGCATGGGCACCGTGTTGGATCATTAGTGTAATTTAAGCCGAAAAAGGTCTTTGTTTCTCAACGAATTGCCAGCGAGGCCGGGGAGGGACCTTGGGCCCTCTCAAAAGCATTTTGCTGGCAAGCTCGTTGAGAATTGATTGTCTTTGTTGTGGTAATCTGAAATTAATTTGCACTTGAACCCATCTTTCTTCTAGGATCAATTTAAAACACGGTTATAATTATGTGCTCGGCATGAAACTGAGAGGAGACACTGATATGATATTTTAATTCCCCAGGTACTTAAGAGTCTTTTTTTTCCCCCACCCTCCCTGACTTATCTTCTGAGGTAATAAAACAAAACGCTCCCCATGCGTAGGCTTAAGGGAGGGCTTATTTGCCTGAGGGGTACCAGGCATAAGTGCTGTATCGCTACACGTTTCCCCATGTACTCTCTCGGCAGGTCACAGCTTTCTCTCCAGTGATGTTAAACGAGTGCTAATGCATGTTGAAGCTTTGGCCGAACCGACTGATGGCAGAGCTCTGATGAATTCTTGTTGAAAAAGTGAGCTGTTTGTGCCTTGCTTGTCCAGTTCTGATGGGCATTTGAAAACTTTTTTGTGTTTTAGTGAGATTATTTGATCTCATCAGCTCAGTCCCCACCACCCATTCTCAGTAAAACCTTTTAAGGACCTCAATATTGTGGCACTTTCATGCTTTTGATTTGTGACTGTGATGTGAAAACACTATTATTGTCGGCACTAACAAATGCTGTGATTTTATATGAATTATTTCTCACTCATAGTTAATCACAGTTGAGATATTCTGCTATAACTTTTAGTTAATGCCACATTTGTGTTTATAAGAAGAGGTATTTCAAGAAAAGCTACTCTGAAAACAAATGGAAATGGAAAAAGTACAAAAGGTTTGAATGTGTTGATATTGTATGTAATCCAAATGTAAAAGTAATATATTCTGTAATAATCAGTGTAGATATTGTACAATAATTCATTTTCAGTTTTTATAACTGCATTCATTTCCCTCCACCATCATTTCTTATAGATTTGTCCTGTGGCATTAACCCAGTGAGGTCACTGTCCTGGATGGGAACAGGTGGAGCAGGTCTTCAGATACAAAATAATTACACCGCACATGGGAAGAGAGGTCTTCCAACACACTCACAGAAAGGATGCTAATTATTTTACAGCAACAGGCAAAGTTTTGAAATTAAAAGGAGAACATGGTACACAGCCCTCCTCTTTTTCATTCCTCCAAGTGGGACTGTGCTGAAGATGATGTCATCAAAAGAAATATCCATCTCTCCGAAGAGTAGTCCTTCGAAAACAAGAGCAACTAATCTTTGCTGATGTTTGTAGAAACTTGTACATGACAATGTGCCATTAACAGAGCCTGATGTAAATAGAAGGAAAGGGAAAATACAGTTCATTTGTAATACACAAACAATTTTTTATGCTACATAATTCACTTTATGCACATTTTGTTCTCACAATTCACCCTGATTTACTCACTCAGAATATGCAAAAGCCTTAAATAATTAAACACTTCGGCGTTTGTTTTTATACTGCGCACGCCAAATGATTTGTTTGAATTTTGTACCAGTTTTGGTTTTTTTTCCTTCAGTTGTTTATCTGCTCCTTTTTTTTTTTTTCTCCAATGGCTGTCGAGGCACTGGAGCCGTGTCTCTGAGAGGCGTGTTTGTAAACGCAGGGGTCAGGAGAATGTTGACAGTGTGCCCACACGCGATGCTGTCTGCATCTTGCCTCCTGCATTCACCTCCCAAGTCTTTTTTTTTTTGTCTCAAACCACCTTCTGTCTGGTTGCTTAAACTTTATCTTGTCTCAGACAGTCAGGCGAAACAAATCAGGGTCAGCGGTTGCCTGAGCTGAGGCCTGGCCCCTGATGATCCAGACATTACCAAACGCGAGGCCGCCTCTGCCTGCAGATAGCATCTTCCCTTCATAGACTATTGATCACCCATTCGTAGAGGGAAGGTGTGTGTGTATATGTGTGTGTGTGTGTGTGTGTGTGTGTGTGTGTGTGTGTGTGTGTGTGTGTGTGTTCGTTCGTATGTGTCAGTGGGGCTGGGGGCTTTGTTTCTGCCCAGACTTTGACAGGGGACAGCAGTGGTGGCAAAAGATTGACATGGGCGTCCAGGAATTTACCACTAGCCTTTTAAGAGTATCAGACTGCGGAATGGCAGGAGTAAAACTGAAGAAGCATGGGAAGAGGAGGGGGAGAAGAGAGAGATAGGGAGAGAGAGAGAGAGAGAGAAAGAGAGAGAGAGAGTAGCAGCGTGCTTAATCTTTCCTCTTATCTCCCCGCTGTTGCGAGTTCTTCTGGGCAATTTTCTATTCAGGCTATTGATTTTTATCACCTCTGCTAAACCTCTGTGACAGATTATTTTTCAAAGACTAAAGCTACTTTTCCCACACTGGCGACCCATATATTGCTTCAAATGAATGATAAATAGAGAAATAAAGTTTCGGCTATTACGCTGAGAACACTGCGCTTTTGATTATCCCATCTGGAGCAAAACCCTCGCTCTATTTTTCTTGATGCTGCCACTTTTTCAAATGAACACAAGCAAGCAGCCTGTTTGCACTGTTTTGAAGTTATAAAAAGAAATAAAAGCTGAGGTAATCTGAAGATATTAATATTGGTATGACACATTTCACCTTGTTTGTTTTCACTTTAGCAGCTACTCTCTAGCACACTTAACTATGCTAAGAACTGAAAGAGAGTTAGTAGGGGCCTTTTAACATTAAGCAAACTAGATCATGCTCAGTGGCTTCCACTGGCACTTCACATTTACATGCTTTAGGAAGAAATAGCCCCTATTCCTTTGTATACCAAAAAATCTGAAGTCAGAAAATTTTTCAGATTTTATCCCACATGTAAAAGAAATATTGCTTGTATTGGGTATTTTCTATTTTAGAGTCATGCAGAGAAACATGTGCGTGCATTTGTTGTAAGCAGATCTGATTATTGTAATGCTTCCTTAGAAAACAGTGTATCTTCATACGAAACGCAGGAGCATGGATCCTAATGAAAAGGAGAAAGAGAGCTCATATCGCTATTGTTTTGCAAGAACTGTATTGATTACCTGTATCTTTCAGGATACATTTTCATGTTCGTGTGCTTGTTTTTAAAGCCATAAATGGTTGAGGACCCGCATACTTTAACGAACATCAGTTTATGTTCCAGCGTGTGTTCTCTCTTTGGTAGATAATGGGCTTCTGCAAATATCTTATAGAACACGTGGAGAGGTCTCTTTCTGTTGCTGCAATTACAGACTGTAGAACTCAGTTCCACTTTTGATTAGGCAGTAAAGCCTGGTACACACATTTACCATTTAATTTGACAACACATTTAAGCTTTTAATTACAATATTTATGTTTCTAATTACCATTTTAATCTTATATAGTTGAATGCAAAGTTTGCATTCCCCTTATCAAACTGTGTTTTGACCTCGACTGTATATGTTACTGCTCTTATCTTTTATGTGTTTAAGCTTTTTTTCATTAACAGTAATAAGGGAAGATCATTAAACTGAACTTCAGTTTTCTCATTTCTTTCAAACATTGTCACCTGCCTATAAAGCACTTTGAGCTGCTACCTGTATGAACAATGCTCAATAAATAAAGCTATTATTATTCTTACTTTCATTATTGTTATATTTGGTGATGTTGATAATACTGTGCACCTTTCATATTGCTTTAAGCTCAGCTGTTTGACTACCATAAAAGAATTCTTAAGGAGTGATCATATTAACAGGAATACTCTGAAACCTTATTATATTATAAAGAGCATTTTGTGGATATCCCTCGGTTGGTTTTTGAAACTGCAAACTCATTATTTCAAAACTCTGTCTCATAATGCATCTTCTACAATGTTGCACTGCACAGAAGTAAACATACAGGCTATATAAATCCTCAGTGATACAATCTCTCACTCACTCGTTTTCTCTCTCTCTCTCTCTCTCTCTCTCCCTCTCTCTCGCTCTCTCTCTCTCTCTCTCTCTCTCTTGCTCTCTCTCTCTCAGGCAGAATACCTATATGTTGTTTTATCAAACACCTTCAGTATACTACTGCCTTCATGTGACATATCAACTTCCCCTTGCTGTCTGACTTCTTTCCATCACCTAGAACTGAATTAGTCATTGCCACAGTGGCTCGCTCTGTGGATGCTCCCCCTGACCCTACCAGCTGTGTCGCTCTCGCTCTCTGCGGTCCCCTCATGATCACGAGTTTACTGGACGACAGCCTTGGCAACTTGTCGAGGACGCAGATCGGGTGCGTTGTTATAGATTTCCTGTCCTGTTTGTGCCGAGGCCCAATGCTCAGAGGCAGGGGAAGGAACTCCAGACTTACAGGGGAGACGGAGGACAGGTGGTTTTTAGAGCCCCTTGCCTGCCTTTCTGGCTCAGCTAAGGTGCTGCTCCATCCGTCAGTGCTGCCGATGACATGATGAATTACCTGTGTCAATGTCAGCGCCGACAGAATCAGTACCTCTGATAAGGTGCACCAGTCACCCGTGCCCAACTCTGTGGGTCTGCTCTTTCACTCCTTGAAAAAGAGCAGAAGCTGCAGTAAGAGGCTGTGGCTTCAGGATGGTCTAACATTTAGGGCCCACTGCTTGGTGTCAGAAACAGTGGACAAAAGTATAGCAGCCTCAAACAGTGTTTGGACATTTTGTGCCACACTTAAAAAGTTCACTGTGTAAGCAAACCTAATCAAGTGCCATTTCAAACAGACCATGCAATAACTGTAATTTTCTGTTTTGGCAAGGTATTTTTTCCAAAGGCAGTCAGTGTGTTTCAAATTGCAATGATTAGAGAAATTCTTTTTGCACACTTCCGAGTCCATGATCGCATCAGTGAAGAGAAGCTAACTGAGACCACTGGATCAAAATCAGTTTGAAACACACATCACTTGATCTTTTTTTTGTGTGTGTTTTCTTCTTTGGAAAAATTATGTCATGAAGTAACTCATTAAGGTTTACCAGTGGTTAAATAGTTGAAGTGTCCAAAAACAATGAGTATTACATAAAACTTGGAAAAGCACACAAACAAACCTATTTACAACAGAGCAGTATGAAGATAGTGTGTGATGGTTTTGGCATGCAGTCTAAGGGATGCTAAACTGTGGAGGAAATCTGATTCTTTGCCAACTATCAAGAACCAAGAACCTTTTCAATGTGACAGCAAAATTTCCATATGAATATGTGTACATGCACAAATTTCGGGAAATATTTGAGACATCAGTCATTTTTGCCATGATTAAAAGATGGAGAGCATCAGGCAATAGGTGACTATGAAAATACTCATCGGTCAGGGAAACACAAGGCTGGGAGCCAAACGAGGGGATGACTAATGAACTGGTAGACCCTAATGAGTATTCCAGCAGTGGTCCATTTGATGGAAACTTTTTAATTTCCATGATTAAATGTTTCCTAAATTACCCAAGACTCCCACTGCAGCGCTTCGCATCTAAGAGGTCCCTTCGTGTGCACATGTTGGAAGGAGCTTCCACAGTTTGCACCTGTAATGTAGTTCTGGCAACACAAATAGCAATATTTCTTTTCTTTTCTTTGCATGACTGGATGAGAGATGTAACACTAGGAGCTGTGCTTGACATCCACTTTACCCAATAGCCCAACATCTACCCCTTCATTGATGGTTTCTGACTACAGAACTGCTCTTTACTGGATCGTTTTGGATACACTGCATGGGTGAGCTCATAAGTGGGCAATAAGTATGTTTGTATGAACTATGTGCCTGGGTCAAGCACCCTGAGCAGGCTTTCTTAAGCCAGCTCTGCAGAAGAACACATCGCAGGACCCATCAGGATGGGTGCACAGGCCTGCCTAGACAGTTTGTGTTGGATTGTTTTCAAATTTCTCTTAATTGGGTCTCCACAGTCCCCGTCAGGGGTCTGACCCCAGAAATGGGCTACGGGGTCACTCCCAGCTTCTTGTCTTTGAAGCCGAACACCCCTGCCTCTTTCAGCCGCTCCGTGTGGCCTTGAATTGCAAATTGTTTTAGAGCAGGCATAATGAGCTCTGGCGCAAAAACGCTCAGCTCTTTGTCTCCCTCCCTCAGCCTTCAGCACAGCTAAATGAGTTACGATTGCTCCGCTGAATTACAAATGATTATTTCCCGCCGTCGGCACCCGTGGCCCACCGCAGGCAAATGGAGAGAGCAGAAGCAGCGGGTACAGCGGGTTTCTGCGGCTGAAGTGAAAGGAGTTCCTCTACTTGAGATGTGGAACATCAATTAGCTGAAAGCTTTCTTACACTTGCTTGCACATTTTTTACACAGTTCATAAGCAGCTCTAGGCAGTTTCTAAGGCATGTGTGTTGTGATTTAGAATATTGCAGACACCAAACTTATCTTGGCTGACCACCTACCTCTGAATCAAAGGAGAAATAGGCTAAATTTGATTTTCTTTTCACCAAAATATTCATTTAATGGAGAAAAATTATGCTCAGCAAGGGACATATCTATTTAAAATGTCTTTCAGCGAGGGTGTAAACAGACTTCTCTAAAGCAGATTCAAAGCCCCCTCTCTCTTTCTCTCTCTCTCTCTCTCTCACTGTCTCTCTCTCTCTCTCAATACAAAATCTTTGTAATCCTGTAAGCTGGTGTGTACAGAGGCTTGTTTTTGAAACTCGCCTGGTGTGTGTGTTCTGGCCCCCGGGTAAGCAGGTGAGAGCCCCCAAGGCCTGGTTGATATGCATGCTGGAGGCTCTCCCGTGCCCTCGGACCACAATCTCTTTTCTCATTTTCTGTCTTTTACTCATGTTGGTTGTTTTTTTGTTTTCCCTTTTTTCAGTTTTCCTATGAATTGAAGTGTGCTTTCTATGAAGTCCGAGTGACTTTGTTGACACTGGAGGCCTTTGTGGCTCATGTTCCATCTTCTTTTATAACTCTTCTAGGAAAACACTTCAGTTCTTTAATAAGCGGTTTGTAAGGGATCCGTATTAGTAGAACAATTGGATATGCAGTTAGTTCAAATCAGATTTAATCCTCTGGGAAAAAAATCCAGAGAATCTACCATTCAAAAGTGCCTATCTTGGCTTATGATTAAAGGACAATTTTAAGGGTAGGCTAACTCTGAAATTGTTCTTTTCCCCCAAAAAAATGTAGGTTAGAATTATAAACAGTAAAAGAGGATGAAGCTGATCTTTTGGTTGCTGACATTAAGGTTAGAGAACAGCAGTTTTTACAAAGAACATGAAATCACTCCATAAAAACAGGAATACACACTAGTGTGTGAGTGTGGGTGTGTGTGTGTGTGTGTGTGTGTGTGTATGTGTGTGAGCGTGTGTGTGTGTGTGTGTGTGTGTGTGTGTGTGTGCATTCTCACCAGTGTATTAGGATACACTTCATGCTTGCCCCACTCAAAAGCGCTGCACTGAAATTTACACCTTTAGTTGATGCGCTTCTCTGTGCTGTTAATTGGTAAAGAGTTCTCTGACCCTTATGATCTTCTGGACAATCTTTTAAATGCCTAAGCCTGCTGAGCCACTCTGTGCAAGACACTCAACTCACATTCAATAACGTAAGACTCTCTCTCTCTCTCTCTCTCTCTCTCTCTGTTTCTTTTCACCCCTCTCCCCCTTTTCCTCCCCACCTCTTTTTCCGCTTTTCTCGCCTTTGGTTCAAGTCCAGACTGCACAGAAAAAAGAGATGACAGTTGTTATAGATATGCTGGTTTAATTACTTGTCAGCTTATAGCCGATATCTCAGCTAGCCAACGCGTAAGCTTAACTTTTTTCCCTCCTCCTCCTCTTCTCTCTCTCTCTCTCTCTCTCTCTCTCTCTCTTTCTCTCTCTCTCTCCTTCTAGTAGCTTAAAGCATGCCCGGTCTTCAGCGCCTTTCAGCATTTAGCCATGAAAACCCAGGAAATCTGAAAGATAAAAACAGGAACAGCTTTTCTAATTTTAACGGAGACGAGTGGGCAGTTCTCTGTCACTGCTGGAATTGGCTCCCGCTCTCTCATTCCTTCCCAACGGAGAGAGAGACAAAGAGAAAAAGAGAGAGAGAAGATGGACTCAAAGAGCAGATTCATGGGCAGAATAAAATGACATCTTAAGAGAGCTGCATCAACAGTGTAGTGTGAAGAGTGAGCAGAACATTTTTTCTGGTTTGTGTTAAGGCCACTTGCAAATTGATAGATCGTCACAGGACCAGCACTGCCTTCCTTTTCCAAAAAAATCCATTTAGGAGTGTACCCTGAAACTATGCTCCAGGTTCTGGTCAACCTAGCCTAAACCATTTGGAACAGATGGACAGCAAATATACAAATAATGATAAAATAATTTATATTTAATACTCAAGAGTTGTTATTTCTGACAGAATGCACAAGCACATGCATTTTTTAGTTGTTCCAAAGGGCCTATATAGATACTGTATTTATTTATATGTATACAGGTTGGGTCACGGATAAGTACCCTAATCTTGTCATACTATTGCTGGAGCCTGGCTACTTATCCGTGTATATGGACCAGTGAAGATACACACACACACACACATAACCCACACATGCATATGTGTGTGAGTGTGTGTGTATCTTAACTGGTCTAGTCACCCTGAAAGGTTCACACAGTGTACTCATATATTATAGGAATATATTATAGTTCTTAATTACTATCCAGATTACTGTTTTCTTTTTCCTGCAACAAAACACCCCATTTAGTCAAGAACAGACATAAAGCAGCACTGTACACATATCTCTCTCTCTCTCTCTCTCTCTCTCTCTCTCTCTCTCTCTCTCTGCCTTTCTTTTTTTTTCTGATTATCTCCTACTAATATCTCCCAGTATCTTGCATACTTTCTATTCACCGCAGACAGATACTTGGTTACTATAGTTTCGTCTCTGCTTCCTCCCAGTGGAAACCCTTAAGAAAAGACACCTGAGTGTAGCCTACTTTGTTCAGTCTTCAGTGAATTTAGGACACTTTGGAGGAATGCTATGGAGGAGTTTGCCTTGGTGCTTCTGTTTTTTAATGGTGTTTTTTTTAATTACCAAAAGTTTTATTCTTTATTATTTTTTTTCAGGATTGTATTGAAGAATGAAAAAGGTTTTATTATATATGTTTAAGGTTAGTCCATTTTGATTGATTTACAATATATAGTGTCCAGGGGCTTCTTACTGCAAGGGGCATTAGACCACAAGACGTGAGGTGATGCAAATATGCTGGACATCTATTGCAGTTAAATATCTGTAAATTAGTAAATAAATTAAATAAATGAAGAAATGTTATCCATTCTCAGGCCCCTCAGGTTTTATATGTTTATTGTCAAATTAAAATACTTTTAAGTACTTTGTAAAATACATAAAAATTATTATTTTGGTTCCTAATCTGCAGTATTAAAACTGATTTTTTTTTCTCCTGGTTTTACATTTTACATTTTTTATATTATTATTTGGACTTTCAAAGTAAATCTTAAAGTCCTGAATTTCAGTTATCATGATGTGTAAATTAACTGTTCTTATTACAATATTTAAAACAATTAAAAACTAATGTAATTAAAACAATTCAAACTAATTCTTCTAAATGTAAAATTAAACTGCCCACAGCTAGCTTGCCTTTATAGACTTGGACCACCAATTAGTCAAGGCTCCACACTCCCCACCATCACAGACTATCAAACGAAGAAAAGTGAATTTATTTGCATGTATGGACTTGAGCATGTTTAAATGTGGGTACTGTTTGTCTTTCAGTAAAGTATATTTTTTGTCTCTGTACTTTCTCTGATATGTATGCATAACTACTTAAGTAAAATCTTTATGCACTTTTTACACACATATTGACCAGTTCTTGGGGTTTTCATTGTTGTCTTTCAATTGAGGTGTCTAGATATTGTGTGCAAAAATTGTACACATAAACCCCCAAAGCTTGCACAGA
Organism: Bryconaethiops microstoma; assembly: GCA_037577275.1. Lineage (NCBI taxonomy): Eukaryota > Metazoa > Chordata > Actinopteri > Characiformes > Alestidae > Bryconaethiops > Bryconaethiops microstoma. Next base: position 19,090,290 of record JBBJLS010000006.1, read on the forward strand.
AAACACCACTCTTTTGACTGGAGTGTCCAACTTTATACACAAAGAGCTGGTTTGGCCAATGTTTTTTATTACAATAAAGCAGGTGTGTTTTTAACATGATAAACAAATATTTGTTTCTCATTGGACAAGCGTGGACAGCCACAGCCAATGTAAATTCTCTGTGACAGTTGTGAGAACTGTTGTGATTTTAGTGTGATTCTGTCTGTTACATTTTGCTTCATTCATCATTAGTCAGTTTCTACTGCAGAGTTACTGTTGTTTAGATGCTATGAACCACCAGTAGAGCAGTGAAACTGATATGGTAATGGTATGGTGTGTGTGATACACCCCGTATCATGACAATGTTGCTGTTTTTTTACACATGTCAGTGTCACTGCTAGTTTTGGGGTGGACACTGATGAAGGGCTGAGAGAACTAACAACTTTTGATTCCTAATTATTTAATTTGTTCAACTATAAAAAAGAAATCTTGCATGAAAAGACAGACCACAATCTTTAACTTCATAAAGTGAATCTATAAGCTAAGGGTTTCTAGTAAAATGGTCTGTGAGCATAAAACACTAACATGAAATTAAGCCCCTAAAATGTATTAGTTAGTCCAGCCCAGTTGGTTGGACTATGTATATTGTTATCATGTTATGCTTTGTGAGCTGATATGGCTGCACTAGGTCTTGTTCTCAACTCTCCCCATAGATTTTATTCTGTAGCAAATACCATGTGGAGGTCACATGTGCTTCAGTTCTTCTGTGCGCACTCATGCAGTGGACGTCATAATGTATATTGTTCTACAATGTAATATTATGATATGAATGCCACCATCTTCCCATAAGTGTCATTTGAATTGCACCCATTCACCTGCCCATACAAACACACACACACACACACACAAAAACTTGCATGAAAGTGGGGATATAATATCTGCATGACTGAACAATAAGGGTTTTTATTAATAATTGCATTTCTTTACTGCCGCTGTTTAAATGGGTTTAAGACGGCTCATAAAGCAGGGCACTGTGTTGTGTGTGCTGCGGCTCATAAAAAATGAAAATTGTCCGTATGATCACTCTATTTCCATAGGCTCATAATTTAATTTTGGCATTGCTATCAGTAGAGCTCACACTTAAGGCTGTGATTCACACCAGCGTGGGCAGCACAGGCAGCATCACACAAGCACAGGTACAACTTTTAAAGCACTTAATGTGATGTCCCAACCTCGTATCTTAACGTCATGGTTACGAGATGGCTAATTAATGAGGTGTTTTATCACACAAGGAGAAGAAGAGAAAGAAAGACAAAGAATTTCCTTTTTTATGGAGTGAGAGGTGAATCAGGACAACCTCTTGTGTAAGCCAACCAGTCACAATCAACACATACTGACTATCCACTTCATTAGAAACACCAACACTATATGGACAAAAGTATTGGGAAGCCTGACCATTACACCAACAAAGACTTTAATGACATTGCATTCAAATAGATAAACTTTAATATTGAGTTGTGCTGATTAGTGATGGATAAATGGGCTATTGTCTGCAATTGTACACCTATTTTGTAGACCTACGTAAGTGGAGCTCAAAGTAGTAAGTGAATGCACCTACTAGATACAGAATACTGAATAATGTGTCAATGGTCTGTAGTTTAAATGAGAATGGTTTAAAAAATGCTAATATAATATCATGATTTAATGGTGGAAGAGACACCAGTCCTCACAATAATATGATGCAAAAATTACCATTAACTTGAAAATGTTGTAGCATGAGTTTATGGGGAAAATAAAGCACCAACTGGAAGGATGAGCCTGTGTCAAATATTTGCTGATGTTTCTCCTACTTGAATGAAAATCGAAAACATGCCTCTTGAAGTTCAGAATTGGCTACACTTCCGAGGCACAGTAGGATATTTAGACACCCATGTCCCAATTATTTACAGTATTGATTTATTTAGTGAGTGATTGGGGGACTAGAAAGGGAAAATGAAGTCAGCCATCATTGTCTCTTGCCTGGGGAGAGAAATACTGTGACAGAATTTGACAAGCCTGCTGTTCCAATGAGTCCCCTCGCACACTGAGCCATGCTGAAACCTCTCACTTCTGACATGCAGATGCTGATGTAAAGGGAACAGATTAACCCTCAAAAGTAACAGTTCTTGATTGCAATTGCTAAAGCATGTTATAATTGTCATTATTTTTCATTATGGCTCACTGAAATGAATAGAGAAAATCTGTTGAAAGAGTACATTTTAAACTTTGAGTCAGATCTGTGAGCTTGTCAATACAGAATGTAAACCAAAGGAATGCAATTAATTATGTAACTCAGTTCGTAATGAGTTATGAAATTATTGGATTACATTAAAAGATATTATTAATATAAACAAACCAAGAAATGGCTTTATAAACTCTAGACTGAAAATCAGGAATCAGAAATCAGGTTAATGAATAAAATAACTGGTTTAATATTTGTATTGTAGCCATTCACTTGATTCAGTTTCACAGAGTTGCTCAGGGAAATAACTCTGCTTTTAATTAATTTTGTTAAATTCCTCATAGCTGCCCTCTTCCTTGATGACAGGCCTCAGTGTCTGGCTGCTCTTTGTGTGTAGTTCTTTGTGGGAACCACCTTTTCCAAGTATGCTAGAAAAAGCATCTATTTCTTTTTTTTCTAATAATGTACACCTTAATTATGTGCAGTTAGAGATTATAGTCCATGTGTTGATGTACAGTTTGATAGTGGTCCTCAAGCTAGTCAGTTTATGACCACATCAGTGTTCATTGCTGGATAGTTCTGGCTGAGGGTCCATTCTTATCCGAGCAGTGAGTATAAAGGTCCCTATCAGAAACACTGTACCTAATAATGTGAATACACAGAATACATAGAATAATACAAAGAAGCACCATAAATGCTACCATGCCATATCACTACCGTGTTTTACTGAAAATAATAAGGCGTAGAAAATAATCCACTTTCCAAATAGGAACCTTAAACATTAATACAGGCTCTAATACTGAGATTACAAGTGTAGTTAAGAGACTCCAGCCCATACCCTTACCATGTAATGTCACTGGTTTGTTGAGGATGGTCCACTACCCAAATAATGTCTGGTCAGAATTCGTCCAGCAGTCAGAAATTGGCCACTGACTAATGTGGTAGAGGTTGGAGGATGGAACAGAAGTGCTACAGTCTGTTACTGTAGACATTTATAGAAGCTTTAAGGAAGTTGGAGCTCATAAAGTAACCAGGTAGTAGATTTCCAATGCAGGATAAAGTGGATGAGTGACTGCATTTATGACTGTATGTGACAGTCATTGGCAATGTTTTTAAAATGACTATTTTTGAATGTGCAGTCTTGGTTTAGTAATGATCTAGGTCTTGAGTTATTCTCAGAACTTTGACCCAAAGCGGCCCAAAGATGCTTGCTCTGCTTTTTTGACCACAGGGCGATGGATTTCCATAGCGGAATCGAAAACACGCTGTGCAAATTGCTAATTGACACTTGTTGTTTTAGCTGCACTTACTTGTTCTTCTCCAACCTGCAAACATATGGCATTTGTAAAGTTCCTGAGCAGGGACGAGATGTGCCCTCCAGAGTCTCTAAGCCACCGCAGAAAGTTTTATTTAGAAAATCAAGCCCTGGCAAGGGAGTTCTCTACGGTCGAAAGGTTAAGCTTTTGATCTGAGCAAACGGATCCTTTTAAAGAGAGATGGAAAAAAGAAGGAATATTGAATGCATGTTTGCCTTCACCCTCACCTTATTTTAGCCAAACACTCTGCCTTTGAAGTCTTGTTTGTTCTTCCAGAGTAAAGCTCAAGAAACAGCGAATCACAATCAACTCACTGCAACCTAAATGCTCTTACATAGAATGAGGAGAGAACTTAAAGTTGATGGTGAAGGGTAAGAATTTTAATTAGCACTTATTTGATAGCTTGCACTGAAGTAAAAAAAAAAAAAGAAATAAATAAATGCTTGTTGTTTGTTGAAAGATGGTACTAGTCTTTTGCATAAATGCTTAAATTGTTGAAATTCTCCTTTCTACTTTTTTTCCTTCACTTTTTACCAGTTGATTAGCGTGTTTGACAAGAATTACTAACAACATTTCGTTGCATTAGATGAATCTAGAATTTGTGAACGGAACAAGGAAGGGGATGGTTCAGATGTCTCCTGCTTGAGGCCCGCAGAAGACAAGAGTGGACGGCCCCATCATCTCTTGGAGTGTGTGTGTGTGTGTGTGTGTCTGTGTGTGTGTGTGTCTGTGTGTGTGTGTGTGTGTGTGTGTGTGACGGGCCCATGATAAATGAGGGGGCTCTTGCGGCCGCTGTGTTTGCTTAGACCTCTTGTTTCTGACATTGTCTCGCTCCAGTCCAGCCCCGGAGTGTCCACTATTAAAACATAACCCAAACTGACAACGAATGGTCCACTGGGTATTCCACCCACATGGCTTCTATCTCTCTCTCTCTGTCTCTCTCTCTGTCTCTCTCTCTCTATTTCTCTCTCCCTCTCTCTCGCTCTCTCTCTCTCTTACTCTCGAAGGCTGGCGCTGTTCTGGACCAGAGCCTGCTGCGCTTGGCTGTGGCCGGCTTTCCAGTACATTAGGAGTATATGAAAGAGCTGGCCGGGGTCTGTCCTGCCGCTACATACATGCACATATGGGAAAGTGCTAGCCCCTACCTGCACAAAGCTTTATTTATCCAAGCTGCTCAGACCCCTTAGACTGCAGTCAGGGCCTGTGGGCATACACATCTCAGTAAATAATAGTTTCCTGGACGCCACTTCCGCTCCTCGCTCATCTGTTGGAGATGGGAAAAGGAGAAGTTTCAGCTTGTAAAGCAACGATCCAGCAGGGAGGCAGAGGGGACATGGTCAGGCCAGTTGTTCTGCACAAACTGAATCTGGCCACTTCTGGCGCTTTTTTTTAATGCCTCAGACCACTTGTCGGCCTCCTGCCTTCACCGGCTGAGAGCCACAGGCTGCGGTGCTTTCATTTGAAGCCGGAACGGTGAGAAAATCTTGAGACGGCGGGGGGTCCGGGAAACGCGAGATGTTTCTCACTCCGTTTTATGTTTTTACAATTGTTCAGAGCAGACAAGCGACAGCACAGGCCATCAAAGCCTAATGCTCTGTGTGTGTGTGTGTGTGTGTGTGTGTGTGTGTGTGTGTGTGTGTGTGTGTGTGTGTGTGTGTGTGTGTGT
>JBBJLS010000006.1:19104886-19116443 GCA_037577275.1 Bryconaethiops microstoma
CCGTGCTTTAGCTGTCAACAGGCCGTTTGTGTGTGTGTGTGTTTGTGTGTGTGTGTGTGTGTGTGTGTGTGTGTGTGTGTGTGTGTGTGTTTGTGTATGTGTCTCCTTCAGCCCCAACATCTTTATTGGGTCTTAACTGATGGCGCTCAGTGGGAAGTCACTTGATGAGTATCAGAGTGTCAGTGAGACTCATTTATTCCACCACACTTGTCGGGCGTCTGTGCCAATATCCCTCTCCCTTGGTCTCTCCATCTTTGTCTGTCTCTCTCTCACTCTTTCTTCTTATCTCTGTCAGTCCCCCTCTAGCTCAGTGGATGGGACTCTAGCTGCTGGAACTCCACAGTTCCACAGATATAGTATTGTATCTAAAGCTTGTGTGCACCCAGCCTTGAACCAGACAGATTTTTTTTCAGTTTGGAGTAAATTAACATACAAAATAAAACAATGTTTAGATCTCCCAGATTTGTGCAAAAACTTCAAAACTTAAGCATCAACTGTTCCCAAGTTCTGCCCTCCAGAATTTTTACTCTTGTTGTCATTTGTTAGCACTGATGCCAACAAGGGTATACTGTGACTCATGGGAATGGTCAAACTTTCAGGTGTTTAAATTGTCATTGTCAATCAATTTTGTTTGTTTGTTTTGTAGACACAAAAAAACTTTTAAAATATTGCATAATCCAAACCTACTCTTCGTATTTAGGACAAACATGAGGCAAAGTGCTGTAAAATATACCCAAAGTAACTTGCTGTATTAAGTTTTTTAAACTGTTCCAAGAATTTGCTTATTTATGCTTACTTATTTGAAAAGTAATGGCAGGGAAGTCACATCAGTGGGAACGTGTCAAAAGTAGACCAGGTGCTCTCAAACTCTTGAAGGGGATTAATTATAATACTAGTGCAACACTTAGCAAGAATTCTGGTCACACCACACTGTTATGTGTGTAATTGTAGAAGGTAGGCTCCTCAGTACACTGAATGTTTGTTGTATGATTATCTCCAGGTATGTTGTTCCTTTGCAAGGAATAACTAACAAAGATTAAAACAGCAGCTTCAGACATGCAGACACGCAGATGGCAGTGTTCATTTCTAGACTGCAGCATAATCTCAGTAGTCAATTATGTGATTTATCTCAGCCTACGCATAGGTTACTGCAGAATTAGAACCCCAAATCTCTACAAAGGATAAATGCCAGATTTTAGGGTTAGTCCTGCAGAGAAATGCAGATTTCTTCTTGCTTAACCAGTAGCTGATGACTGTGTTCATATTTTCGTTGACAGCGTCACTCCCTTGCCAGAACTTTGGCGGTACAAACTGCTGCCTCAGCTCCTTGTCAAATATCACTGAATTGGAAATTTAGACAGAAAGATTTGAAGACCCAGTGAGGAATCAGCGCAACTGTTAGACCAGGTCTCAGTAGCTCTGCAACAATCATTAGCAATAATATTCTGCTTTATAAGAGACCTCTACCCAGCACTTCCACTCACTGGCCGCTATATGAACTCTTCTTACCTTATAGGTCCACTATAGATGTATAATTACAGACCATAGATTATCTGGTGTCACAGTTTGTCAGACACCATCAGCCCTATCTTATTATTTGACTTGCGGAACATTTTCAAAACAGCAGTGTCGCTGCTTGGTTGAAACTGGCCCACCATGCACGCGATGGTATGCACATGATAGGGGCAGAGGGGCAACAGCCTACGTCTTTTGTGTGTGTGTGTGTGTGTGTGTGTGTGTGTGGATCGACACTAGCAAGGTGGGCTTACAAAGTACTTTTTAATGTTAAAGTGGTAAGTAAGAGAGCTTACATATACATTTATATTGTTAGCTGTTAGCAAATTCATGATTGCACTTAAATATTTTTTTTATGTATTTCGCTAATTCCCAGAAGAACAAATTGGTATCAGCCAATGATCTTAGAGTTTAGACTAATCCATTCAGACCAGACGAGCCCTGCTCCTTTTGGTTAACGGATCTGTGAGAAGGAAACTCTTGCATGTCACTGCAGATGCCATAACAGCTCAATTACCCCTTGCTGCCAGTCTCGTAACCCATTGCCTCTGTGCACCTCCATTGATTAGCCTGTCTCTCAGCAGAGCACCAATGCATTTGTGGGCAGGCTGCCGAAGCCCACACAAAAGCGGGGGACGGGGCGGGTGTCAGCTTTTAATTGTAACTGTCTTACTGAATAGCGTCGTTTTAATATCCTGTATAGATTTTTATGTAATACACTTACTTGCAGGCAGCTTGGAGCAAGAATCAATTCGGCGCAGGAATCTCCTTTTGTTAAAAGCCAATCTTGTTTTAATGATGCATGAAGAAATATTCAAGCATTGACATTTTCCTGTCAGGTTTCTTAAGAAAAAAATCAATTAAGATAATACCGCTTTGACCCAGTTATCCAGTTAATGCTTATTAGGAATGTAATATGATTTACTGTCAGCATATTTTTTTCTTTTTTGTATCTCATCCTATTAGTTTGTGCATGTTTCATAGAGCGACAAAGCGAGTGGCTCCCTCTTTAGCAGAGGCTGCAGACATGAAGGAGAGAGGAGGTGGAGGATCGACATTGATTGGAGCTGCTAGATAGGTTAAACACACAGCTGCAGGCCATTCTTTCACATGGGTGGATTTTTTTTCATGTGTTTATTTTAGTCCCTTTAGTCCCTTTGTTTCTCTTTCGTGCCCTACCGCAGTGGCGGGAGAGGCGGCGTTACGCTCAGATGTGCATTTGCATTCATTAACAGTACAGAGTTCAGGCACATTGCATTGCTAAGGCTGTGCAATGATTTTTGCAAGATTATGGACAGAGTAAAGCATCACTGCTGACTGACAAACATTGTGCTAAGAGTTCACAAGAGCTGATGGCAACTCCTTTGGGGTTTCATGGAAGTAACGCATGACTGTATTACATATTTTATTTTTGATTAAAGATATTTAGCAACAATGCCACCTGCATGACTGACTCTTCTTTTGCTTATATTAAATTAAAACTACTGCAAACATAATAAACACATACTACAAACAATGTACATTTTTCTTTTTTTAACTACACTATACATTTTAGAATGATAGTAAAAATCCTGAAACTGAAATAGCACATTTGGAAATATGCAGCTACTAAAGTGTTAAACACATTCTCTTCAAGGGCAACCTACCCCGTTTTGATGCAGCTTTACACACTCTTGGCATTCTCAAAACCAGCTTCATGAGGACACATCTGGGAGGTTTTTTTTAGGAGTTTCCACAAATGCTGTCACTTGTTGGCTGCTGAAAACTTCTTGTTATGGGAGTGTTTAAATACATAATAATGAAAGAAAGAAACATAAGGCAGAAATAAAAAGGGAAGGAAAAACTGACAAAATTAGCTGTCCCACTGCGAAATATGAACAAAGTACTCTGTCCCAAGGGTTCGAGGATCACTGGTGGCTTCATAATGGGGAAATTTAAACCTGTTTTATGCTGTTTAATGTCTTTTTTTCTTTAAATCCTTTGACAGCCTTTGTTTTATTCTTAATTGCCTTGTCTGAATGTGAAGAGTCAGCTAAGACGATGTAAAGCTCTTGGTCTTGCTCTCGCTCCTCCTCCCGCCTGGCCCACGCTGAACCTAGAGACGTCTGTGACATTTGATGCTGACGGTGCTGTCTCTATGGAAAACCTGGCATTCTCAGGCAGGTCTCCTGCTCAACACAGAGACAGGTGGCAAGGTGAACACGGGAAGTTTCAGATGGCCTTATGTGCTCTTCTTGCTCAACTAGGGCTGGCAGTTGTCAGGTTTCACGCAATAGTTACACACACCTCCACGGACCTCCATCCAGTCATGATGTGCGAATCGGAAGGGAAATGAAATCCAAGTTTCTAGTTTGGATTTTGAGTGGGATATTTGTAACCATAGAGTGTCACTACCAACTGGTGTGCACAATATACACTCACCATTCATTTTATTAGATATTCCTTATAATTCAATTCACTGGCCCACTGAGTATGTGTAGAGAGTCTTGTCATGCACAATTAATCAGCTGTCATCTACCTGCTGGTGGAGGCTTAGTAGGTAGGATACTTGCCTATGGACCAAGAGGTCATGGGTTCGAATCTTACCTTCAGCATACCACCACTGGGTTCCTGAGCAAGTTGCTCCCCTGTAGTTAGGGAATGGAAGTCTCTTTGGATAAAACCGCCTGCTAAATGTTGTAAATGTACCCAAGCTTCTCACCACAGGTGACCAGACATTATTTGGGTGGTAAAGCACTATCAAACCAACAGGGTCAAGAGTGGTGGTCAGAAATGGCCAAATCATAATTATACATGACAACAGATGGACTACAGTCTGTAATTGCATCACCTGAAAGTTGAAGCTACAAGGGAGAGGTGTCTAATAAAGTTGACTGCAAATATGTGATTAGGAATGCTCAAACAATTACGTAACAATTTTGTACTGAACAGAAGAAATAGCTGTAAAAAGTCAACAAAACCCAGTGAGTGGTCTATGTTTCCAATGAGTAATGGCATGCATTTAAAAAAGTTTTCTCCTCTAGTAAGAGTCATTTTAACTAAACTCATTAATTTTGATACTAGAATTTTGATCTGTGTGATTTTCACATCCATCGCAGTAGTAATGTGTAACAGAAAGGCAGACATATTAGGGCTTGCTCTGAGGTTATTGTCTGCAATGATTTTTCAGAGGTGCTGTGGATTCAGAATTTCTGAATGACTCGCTCAACATTTGAGTTATGCAATGCAATACGACCCCTCATAGGACAAGCAGTATCACACTTGAGAAACCTAATTCCAACCATTTTTTGAATGCCATGTAACTTAAATGTGCAAATGTTTTTCTATTTGAATTTTACAAAATACTGCTCTGTGGAATTGCCTGAAGCAGGTGTAAAAACATTTTACAGATCTATGAGAGATGTTTTTCAGTTTTGTGTTATCATTTTTGCTTTATTAATCTTGACCAGAATCCTGATACACATGTATCTGATAACCCATTTGGTAATTTTTTCCAGAAACTACATAATCGCTTCGATTAACTGCCTCCCAGATCTGGATGGCCAGTTGAGTGAATTCAAATAGGTAATGTGTGGTGGTCTGTACATGTCTTGAGCGTATTCTGCACCTGGAGGGCAATATGGCTGTCCTGCAGAGATAATCGAGCCTTTGGCTCACTTTTCAGGAAGGTCAGAGGTCAAATGTTGTGGAATCTGACACTGCCCGAGCCCACTGAAATGTTGAGTAATGTATTGACTGAGATGATAGCTCATCTGGGAGCTTTAGACTTTGACTTTAATATCATTCATACATGTCACAGACATTTTCCAAAAGGTATTACAAATATTTTCCTGATATTACAGGGCTCAAAAGACATACAAGCAAGGAGGCTGCTACTAAAATACTAATTTTTCACTGTTCTGAGGCATGGGAATTGCGGTTAAGAGATAACACCTTTTTCTTGTTCAGATCAGATTCACACGTAAGTAGGCCAAAAAAAATGAAAGACAAAAAGTTACTTTTTTACTCTACATAAGCCTGCTGTATGTCGCAGTGAGTGTGGATATTAGACAAAGAAACCTTTGCACGCTCTTCTTCCAGACAGCAGTAGTGTTGGATCCTGAATCTCAACAGGATCTCAGTGTGACCCAGAGCCCATCTGCTCTGCTGCAGGAGCTTAGCCGTCGTGGGGCAAAATTCGCTCGCCATGTAGCTTTCGTAAGGCCCGTCAGGATTTGTGCAGCCCTCAACATCCATTGTGAGGTGGCTCCAGAGCACAAATTGTAAATTCATTGTAAGTGTAAGAGGCAACGCTTTTCATTCCCTCAAGTACTTGCACACACACAACATATTGCTATTTGGTGGCACAAAAGAGCTGCTATTCCATCACCTTTTCTGGTTGTATTAGAGCAAACAAACATTGTTCCAGACATCCTTAGTGTAGAGTCGCAATTTTACAGATTTTACATTTCAACGGCGCTCTTTGACTCACTTTTGTGTAAAGTTTGAAAAGAAGGCCTGAAAAATAAAGTTGTCAATATCATGTCATTCTTCATATATTCTGTTAACCTTCGGATGTCTAGAGTTATTGTCATTTTGCTGTAATATTTCAATAAAAGGTGATAATTAATTAGCCTACATTTACTTTCAATTTACATTCATTTTTTTGACAGATTTGTGTCCATGCTTCTGATATTTACTTATTTGTTTTAATGGGCCATAAAGAGCTTCTACTTGCACACAAACACCTACATGGCATTAATCAAAAGTTTAAAATCTGTACAGAATCCATCTTCTTGTTTCAAACAACTAAAGTTAAGAAATATTTAAAAAATGATATCCAGCTTTTGTTGCCACCAGTGATAACTGCCTCCTATGAGGTTCTAAAGAGTCTAAAAACTGTGACCTTCACATCAAGTCACATATGAACATTTACCGCCATACCAGATGACACTAGATGTTAATTAAGCCGGTGTGTTGGGTGCTTAGACACATATATGCGTGTCACAATTGTAGCAGGACCACCTTACCAAGTAAGTGAGCTCTTCATAAACACTGTACGCCTCATCTTTCACTCTCACATTACTTTAATGCACAATGGTGTGACCATGGTTATTCAATGTCATTCGTCTTCGTCAACGTGTGCCGTGGAGAGGCAGCCGGGGGGTGGGTGACTTGACAGGCAGGAATTAATTCTCTAACAGGTAATTATGGAGCAAAATGTTGACTGGCTTGCAGAAAGTGCATGGTGACACTTCCGCGGTTCCGGGGAGACATGGCAGCGACATTAGCATTGGTCATTAGCGGCACCCATCCCTGCCGCGGTGGCGGGTAGCGACTCGCGTGCAGACCTATTTGGTTGCCTGCGTGACAGGCTTGTTCAGGACAGCAGAAACAGCTGTCTTGGCCCGTGTGAGTCGAAATAATTAGGCCTGTCATCTTCCCTGCTCTGATATCCCACAGCCTTCAACCCTGCTCTGCGCATGAGAAAAAAAATGCAAATATTTTGCTTTCATTGTCACGTTCACCTTGACACGGATATTGCCTGGGCGCCTAACTGGATGAGATGACTTCTAAATTTGCATTGTTCATTCTAATAAATTTGCTTCTTTCGTGAGGGCCCCGTGGCAGGGACCCATCAGATAAAGTCCCGCCGAGTGTCATCAATCACTGAGGTGGGGGGGTGGCCTGACAGACGGCTTTCGCCTTCATTTGTTACATACGCGAACACGCTTAATTATTTGTACTGTAATTAGTTGGGAAAATGTCAGGAAATGTCAGCTCTCTGTTCGACGTTGAAGGTGGGGAGGGGGGGTGCGCTTGAAAGCTGCGGTGACTGAAGTATCATTAATGCCAGAGAACAAGATGAGGATCAGCTAGGGAGGAGTGAGGGCTTCTTAGAATGTAATCATGGGGGGGGGGGGGCAACAGAGAAAGAGAAAACGAGAGGGAGAGAGAGAGTGAGAGAGAAAGAGAGAGAACGGCAAATCAGTCGAGCTAACATGATGGGCATCTTATTAGTGAGCAGCAACATTTCTCCTCCATGTCTTGTTTTCCCTTCTCTCTCGCTCTCTCGCTCTCTTCACTTTTCCTCCCAGCCGTGAGAAATAAAGGCAGTAAGCAGGAGAAATAAAGTCGGGTAAACAACAGCAGCTGCCCTCACACAGAGCTGCTGTCAAACTGGGCACATTTTACCATGTTGTGCCCGCCTGTCACATACACATACACACACACACACACACACACACACACACACACACAAACACGCATTATGCATAAACAAAATAGAATGGAGGAGACATTTTCTGTCAAAATTTTTCAAACTTGGGGTCTCTTTTTAAATTAATTGCATTAAATCTGTGGCTCAAAAACTTTCATTACAGAAATGGATTGATGGGATCTGCACAGATTATAGGCCCTGCATGACTAATTAGAGACTGGGCTGTGGTCAGCCGCTTAAAAATCTGTCCAGAAGCCTGATCAGGCCTGATTGTTTGAATAATCCAATTGGAATGTGTCTTTTATGTGTTTGTGGGGTGGGTGGTGGTTGGGGGGTTTGGAGGGTAGAATGTAGAAGAGTATCTCTCGGGGGGTTCTCATCGTTCGTCTTCCAAGGCCTCACACCAGGAGAGCGGGTGGGGGATCAGCTCTGAGCTACCTTACCCAAAAAGAACTACTGATGGTCATCCAAGAGCTCCTTAATTAGCTGGCAATCTGGCAACAGCGTGTGTTTCCCGGGCCGTGGCAGGCATGCTAGGAAACAGCGCCAGATGCAGTTCCACCTTCAGCGTGTCATTTCATTGTGTATCTGTGTGTGTGTGTGTGTCTGTGTGTGTGTGTGGAGGCCATGGTCCAGCCGGCTTCCTCTCTCTCCCCTGTACTCCTTCATACTGCAGCTGAGAGTCAGGAAAGTAGAGGTGACCTCAGCTGACCTCAACCTTCAGCACAGACACTAATGGCATTGTGAGAGTCCTTAACCTCTCCAAATCCAGTACTTCACTCATTCAGAAATGACTGCAGTTTCACTAGTGGGCAAATACCAAAGGATTCAGAAACTTTTCCGTTAGAGGTAGGCAAAGGGTATGCTGTAAAAATTTGTTTTATGCTGCAAAAATTAATGATTTCTCACTCCTAGATCCCTGAAAAGAGGAGAAATGTTGTCAAAATACTACGCATTCAATCAATCAATATTCAATTAATATTGTTTGGTTTTAAGTTAAGGAATTATTTTATTGAATGGTATAAATTTGATGAAAGTTGGTTTGCATAATCAATTCTGGAGAAAGAAAAAATTATTTACTTTTTGCCATGTGTTTATAAATTTTAGACGCAAAGACTTAAACCTGTCCATACTGAATGTCAATTGAATGTAACTGTAATTTATTATAATTACAATTATATTATAAGTTCGTATATAATTACATACTTACATTATACATAATTATGTAATGTCAATCAAAAGAATAGCAAAATAACAACATTTCAAGTTTATTAATAGACTTTGTGATGTATTGTGATATTACACATTATTACATTATGATGCACTGCTGAAACATCAATATACTGTCATGACTTGGTCTCTTGTTATAGTAAATATGAACTGAAATAAATAGGGGTTAGAATAAGTTACCTGCTGCTGAAACGTTAGAATTGAACCTTCACTATTTTTCAGTGTGTTTTCCTCTATTTTTCCCCCTGGCAGACAGTCTGTCTAAATGTCATGTGTGTTGTATTCCTCCCTCCTGACTGTCTGTTCAGGATTTCAATTCATTAACCAAAAAGACGCCTGCCATCTTGGCAGTGCAGAGCTTTTGCTTGGGACTATGAATGCGCTCCCGGTTTGCAGATTAAAAACGTCCTCTGCTGGCGGCTGATACTGCCCACATGAGCTGACCACAGCCTCCAAATCGGGGTGTCCATGCAAAGGCATTTAACAAAAAACCTTTAGGTCGGGCTTTGTAGCTTACTATTAAGCTAATCAACTGTTATATTTGCCGTCTTAAGCAAAAGTGAGCATTCAAACTTGTGTAAACATTTCCAGATGCCACTTCCACTACTTCTAATAGTTTTACTCTCGCATGTGTAAGTAGCTGTGTTTACTGTGTAGTTGTGGTGTCGGCCTTAAGTTTTTTACTGAAGTATTGGATTGGCTTCACTTTGGCTTATTGTGCCTGTTATATGCAGCATCTGCTTAAAGAGAGCTAAGAGGAATTACTACAGCAAAGTTGTTGAGTTTGAAGAAAAACTCCAAGGAAGAAGAGAGAGAGAGAGAGGCATCAGCCCCTGACAAAGCACTGGGTGGGTGACAGCCTAATAAACCAGCATGACATGCCATCAAATAAACAGATGATCTCCTCTCCCAGATTCCTCCCGGCTGCTGGATGCACCCCAAAATCTCCCACCGTGCACTGCTTTCACCCTAAGCACAGTTTTCCACACCAAACAGCCACTACAGTAGCTTCATCTGGTTGCAAGATTCCATTTGATTCCCACTTCATTAAATTACTGTACTACAGTTAGAGACTGTAGCTTATCTGTTGATGTCCAGTGTGAATTAACTACCCTCTAGTCCACCATCAAAGGTCAGTTCTGACCACAGACCCATTCGTGGCTTTATACTTTGGGGTAGTGGACTTGTCTCAACCTAGCAGTGATACTGACAAGCGCAAAAAAAAAAATCCCAGCAACACCAAAGTGCCCAATACACTCATGCCAGTGCCACAATCACTCATGTGTCAGTATCACTGCTGTGTTTAGAATGATGCTTCACCTAAATAATATCTGGTCAACAGTGGTCCTGTGGTCAGAAACTGGCCCATGATGAATATGTTATAAAAAATGTGGATCTAAAGGGTAGGTACATCTCACAAAGTCGGCAGTAAATGCATATTCCTAACACTGAGCACATACTAATGTTTTAGTCAACTTTAACCTCAAAGAGCTTATGCAAAGATTGCAAACCAAAAGGACATTGTCCTGTATAGGCTGATCATTATGCATAATGCATTCATCAAACTTTTTGAACAACTGTATTTCCATTCTCAAACTGCAAACCAAAACTCTTGCCCAAAATTTAGGAAAATTTAGTGAAAGACTTTTCATTCTCTTTTTAATATATAACAAGGATATTCTCATCCTTCTGTGAACCAAAGAAGTAGACAGGAATAGAGAAAGCCAACAAACGGATGCTAAATGGTGGCTTTGAATCAATGATACCCTTTGAACATTAAGATGCTGGTTCCTTCATTTGTGTATTACAGACCCCCACCAGCTCCTTGAATAACTTGGTTTTAAAGTTACAAATGAGAGGCTTAAATGTATCTCTGAGAATGTGTGAGAATTTGTGTGTGTGTGTGTGTGTGTGTGTGTGTGTGTGTGTGTGTTGCAAGGGACTGATAATCTAATAAAATTAAGAAAGCAAAGGAACAAACAAAAAAGAGGTGAAATCAAACTACACAGCAAAACGCCAAAGCCTCTTAGAACATTGTATGTCTTTATTCTCTCCACTATTATCAAACCCGTTTCTCATTGCAGAGATTACTCTGAAAAGAACTGCAAGCATTGCTTGCATTGTATGTCTTTATAATTACACCTTAAAGCCACAACTGGATTTTCTACACCCCCGTCCTTTTTACTACATATTCATGAAAAGCGGAGTTGTAATTTGATAAAGGCGGGCTTGTGTTCTCAACTTCACTGAGGCAGCGAGCATTGGCGTTGGAGAATTGAAGTGGCCATGTGTGTTCTGCAAGCATTAATCTGCTCTAGCACATCCCGGCTGCTGTGACGTGCAGGCCGGAGATAAGTCTTAAACAGTCTAAAGCTAAGTAAACCAGACAACTCTATTATTGCCTTCATAATTGCTTAATTAAACTTTTGTCACTAATCATTATGGGGCAATAGAGCTGTTATACAGGCCTGGGCCGAGGCAGGAAAAAAAGGAAGAAAAAAAAATCAATAAACGGTTGGAGTTAATTTCACTGCATTTTCTCTCTCTCTCTCTCTCTCTCTCTCTCTCTCTCTCTCTCTCTCTCCCTCTCTCTCTCTCTCTCTCTCTCTCTCT
>JBBJLS010000006.1:19116543-19126703 GCA_037577275.1 Bryconaethiops microstoma
TCTCTCGCTCTCTCTCTCTCTCTCTCTCACTCTCTCTCTCTCTCTCTCTCTCCCTCTCTCTCTCTCGCTCTCTCTCTCTCTCTCTCTCTCTCTCTCTCTCTCTCTCCCTTTTTTGTCCTACAAATGAAATTCATTGCTGGTGGTTAGTGATGTGTGGTGCTGTGAGGAAGCTGATATGGCCTGCCATCACCATTTGAATTGAGGGTTATTCAGCAGCACATGAATATGAACAAATGGCGAACATAAATCTCCTGCATGAAGTACACCTTCTATCCCTTTATTAGGGAACAATTGACCCATCTAAAATGAATTCTAATGCCAGGAAAGCATTTAGATTTAAATTACACCGTGCTCTCCCAGACCTGAAAGATGACGGCATAAAAAAGATTAATATGCTAATTATCCCCCCCTCCCTTATTCCTCTTTTCGACATTTGTGGTGGGTTTATTGTGGAGCGTGTAAATAAGATGACTGTTTTGTCAACGGATGACGACAAGCCCTGTGCTCCCCCCCGGATGCCTCTGATCACTGGAATGCATCTGCCCGGACGTTATCTTTTATTATTTTTATTAGTGTGCTTTCAAAAAGGCACTTCATAAAAAGTGTGTTTATGAGTGTATAATTCTTCTCACCTCTTTCTGACCCAGGAAGCACATTAGATGGAGACAAATCAGAGATGGTGGGGGGAAATAAGGGTATAAAAAGGTGCCCCTCTCTTTGGACGAAGCTGCTCGGATGCGGAGGTGCACGGTGGGGTGTCCAGAGGTCCAAATGGTCCGGCGGCGTAATTTAACGCGTCAAAAGATGTTTAATTAGGCCAGCTTTGAGATTTAGCCCTCTGCTCCTCAGATATTTCTGCATGCAAGCCAATTGGCGTCTTCACAAAGGTGCCAAAAGAGGTGTTTTTAGATGTTGAAGGAGTTGGCGCTTGGCTAGGCATCAGTGTTGACTGAAAAAATATCCAGTGTGTGGCCCTCTCCAAACTGCTTTGTTGTTGCTTTGAAAAAAACCCCACAGACATAGCCATCCTTAAGTGACTGCAGTCAGTATGAAGGCATTATTTCTTAGTGTCACCCACATCACTGAGAGCCACCTCTCTACCACCTTTGCCTTTTAAGTATTCACTTTTAAGTATTCACAAAATACTACATGTACTTTACTTCTGTACAAGTATTAATATTAGCGGATATTAACCTGTACCTATCACTATTTTACACCGTAACTATGGCATATTAGTATTCTGTGGACATTAGTATTGTGTCTATCCTTGTATTGTGTCTGCAATAATATTGTGCCTAAACTTGTACGTGTCTACACTAGCATTGTGTGTACACTTGTTTTGTGTGTACACTTTTTCCCTCTGTAAAGCACCTTTTGGTCGGTCAAATACATGTTGTTTTATACTTGTATCTTCACTAATATTGTGTCTGCACTTGTATTGTGTCTAGTCTCATATTGTGTCTACATTCATGTTGTGTCGACCATAGTATTGTGTTTACAGTGATCTGCCTTGCTCTTTTTTAATTGTTGTATATACCATATATGCAGCACCAGAGTATCTAATGAGTATGCTTTTTGTCATACTATACTGGTTCAATGACGTTAAAGCCAAACTGAATTGAATTATTTTGATACACCTCACAACAAAAGTGATTTTCCTATTCAAGTTATCCATTGTGTGTATAGTCGGTTTGTTCATAGTCTGTGCTGGTTAATGCTGTATGTGCCTATTTGGTACTCCATTCAGTATTAAATAAACTCAAACAGAGTTTAATGAATTGTAATTTAACTCTGCAGGGGAATGTTCAACTGTTTAATTCAACACTGGAGACTCTACTTTGTAGGCAGGTGTTTTAAGTTTTACGAGCATATATAAAAGTATCATGATAAAGACGCGGCAATGACTCTGGTGTGTATGCTGATTTGTGAATTACTTAATGCATTAAACATAATAAAGCCTTGATTCTACAGATCCGCAGTGGTTTGGAGCAAAGAAGCTGCCGAGCATTGCACACAGCCCCATGATATTTAATTTAGTATATTTTGTGGAATGTGCTTTTTTAATCTCTCTCTGCATGGTGTTAGTTTACCACCTTCCTCTGGGACGACTGTTGCCAGAGTGAGCGTTTTTCGAAAATCTTTAAAGTGCAATTCCGGAACAATTAATCATTTTGGGCTGCCTGTGAAAATATAAGCTTTCAAAAATCAGTTCAGTTACAAACCAAAGGGAATAACTCAAGCTAAACCACTCCCAAACCCAGTCTGGAGTCTGAAAAGTTCCCCTGCTACTTTCATACTTCCCATAAATGATATGGTGCTGATGGTTTGCATCTCTTCAAATACAACCATTTGCTATGATTAATGTACGAGTGTGAGTTCCTCAGACTTTAGGTAAATGTCTAGTCTGTTCTGGACCTGTTGGCCATTTTTCCTGTATCTGTCTCCAAATACTGATGAGTACCTGTGGAGAGAATTTACACAATGAGCACATATTGATATTAAGAACTCTTTAGTATGTTCAGTTGGTTTTTAAAAAGGAAAATGAGCACATCTAAGCAATGAACATTCTGTCTGACCACAGAGCTGTCTTGGTTGAATATGTTTGGCTGATGCCTAGGACAAGTCTCACCCAAGCACCCATATTCATCCATATTGATGTGTTTAAAAACATCCCAGCAATGCCCCTGTGCCTGATACACTTTTATCTGGTCCGTATATATTTCCATTTAACTAGAGTGTTTGAATCACTGCTGTGTTGAGAGTGATCTACTGCCCAAATAATATCTGGTCAACAGGGGTCCTGAATATACCTACTGAATGGATATAAAAGGACAGAATTTCAATAAAGGGGGCTGATGAATTTCATGCTTTAACCCAACTCTTTGCATTTCACCATATAGGCTAATAAGAAAATATCTTATTAGCCTATATTTGTGTATTGCTGGACCAGTTGGTTTGGAATAGTTTGGCAAAGTTGCAGGGGCCTTCAGCTCTCATGAAGAAATGCACCAAACATGACAGCATATCTCTCAACCACACTTTCTAGTAGCAAAGAAATACACATGTTAAAAACAGCTCTGTTCCTAATGACTCTCAGCAGAGCGGCAAATGAAGATTTCATATTGTCAAGTGGTTAATGAGAAAGCATAATTGTACTATAGTGGGCTACAAAGTTCTCCAGGATGCTGGAAAGGAAAAAGAATAAAAGTTGAAGGTCTTTTATGTGTTAAGTTGCTGTGTAATTACGCAGTGTTTTTTTTTTTTAACACATTAGGCAGGAATGAGTGGAGTTAATGAATTGCTCAGGAAGCATCTGAAGACAGACTTAATTGCAAACCCAACAGTTCTAGCATCATTGTGCTGTATCCCCAGCTGAATAGCATTCTGCCGCTAGATAAACAAATTTCATGGCAGCCGCTGTGGCGTTTCTTTCTGGCCAAGCATTGATACCACTGTTTATTCTCTACGATTCGCAGAGCGTGGCAGGCATAAAAATGTGGTATTAAAAATAAAATCCTTTATTGTCATCTCATTAATAAAACCTGAGTGGAATGTAAATGCCAAATTAGCAGGGCTCGGCTCCGAATTTGGGGCTTTAGAAGAATCCTGCACTCAACTATTATAAGAGCTAAGTTCAGAAATACTAGAGCGTGCTTTCTACTTCTGGTTTTCCTTATAGAAAACTAGTCAGGTTTCAAATTATGGTGTGTTAATAATGTAGTGCTTTAGAGTTTAAGCCCGGTTTTGGACAGAAACACTCTTCTGAAAATCCTGCCTAGTCAACAACTAGTCTCAGACACTGCCTAACAAAAAAGACCCCTGAGCAATTGAAAAATGGGCATAATTTACAACGTGAGGCTCAGAACAATTTCGTTTACATAATTGGGAAATCACAATAGATCAAAAAGAAGCAAAGTGACATGCAGTAAAGTGAGAAAGCTGTCTGCTGGTGATCTCTAAAAGACTGAAATACATTTGCTATTGCCTCTTTGTATGAACAGAGACGCATTTGCTTAGCTAAACAACGAGTGCATTGTGTGTGTGTGTGTGTGCGTGTGTGTGTGTGTGTGTGTGTGTGTGTGTGTGTGTGTGCGTGTGTGTGTGTGCGTGTGTGTGTGTGTGTGTGTGTGCGTGAGAGAAAGAGAGAGAGCAGGAGAAAGAGACCAAGAGGGCAGCTATGTCCCCTGTCCACACTGCCCTTCACAATATCAGTGAGACCTTCTGTACTAAACACACTGCGAACACATACTACTCTAGTCTGAGCTAAACTCAGAGATCAAGAGGTAATTATCATTACTCACATTTCACTAAATAACCAGACAACACATTTCAGAGCTTAATAAACAAATTGCAATGTCACTACATAAGACAAGGTTTTGGTTGAAGAGTGAAATTTTATCTGGAAAATTAAGTAGTAATGAATCACATATTTGGATAGGCCTTCTTAAACGAAGTCTACAGTATGCACATACTAACCAAAATAATAAATAGAAAGATAGATAGATGGACGGACGGACAGACAGATAGATAGATAGCACCTGTGACACCTGTTACATTAGGGAGCAAGTGAACAGGCTGCTCTTGAATGGTCATGGATGCCCAAGGCTCGCATGGATTTGGCATGGAAATACATCAGCACCACCCAAGTTAGTTTAATAAAGTACTAATTAGATGAAGCAGGTACTGAGTGCTACCAGTCTTTCCTTCCTTGAAGAGAGTTAGCAAGACATCTTTTTTATTCATTTTATTCATTTGTTCCAAAGTTAGTGTTTTCTCTATATAAAGTAATTTATGAAATCAGTGAGTTTTTATAAAATGTAGATACACATCTTGCATGGTTAATATGCATGTCTGAATATTAATACACAAATGGATTCACCAATCCTATCCTGTTCATACCAATAAAATCTCAGCCAGTGACAATGTTCTCACCAGTGGCAGTTTATTGGCTATAGCAGCAGGACTTGTGGCGAGTGAGAGAGAGGAGGAAGTCAGTGATGTGTTTGTTGATGTGCTGACCCCTGCACCAAATGTGACACTGGACTCACAGTAACATCTCTGTAACAGTAGCAGTGCCTCTAATTGTCTGAGTGTGTAGATGCCTGTGTGCTTTGGTGTCTGTCACTCTCCTGACCATGTAATTAACAGTGGGTGCTGTCTCCACTCTCTAATTTCCCTGTTTGTCCTCTGAAGGAGTGGCATTCCATTACAGAGTCGCAGCCGCCTAGGTTCTGGACCCCTCATCCACCACCCCCCATCTCCACATCCTCTCCGTCGCTAAACCCTCTGCAAACCCCAATAGTTGGAAAGATAAAGCCATGGCAACGGCAGGTCAGCGGATCAGCCATATTGTTAAGATGATTGTTCTGCCAGCCTTGTGTCTCTGCTGATGTGGCTGGAGCAGGCCTGGGCGCAAAGCCGCTTTGCTGAAGGCACTTCTGGCTCCATGAGGTTCTATTGTCCCCCTAACCCCCCCGTCAGCGTCCGCTCAGGGCTAGCGCCTGGCCGAGGGTCTGCTGGGGGCCTCGGTGAGCCAGCCAAGCCTACAGCCTGCTCAGCTGCCACAGACCGCCACAGAGCCCACCGTGGCCCGCCTGGATCGGCCATTGTTCAGGGCCCCTGGCTCCTTGGCAACAGCCCTGCTCCAGCTGAATTTCGACACAGCAGCGGGGAATTGGGCAGATTAAAGAGGACATATTTGGTACACTTCTCTCCTGGCTCTTTGTGATATCACCCAATGAGAGTGTGTTTCATTGGGGGAGGTTTGACAGTTTTCACTGATTTCACTGCTGCATTGATTCAGCCCATTTTTTAAAATGACAATTTAATAGATTTCAGGGGATGGAATGGGATTTTACATTTCAGAAAACACATGTCTTTGATCATATGGCTGGATAGATGGACTCATGCAGTGTGTTGCCTTCTCTTAATTCACTAGCTGTGGTCTGTAAAAATTAGGCAAAATTAGCACACAGCTGACTGGCAGGTTTTTTGGGTTTTTTAAATACAAGATGATCTCAACGTACTCCCTTTTGTTGTGTAAAAATCCACCCCGCCCCTAGAAAATGATGTGATTCCTTGCCTAGGATAGTTAACCTTTCCAAAACAGCTCTGGAATGAACACACCCCTGCCACCAACCTCCTGCTCCCGGGCCCGAGCAGTCACAAAAAGAAGAGGGTCGGGGGGGAGTGGTTGAATATTTTCTGGGCACAGACTTGAGCTGAGGCTCATTTAGGGCCCTCGTCCTCAGCTGCCGTTGCTCCACTCCCCAGTAATTAGCCCAGTCGAGGCAGCCACCTCATGTGGCTCTTCCCTGAGAGAGACACTTGACACAGGAAGACATCAGAGGGATTTTTCAGGAGGTGCCCCAACAGCTCTTAATTAACCACTTAGGTATCCCCCTCTCTCTTTCTCTCTCTCTCCCCATTTCCCTTGCTGTCTCTCTGTCTGTCTGTCTGTCTGTCTATCTGTCTGTCTGTCTCTCTCTCTCTCTCTCTCTTTCTTTCCTGCATACACTACCACCGCCCCGCCCCCCCACCCCCAAATGGTGGGGGCCGCACTGTCGATCTAAACACCGGCGGGGGGAAGTGCACTATCAAAAGATCTTGTAAATGAAGGCTTGTGTAAATTATTTTTAATGATTCCCTCCTGGCACATCATTATGTTTGTAGTTACACACAGGCACTTCTGAGACGGCTCATCTTCCACCAGGGTCAGCGGCAGGACCCGCCGTAACTAGCTGCAGTCAGTAAGTGGCTTATTAATTAGCGCTGTGGTTTTTACACAGCTCCCGGGCTCAGATGTATGGAGCAGGAATCGTAATTGTACGGATCGAGGAACGATAAACCATCTCAGGGCTACTTATGCAAATTGCCACATTAGAAAACCATTACCTATCCAAACACTGCGGCACAATGCGCATCATCATGATGGATTTTATGATAATTGCGATTTAATTTCTGCCTCCCGGAATTTTTGGAAATGATCTGGCCAATATTTTGAGTGCGATTAATTCTGTATTAGTTGGACCTCAGCAGCAGTGTTAGTGATGGTGGGTGTAATTGATTTTTCGGAGAATTCAAATAAAGACTTGAGAATTATGAAACAAGATCTCACTTGTTGCTGTCTGCCCACAATCCTGCATCTTTCTGAGTCCTGCTTAGAACGAACAATGAGCCATGAGGTAATTTTGCACCTAACGATGCATGTGTGAAATAGCCATCAAGCATGACTCCAAACCCTGGTCTGAGCTGAAATGGAACACAGGGCCCTGTGATAGAGAAACTGCAGTCTCCTACTGTCTTTTGCATTTTTAGCTTGCCATCAATAAGTCATGAGGCCTTCTTCAAAGGTTAAATGTTGAAAAGCAAGTTGTATTGCTTTTAACTTGATCCTAGCATGGATTATTAATACTGAAGGCCTGTGGTTTATGCTTTGTGACAAAAGATGGCCACACATCACATCATGCCCTTCCTTATCATGTCACTGATCAATTCTATCATTCATGTGTCATGCTTTTACAGCTCCTTTTAGGTGTGACAGCAGAGGCCTACTAATAAAACACCATCATAATTTTAAATAGCTGCTCACCGACATTCAGCTGAGTGCTTTGAAGTGAATGTCTTCAGAGGCTCAGCTAACTAACACTGTATTTATTGGGGAGGGGGGCAATGTACCAGCAGCCCTCCATGATCTTGATGAATTGTGTATTTTACCTGAGGCAATGAAAAAAATATTTAAAATATGACCGGCACATTAAAGAGGTGCAAATACTTTTTGTCTTCCACCTTTGAAACAATGCCATCTCTGATCAAACACGATGCATCACCTAGTCACTGAGAATCTGAAATCACTGAAACAAATCGGGGTCAGAGAAGGAGTATGAGTTTAAGGAAATGGCACAGTGACAGTGGCTGGCACTATGCAAACGCTAGTTTGCTCTTCTTTACTGTATGCCAGATCTAAACGTAAAAATTTTTTGAGGTTTTCTCTCTACTAAGCAGAGGGTCATCCAGTATCATGATAATTCAATTTTGACTGCAGTAAAAGCACTACAAGGTAAGAAAAATGTATTTTTACTTTGATGTCGTGCCTTAAAACAAAATGTGAATACCCAGATATGAGAAACACACACCCTAAGTGAGGATGAACTGCCATCCTGGCTAGATAGCTTAACTTATTAGCTAACCCTAGGTGGTTCAGTTGTATGACACAACAGCACTGTTTCAAACACACTGACAAATACAACAATTACAGAGAGGCATATGTAGAGTTATGCAAAGCTTTTATTTTCTTGAGTGTGAGAATACAAGAAAAAGAAGAATTGCAATGGCTAGCATTCATGCTAACAATGTAACATTGGCTTCACGACAACACTACATACAACATGACAGTTTAAAAACGGCAGTAAATACATAAGCTTTTCATTACTGCATGTTGCTGTGTTATGAGTTAAGCTGTGGGAGTGAAGTTAGCTGAGCTAGTTTCCTAAGCTTAGCTAACACTACTCAAACTCAAATAACCAAACAGTGCCACTCACTAAAGGTGTTTTTGCCCTCCTTTAACATTGGTTTTGTTCATAAAATTGAAGACACTTCTGAATAAATGTTTTTGCTTAGCTTAGGGCAACAAAATCGAATCATTTCAATATGAAGTTTTATTATTTGGAGACCCCAATAGCTGAGAGAGCAATTCTACTTTGCATTTCTTTGAAACGCCCCCCAGGTGATGAAGGAAGGCCAAAACTGGGCCTGCTCAAACAAACTGGGGTCAGAGAGGAGATTTGCTTTTACACACTGACCAGGCTGATCCATCAAGCTCGGATCTCAGGGTTTTGTTTTGTTTTGGGGTTTTTTTATGCCTGTCAGGACTGAAACGTAATAAACATCTGTTAATTTTTGTCTATTAAATGTGTCGTGGCAAAAACGCAACCGTGGTGTTTTGTTTGTAGGGCTGGACCGAGACTTATGACCCTAATCCATCATCTTCCTGTCATAATTTTATGTGTTGTCTGTGGATTCTCCACAGCCCAGAGCAAGCGTATTACAAGCCCTTGTCTAAGTTATTGACCAGCTGCTCCAGTGCCCAGCTGAAGAGTTCATTGTGTTTCTTTTCTCTCTCTCTCTCTCTCTCTCTCTCTCTCTCTCTCTCTCTCTCTCTCTCTCTCTCTCCCCCTGGCTCTCCTTCTCTGCATATCACCCTGTTGCTCACTCAAAGCCAAGCATAATACAAACCGTATGTCCCAAGAAGCTATCAGTTGCATTAACCGTGTCTGAATATTCTAGCAGGCTTCACCCATCACACACACACACACACACACACACACACACACACACACACACACACACAGAATGCTACACTCGCCCTCCTAACACTTGGCCCTGTCTTGTCCACTGAACGGCATATTTTCTACGTTAAACCTTATCTGGCATATTAATGTGTATATTTTATGCTCTAAACAACGCAATGCAGATTTTTTTTCTAAAGCGAGCATTTGGCAAATACTACATGATAGATGTGTAGACAGCTGCTGCCTGATCTGTGTCACAAAATACCTGAGGCTCACCAATAAATGTGTTTATCTCGGATCCGCGTTTAATGCCTGCGTTAGGCTGTAGGGCTTTCCATCCCAGAGACAGATAATAAAGCTGCATCTGATTCAGCACATGCTGATTCCAACAGGATTATGACAGGAGCTTTTCTGAGAGCTTGTCTGTAAATACACATAATAAATATAGGTAGTAGTAGTAGTAGTAGTAGTAGTAGTAATAATAATAATAATAATAATAATAATAATAATAATATTAACAACAATAATAATAAATGACACACGCTTATTAATACTTTTATTATTATTATTATTATTATAATTATTATTATTATTATTATTAGTAGTAGTAGTAGTAGTAGTAGTAGTAGTAGTATTGTTACAACAACGACATCAATAATATTAGTAAGATAATAATAAAAAATGCAGGGATAGTAAAATAATATAATTTCTACTGTAATAGTTATAATAATTATTCAAATTAATTAGTACCGTATATACACCGTATAACAAATAAGTTACGTGGGTACTAATTTATTTATTATTTCATATGAATTAATGCAGCTGCGTCAACTGACATAAGATATATTATGGACCCCCTGTCCCGTTATG
>JBBJLS010000006.1:19134704-19145507 GCA_037577275.1 Bryconaethiops microstoma
TAATTGGGCACACCTGGTAAACTAATTGTCACAGGTGTCTAAAATTTCTTCCAGTGATCCAAAGAGCCCGGACACACGATGCCATCCATGGGTTTAATTGAAAACCAAAAAATCTCATTTTTGTGACACTTCAATAGAATTTGCATAATAATTTGGAACAGTGTGTAATCAGTATTTGTTTTGGGCTTAGGGTTAAATTATAGGTGGAGTTAACTGTTGGTCAATAGTTAAAGTCAAGGTTAATGAGAACCTTCCTACTTATCATTTAAAAATAATAATACTAATACTACTACTACTACTACTACTACTACTACTAATAATAATAATAATAATAATAATAATAATAATAATAATAGTGCACTAATGCAAAACCTTGTTAATTAATCAAAACCTTGTGTTTTTTGTCAGTAATCATATTACTGCCTGTTTTCTCCTGAAAAGGGAATTTTCCTGTGATCATTTTTACAATGTTTGTGTTTCAAACTTCAGGCCAACAGTGTAGGTATGATTAAACATTTGAAAATCTTGAAAATACAGAGAATCATGCAAATGCATGAAATATTATGAAAGGTTGTTCTAAGATTGCGCCCAGTACACTTTCGTCTGCCTCATTCACCGACAATTTGTAATTATTGCTTGCAATTACCCGAGGAAGTTTCAACCCCGCCTTTGGAGCAGGGGGATGCAGAGGTTTAAGATTTCTGCAGCTCGTTTTGTAGTAAGCCATCATGAGCAGACAGCATCAAGATGTAACTCTGACCTTAATGACAGGAGACTGCCGGCCCAGTACACCCTTGGGGGGAGGTGGGAGGGCAGACGTAGTGACTTTTTAATCCTAAACTAACCATGCTGCACACTGCATATAGTGTTCAGGTGAAAAGTTCTTTCTACCAGGCCCATTATTCTGGGGGCGAGTTGGCCTGTAACCTGAATCAGCAGCAAAATAATGCTCTAAGCCTCTCTACTGTATAGGAGTTACAGCGCAACAATGCCATGCTTTCTTTTGGCCCATGCCATTGGCTGCCCTTTGATGCGGCTCTGCAGTAGTCCACTGCCACGGGCTATTTTCTACCCCCCCTAGCCCTCCTGACTCCCTTTCACAGGGCCTCAATGCCGCCTCTGTCTGGCCTGTTTGTTTTCGGCTAATTGCCTTGGAGATCTAATAAGTTAGTGATGATGTACAGCCAGCACGGCTGACCCCTCCTACTCCGCCAAAAGAAATATTATGTCGCACTAAAACTGAACGAGGCCCAGGCCTTTATCAGTCCAAACATTTTTCCCTCACCCCCCTCTGGTTTCAGATGTGCAGGTCAGTACGTGCTAAAGCAGGGGTCATGGGAGCCCTGTAATGACCAGTATAATGTGAGGCATTTAAGGGCAGCACGAGGGGAATGCTGGGAGAGCCCAGCGTAGACACTACGCCATCCCTGCCCACCTCCACCGTGCATCAGTCGCAACAGGATCCACTTAAGGCCCTTTGTGTCCTTCTCTCTCTCTCTCTCTCTCTCTCTCTCTCTCTCTCTCTCTCTCTCTCTCTCTCTCTCTCTCTCTTTTTTTTTTTTCTGGACTAAATTAGAAAATGACATAAGCCATTTTCCAAGGAGTTATCGAGTGATCCAGACAGTGCAGTAGATGAGTTACACAGTAGCTGGTCTCCGTGCGGATATATCCATGACTTTCTGTATTTTTTGTGAGTTATTTTAGGTTTGTGTCATGTAGCACTTAAATACCAAAACTATATGCATTTTTTTCTGTTTTAACCCTTTTAGATTAATTATTGTCACGCTGGTATGATTGATTTCTGTCTTTTCTTTTTTGTGTATAATTAAAAAAATAATACACATTTAGTAGTAAAAGCATTAATAAATGTATAACAATACAAAAATATATATTACATATTAATAAATGAATGTCAGGTAAGGCTATTTCTTTTTTATTCAAAAAATAAAACATACTAGGGAGGAGTAAAGAAACAAAAATCTAGGTTTATACACGTTGAGCAGAAAAGCGTAGTTTGGTCCAGTGCAGCTTTTTAGAGCCGCACGCCACATTAGAACTTAAAACACACGCTTGGCCGCCTGCAGCTCATACATTTTTATTGCATGTGTTTTTGTTGGGTATTTATTTTTTTCACACTCAAGTGTCTCTGATTTCTCTCTTTCTCTCTCTCTCTCTCTCACTCTCTCTCTCTCTTTCTCTCTCGCTCTCTCACTTTTATTTTCTTGAACGACAGACAGCACTCCAAGCCAGGAAGCCATTTCACCTGCATTAATACACAATGAATAATTTATAAATCCCAATTATTTGGTATCATTTATGCAAAGAGTGCCACAGAAGGCATACATAACGCATTAAGGATGGTTAACCCATAAAGGAGACTCTGAGACTTCTCCGAGAAGCAGAAGGTCATATCTGACAGTCAAGATGCTTTTTTTCCCCTCTTCTCCGCGCTTTTATGGATTTGTCCAACAATGACTGTGTTCCTGTTCTGTTTGGTGTAGCACCGTAATAAGATCCATTCTGAACTGCACAAGTAAACTGGCAAGAGCTATTTTGTATTTTCTTGTAATCAACTAATTAGGTTTTCTTACTTTGGAGGATCCTTCCTCTGTTGATGGCACAGCCTTTGTTTAATCTTCCTTTGTTTAAACTTGTTCCACTTGTATCTCAACTACTCTGTCCTCATACGGCAGTCCAGAGGAGAATGAGTTTTCTTCTTCTGAGTCTTGATTCCTTTCAGTGTTTCTTCCTCATACTCTCAGGGAGTTTTTCCTCATGTCTCCCCTCAGCATGATTAGAAGGGGTCTGCAAAGCTGATTTGGGATCATGTCTGTTGAGGAAAGAACCATACAAATAAAACCGAACTGAATTGAATGAATTCATTCTGAAAACAAAATTTGAATGTGGTCAGCTCAGTTTCAATGTGTGCTTCCACTGTGAGTAGTATTCCAAATATAACCCCCCTTCCCCCCATAAATATCCCCCTTTAACCAGATTTGATGATGATTCCTCAGCCCCAGTCACCAAGGCCCCGAGTTTGTCCCGAGGGACAGACTGTCCCCCTCACTAGCCCTCATTTCCCTACTAATCCTGTCTTAGAAGGTTTTTCTGTTAACATGGATAAGCACTGGCTGCCTATGCCAGACTAGCGGGCTAAGCTTATGTACAGAACACTATTGAGAGAGGTGCAGCCCTGCAGCTATTGGACTCTGTAAATGTCCATATAATTCAGCTGGATGAATACTGAGGAATTTGCAGTGGTTAAATCTGGGGGCCTGACATGGACATGCGTTCCGATAAGAGGGGGCCTAGGCGCGGAGTCTTATTTGGAATCAAAATTGATGCATTATTGGACAGCGGCAGCTATGATCTGGTTTTCTCGCTGACAAATCCATCAAGCGAAAGTAACCTCATCCGGAGAACACGGGCCAGAGCATGGATACCGAGATTTCCGGATTGCACGCCAAAGCCTCCATTGCAGCCACAACAACAATGGCTACTGCAAGGCAGGGAAAATGGACAAATACGCTCTTTCCCTTTTACAACATTTGATTGTGGGGGGGAAACCATAAGTGTCCATTGTCACGAATTTCAAAAGGCCTCTCTTTACAAATAACCAGCTCTTATAGGAAAATCCTACACACTTCAAATATGATCAGAAGTTATTCCACATGTGTTCAGCGGCAACACACATGACATGATATGAATAATGTGTGATCAACTGTGACATTATGCCCCGTAATTGTGATCATATTTTTGTGATCAAGTACAGTAGAAGCCTTATGTGAGTTAATGACAACACAGAGAAATTCACTTTTAACATGAAAATTACACATTGGAAAAGTGTATGAAAATGAGTGTAACATGATGAGAGAAAATTGCATATAAAAAACACATTCATTTATTCATTACGTGTGAAAAGTGAAAAAAAATAATGTGAAATTTCTGTTAAAGCCTAAAATGATAATGTATGTGTTTAGTAATCATGGCAGAGATCACAGTTTGATACTCAGGGTACTAAATGAGGATGCAAGAATTCAGCAGAGGTTTTTATTTACTGTCAGTGCATCCCAGGAGAGCAGGGTGTTGACATGTTAAAAGGTTAAGGAGATGGATGTGTTATGTGGATTTATGAAGGGCCTTTCTGTGGCAACAAGGCCACAGTTCACCTATGTGTGTTTGAATCCCACTGGCCATTAAGACATTAAGTACTTCACACCAGTGCTTGTGTGCAGTTTAACTCTCACGGTGTGAACAAATTTAGTTGGGATTTCACACATACAGGAAAAGCTTTTATCACTGTTTTTCTTTCTTTTTTTTTTAACACCCGCTCTTCTTGATTCGCAAACTTTTAGTTGAGCAGTAAGAACACTGTGAAAAAGCATCCATACCTATCATAACCAAGGGCACTGACTCACTTAATGTAGAATTGACAACTTTTACAAAAGTGCAGCCCCCTGACTTTCAATGACTTCTGCACTGTAATCGTTAAAGTTCAGCAGCCTGAGAGGAAGGAGAGAGTCTGCAAGGCTGCAAGGGTATCTGAAGGACGTGGAGAGATGTTTTATGCCAGAATGGTCTAACAAATAACAACAACAATAATAATAACATTCCATTCATATGTATCAACTCAACTCAAAATAAAATTACATACAAGGACTTCCAAAAATGTATAGAAACACATAGGTTTGTATGTGCACCTCATCTCATCCAGCATTATACAAGAAGACTCAGTCCTGATATCTAGGAAAAGGAAAGATGCATTAAATATAGGGGTGCCAATAAATGTGGTACTTTTTTATGAACATTTTTACAAACATATGTCTTTTCTTTCTAACTAAACATCTCAGGGTACAATCAATCTAATAAGCAACAAAGGCACATTTTCATTGTCTTTTAAGATGATCTGTAACCAA
Organism: Bryconaethiops microstoma; assembly: GCA_037577275.1. Taxonomy (NCBI): domain Eukaryota; kingdom Metazoa; phylum Chordata; class Actinopteri; order Characiformes; family Alestidae; genus Bryconaethiops; species Bryconaethiops microstoma. The sequence goes on from JBBJLS010000006.1 coordinate 19,139,621, forward strand.
GAAAGACAATAACGCTGGAGGGTGCTGTATGAGTTGGAAGTTCACCAATTGAACTGGTAGCAGGAGCCACACTTTCCGACATTTTGTGCTTGCATTACCTGACTGCAACCTTTTCTAAAGCATAGATCTGTCTATAATGTCATATATTTTATAATGCATTGCCACATCAGTTATATTTTCCAGTACTGACAGAAATTTTACTGTACTGTAATGTATGAAATGTTTCCTACCATGTTACTCACTCTGTCAAACCAGGAAAGTTATCCTGATCCAATGTGGCCAATTACGGCAAGACTTGCCGGGTTTCAATTACTACAACAATACTGGATTGACGTACAAAGCCCTGTTTGCCTTTAAATTATGAGTTTGCCATTATATTACATGCCTGTGCAATGTACAAAAACACACTCCATCACAGCACATCTGTGGACAACCCATTCCTCTGTTTGGACTTTGGCTGACTTAGAACTCCCACGGTTCAGATGTGTGGCTCGGAGCTCCTCAGTAGTTTCCAGCGGTTATGCCGTGGGGCTGAAGCCTTGAGCTCTGCCTACCCTCCAACACATCAGGGAAGAGATGGTAAAATCACAGGTTTACCCAACTTAAACCTGTGGCTTTTTTTCAGCGTTTGATTTTCACTGTTCCATTCAACTTACCTCTCCAAAAAACAACAAGAAACCAGTCAGAGCTTTAAACAAAAAACAACCATTTACTATAGTTTGAGTACATTTTACCGTACACATCTTCATGTTAAAAATAAATTCATCTAAACAATGATTTAGCATTTTTATTTTGCAAAATATTGTTATATTTAGATGTTTTCTGCAACATGTTTTGTTTTAAATGCCTGCAAGGGTTAAAGGGCTGAGTGCTAGAGATAAAATGTGTGAGGCTTTGTATTATTCCCAAAGTAGTTTTATCCATCCAATGTAAATTAGGAAGATCTAAATTACTTTCGACTTAGCCATGATGCAAACAATAAAAATGTCCATTTATTAGTGCCCTCAAACATGTAAGAGGAATAACCTTTTAAGATTACATTGCTGCAGCAACTACTGACTACTATTTGCAGCACAGCCACTCTGTTTTCACCAGTGTTCTGCTGCTCAAGATGGACAGTAAGAGAGTTTTACGGTAGTGAGGCACCGTGATAAGATAAAGGTGTCACGGAGCAGACACAAATGGTACTGACAGATTGCCCAGTGTTGCGTGAGGGAAGAGCCCAGTCGTGGATTGGCACAAGGGGGCTGGCGAGCTCACGCTTTTTGCTCTGTGAACGCTCCAGCCAAGGAGTGAAGATTCCCACCAGGAATCAGCGTTCACACACAGTAGGGTATATAAACTCGGGGAGAAGTTTGCGGGCTTGATAGTACTCATGGTACCACAATGAGGTGATGAACTTGGCTTTTAGCCAGGTTGGGACCCAATGACTGAGTGCTGGCCTGATGCCAGCTTCCTGTTTATATACCCTGCCTTGAGTCATTACCCACGCGCCTGAGACGTCACGTGACTGGTGCATGTGACAGTACCCCCCCGCCCCCACAAGGGCCGGCACCTGCCGGATCCGATGGACAGGATACCCGACGACGGTAGTCCCAGATGAGGGCAGGGTCCAGGATGTGTCGTCCGGGAACCCACGACCTCTCCTCCAGGCTGTAGCCCTCCCAGTCAACCAGATACTGGGTGCCACGACCACGGCGGCGCAAGTCGAGGATCCGCTGCATTACCACCGCTGCATTACCACTGGGTGCCACCGTCTATTATCCGTGGCAGAGGGGGAGCCAGAGACTGGGGAGACAGAGGGGGAAAAAATAGTTGGGATACATGGAACACAGGATGGACTTTGAGTGAGGCAGGCAGCTGGAGCCGAAAGGTGACAGGGTTGAGTCAGTGGGTGATGCGGAAGTGTCCTATGAAACATGCAGTGAGTTTGGGGGAGTCAGTGGAGAGGCGGAGGTTCCTGGTGCAGAGGTAGACCCTGTCACCTACGTGGAACAGTCGTCCCGGTGGGTGCCGGCGGCGGTGTTTTTCCGCGTACCTGGTGTTGGCTCGGGGGATGGACTGGCGGGCTCGGAGCCAGATCCACCGGCACCTGTGGACCAACTGGTGGGTGGACGGCACCTCCACCTCTGGTTCCTGATGTTCGAAGACCGGGGGTTGGTAGCCGTAGCACACCTTAAACGGGCTGAGTCCGGTGGCTGCGGAGGTGTTGAGGTTATGTGACAGTTCAGCCCAGGTGAGGTAGCGCACCCAGGAGTGCTGGTAATCTGCCATGAAGCAGCGGAGGAAGTGCTCCAGTTGTTGGTTGACCCGCTCCGTCTGACCATTAGTTTGGGGGTGATATCCGGATGATAGGCTGGCTGTGGCACTGATCAGATGGCAGAAGGCCCTCCAGAACTTGGAGATGAATTGGGGCCCTCTGTCCGAGACAACGTCCTTGGGGAACCCATGTAGTCGGACGACGTACTCGAGGATCAGTTCAGCGGTTCTTTTGGCCGTGGGGAGTCCGGGAAGCGCCACCAGGTGGACAGGCTTGGAAAAGCAATCGATGATTGTCACTGGACTACCCACCTCAGATGGAAAGAACAACATACTTACAAAGTCGATGGCGATGTGTGACCAGGGCCGGCGTGGCACAGGGAGAGGCTGGAGGATGCCAGGGGTCAGTTGGTTGAGAGTCTTGGCCCTGGCGGTGTGCACATGCCTGGACGTAGTTTTTAGTGTCAGCGGCCAACATAGGCTACCAAAAGGCCCGCTGGAGAAGATTCTGGGCACGGGACACTCCAGGGTGTCCTGCGAGAGCTGAAGAATGGGCCCACTGATGGCCACGGGGACATATAAACGTCCAGGCAGGGTGTCCATGGGTGGTGGATCCGAGGTGTGCCCCTGGCGGACGCTATCTTCCAACCCCCACCGGAGCGGACCTAGGATGAGTTCAGGTGGGAGGACAGGCGTGGGGTCTGTTGTCGGGGGAGCGCATCAGCTTTGGTGTTTTTAGACCCCGGACGGTATGACAGGTGGAAGTTGAACTGTTGAACTGAAGAACAGCGGCCACCGCGCCTGCCAAGGATTCAGCTGTTTGGTTTGTTGTATGGCGACCAGATTTTGATGGTCAGTCCAGACGGTGAATGGGTCACTGCCACCCTGGAGCCAGTGATGCCAGCTCGCGGTCCCCTACACCATAGCACTGATGGGTGGGGTTGAATTTTCTGGAGAAGAAGCCGCATGGGTGCAGCTTCTGGTCTGGACCCCGTTGTGAGAGGACAGCATTTATGCCCACATCAGAGGCGTCCACCTCAACAACGAAAGACTTCGCGGGGCCCGGATGGATGAGGATGGGAGCAGTGGTAAACATGGAGCAGAGACGGCGGAAGGCTTGGATGGCGGGAGAGTTAAGTTGGAAGGGTTGAGGAGTGGGTTTGGTGAGGGCAGTGAGAGGTGCCGCAACTGCGCTGAAGCCCTGGATAAAACGGCGGTAGAAGGGGGAATGACAAAGCATAGGAATGTGGTGGTGCACTGGTGGAATGCGCATTTCTCCAACTTATAGTACAGTTGGTGGGCCAACAGCCTCTGAAGAACTGCCCTGACATGCTGGGTGTGCTCCACCAGAGTCCGGGAGTAGATCAGGATGTCGTCTAGATAGGCGAAGCACCACTTACCCAGCATGTCGCAAAGCACGTCAGTGATGAAGCGCTGGAACACCGCCGGACTGTTGCATAAGCTGAACGGCATTACCAGCATCTCGTAGTGGCCAGAGGAGGTTATAAATGCCGTTTTCCACTCATCGCCCTCTCTGATGCGGACCAGGTTGTACGCACTCTGCAGGTCCAGTTTGGTGTAATACTGGGCACCAGAGAGAGCGTCCAGGGCGGTGTTCATGAGCAGGGGTGGATGGTGATTCTTCACCATAATGCAGCTGAGCCCCCGATAGTCAACGCATGGACAGAGGCCCCCGTCTTTCTTTTTAACGAAGAAGAACCCCGCGCCCGCGGGGGAGAACGAGGGGTGGATGGTTCCATGGCAGAGCCCCTCAGCGATGTATTCGTTTAGGGCTTTCTTCTTCTCCGCAGTGAGGGAGTACAACCGGCCATGGGGCGGTACTACGCCTGGCAGAAGGTCAATCTGGAGATTGTAGGGGTGATAAGGGGGTAACTGGATGGTGCTATGTTTACTAAATACGGCGGCCAGGTCGCGGTCTGGGATGGGAATGGCCTCGCGGTTGACGTCGGGGGCCTCAGACTCCCCCGAGCACGTGACGACCTGGTCGTGGAGACGGAGAAAGGGGCCGACCATCGATGGTGTTTATGTGAATGGGTCATGAAAGCACCTCAAGTTTCATCCCCTGCTGGGCAGCAAAAGTCTGATCGATGAAATTCCCAGTCACCCCCGAGTCCACGAGACGGTGGTCGTGATCCGTTGGTGGCCCAGCTGAAGACGAACCTGTAACGTGAGGCGGGAAATGTTCGGCTGAAGGGAGGTAGCCGCAAGCGGATGAGGTGAGTTCCTCCCCCTACTCACCCGGTCTGGTCGTTTCCCGGATGGAGAGGGCAGACAGCACGATGGTGTTCGGAGAAGGCGCAGTAGGAACACAGACCTGCGTGGTAGCGTCACTCCTTCTCTGCATGGGCTCCCCGGCTCTGGAGTGGGCTTCCGAGACAGGGAGAGGCCAAGGAGATGGAACAAAGAATTCAGGGGTGGATTTGGTCTTGGAGCTCGGAGACGGCAGGGCGCCGGTGGTGGTTCGGGGATTTTTGCTTATTCTGAGGTCCACCCGCTGGGCGAGCTGGATCATTCCCTCCAGGGTATCAGAATGCTCGCAGACAGCCAGCTCGTCCTTCAGGCGGGGCGAGAGTCCCTCGTAGAATGCCGTCCAGAGAGCCGCCATGTTGTCTGCACCGCCAGTTTACGGAACTCGGTAGTGTAGCGGCTCACCGGACAGTCGCCCTGCCGCAAATAGTATAACCAGGAGTTGACCTCTACCTCGCTCTCGGAGTGCATGGACCGCTGCCTGGGGCATTGGTTCAGCGGCGGGGAGGCTTTGCTGAGCCCGTTGCAGTTTGGTGAGCTGCGTACGAAACGTAGCCACCTCCTGCTTCAGGTTAACCAGCTCGACCGCCTGCCGGTTCACCATGTCCACCAGGCAAGCGAAATCCGCTGGGCTCACTGTGGACTGTCACGGAGCAAACACGAATGGGACTGACAGATTGCCCAGTGTTGCGTGAGGGAAGAGCCCAGTCGCGGATTTGGCATGAGGGGGCTGGCGAGCTCACGCTCTTTGCTCTGTGAACGCTCCAGCCAAGGAGTGAAGATTCCCACCAGGAATCAGAGTTCACACACGCACACAGTAGGGTATATAAACTCAGGGAGGAGGTTGGGGGCTTGATAGTAGTCACGGTACCACAATGAGGTGATGAACTTGGCTTCAAGCCAGGTTGGGACCCAGTGAGTGCTGGCCTGATGCCAACTTCTTGTTTATATACCCTGCCGTGAGTCATTACCCATGCCCCTGAGATGTCACGTGGCTGGTGCATGTGACAAAAGGTTTACAGACTGAGGTATATCTTTAAACTAACGATAGACGAAAAGTCATAAATGTGGCCCTGTGATTCTGTGATTCAACTACCGAATTCAGACTTATTGCAATCTGTTATAGCACAGAATCCTACACTGTGTCTAAACTATGTGAAATTATTATTACACCAGGACTGTTTTCCTGCTCCATAAACATTATCACATCTGTTTGAATGTAAGCTCAGGATCGAGTGTCAGAAATTGGGTGCAGATATCAAAATATTAGTTTTTCAGAATCTGTCTATCTCTCTATCTATCTATCTATCTATCTATCTATATCTATATATCTATCTATCTATATCTATATCTATATATA
>JBBJLS010000006.1:19152141-19177731 GCA_037577275.1 Bryconaethiops microstoma
CATGTTATTTATAGGGAAATTTGCTTACCCCTTTGGAAGTTTTTTTTTCTTTAAAAAATAATTTAAGTATATTTTGTCTAGTTTTTGTAAGGTGGTATTTACAGTGTATAATGTACTAAATACTACAAAAACTACATTGTGCCTGTACTCCTTTCTTGTAACTGTTGAGTATCTCTTATTAGCTTGCAAATTAGCATTATAGCTCCAGTGAAAACCTTAACTACAACTTAAACTCCCTACACCAAACACATTGTGACATTATTTTTTTACATTTGACTTAGATATTTTTGTTAAACTGTTCATTTAATGTTTATGATTTTACAGATTTTAAAATATTCACAAAATATTAAGGTTATAAAAATGAACATTCATAATTCATTTCATGAAATAATGCCAAGTTTAGGCAACATAAAATAAACCCTGAAAAATAAACATACTGTAAGTAATAAAGATGCATCTCCACATCGCTAAGCATGGGGAAAAGTCTGCCAATGTCATATTAATAAAGCTTATAAGAGTTTTTGGAATAGGAAGACTTTACCCCCACTTTGTACTATCCTTTACTTGATTGCTCTACTTGTATTAGGTGAGAGAGAGAGAGAGAGAGAGAGAGAGAAGTGCTTCATTTTTTTGTGTTGAATCTCTTGTGTTGCCCGAGGCATACTTCAAAGCGTTCACTGCTCTGCCATGTCTCCGCCTGCCCTTATCGCTCAGGGCTGTGTGAGTCAAAATGTATCACTGTTATTATATTGCATTCATGACTTAATAATGGGCCTCAAACACTCTACAAACACTCCGGCAGTCCCACCTGTTTAAAGATCACACACAAACGCTTTCATTTCACTGCCGATAATTACACACACGCAGAAAGAATGGCTGCCTCATAATATGTAATCAAGAGATAAGTATGATGGGGTTTAGCCATGAATGCTTGGTGTGTGTGTACATATGTGTGTGTACTGTGGTAGTTCAGAGACACCCTTTTCTTTCTCTTTTTTTTCGCTTGGAAGTGCGCATTTAATCGGGAGTATAATAAAGACCTTGTGTGCTGATGTTGGTCCTAAGTGTTACTGGTACATGTCAGGGTGTAACCGGTTGACTTAAAGGTAAAGATAAGCTTACTTTGATCCTGATTCTAAGAGCATAAGGGTTTATATATCATGTATGTAGTTCATTATGGGAAATGAACGAAGCTGTTTTAAGGCTTGGATGGGCCTTCCCCTTTTTTTTTTTTTTTTCATTTTTGTTTTTCTTCCTGGGCAGCTAGGGTCAAACTTAGTGGGAGTGGAATTTGACAGTAGTCCTCCACCCACATGGCCCCCTCTTGCGGGAAGCTCCAAAAGCTGCATTAATTATTACACACCTGAACAATAGTGGCGTCTTTTCGGACCTGGCTACCCATAGATCACAGGAAGTCAGGAGCATTTCATTCAGACGATGTAATGGTTTGACCTTTGGGCCCCTTTAGAAGTCTGAAAGAGGGAGGGAGAGTCAGAAAGAGAGAGAGAGAGAGAAAGAGAGCGAGAGAAAGGGTGGAGAAGCTGTTCAGGCTCAGGCTACCACAGCAAGAGGGATGAGAAAGAGGGCTCTTCAATTCCTCTACTTATGGTTAGTAATTGCCATGTAATGAAGTTAATGTTTTGTGGAATTTACAGCCCTGATATTAATGGTGTTTCCAGCCCCCCACCTCACACCCGCCTTCACGTGGTAGGCCTTGCTCAGCCTTTCTTTTGATGGCCTCTACAAAAGAAACAGAGACAATATGTGAAGGGTCATTAATTTCATCCCCTTGTTGTCCTTTTTTTAGTTAGTTTTCTTTTTCCCTCTCTTTCGTTACACTCTCCCCTCCACATCTTCTCGGAGCTCCAGCGAGACCTTTCTTTTATTGTAACTTGGCGATTATGACTAGTCATTAAACAGCATGCGTCAGTCAGTGGAGAACAAATAACTCATGCTGTCTTAAAGTGAAAGTTTGGTGAACAATTAAATTTACACAGATTTACTTCTCATCCCAGATGTCTGATATCTTGGCAAGTAAAATCTTCTTAAAGCTATCCAGCATCTCTAATATTTTTCACTTTGAGATAATTGGAAGTATATTCTAAGGTCCAAAATGAAATTGTCCCATTTTATGACAATAAAACATTAAGTAAGAAACAAAAAAAGCTCCCAGAAAGAATAACTTAAAAGTAACAAGCATATTCACAAGAACAACTGAAAAATAACTTAATAGTAAAGATGCATGCATGCACTGTGCTAGCTCGCCACAAAGTTTACACTAATTGTTAGCTACAGTAGACTCATGCCCGCAGTTCAGAGCTAAAAAAATATTAAATAAAAAAACCATGACATGGCTGACTGGATTTGGGGAAAGGGGAAGAAGTGTAAATTAATTTTTTTCCCTAGCTATCACTTTAAGGCAGGGTTATCTCTTCTTCTTGTGAGCCATGCTATTTTATAGCTATTCATAATCGCTCAGTTACACACCCGGGAACAATGTAAGCACTACTCAAACTTGCCGAGCCTAATTGGCAGCATGTGGACAGATCAGACGATGGAGCCTGCAAAAATCATGTCCATACTAGGTCAGTGCTGCATGGCAGAGACTGTGACCCCAGGCCATCCTCTCTAACACCCTGCCTGACCCCAGAATGCCTGGAGGAAGCAACTTCTACCTTGACTATCTGGGGACCCAGAAAGCAGGGGGTGGAATCGATGGCCATGAACCAGCAGGGTGATAAATTATTGGTTAGGGCAGTACTCAGACAAATTGGGGACCAGCAGGAGATCCCCCAAAACTTCTTTTTTTTCTATTGTATGTGTGTGTGTGTGTGTGTGTGTGTGTGTGTGTGTGTGTGTGTGTGTGTGTGTGTGTGTGTGTGTGTGTTTTAGCTTCTTTCCCCAGTGCTCAGAGGCAGTAAATTGTTGTGAATCAGTTCATTTGCACACACTGACACCACAGCCAGGCTCAAGCCTCAAGTCTTATTACATTCACTATTATAGTTTATCACTTTAACTTACAGTGTATATACAGTTAACTACTAAAGGTTGCAGTTAACATCAGCCACATCATCACCAGATTTGTGTTTCTAAGTAGAGAAGTCTTATTTCACTATGGTTCAAATTTCATGAAGAGTTAATACAGTAAACAAAACGAAAAAATTATTTGCATTTACTGTGCTAACTGTGATGTATTATAATATTATTTAAACATAATGGAATCTGGAATACATTTCAGGGCTGAACCTTTCAACTGAGACCTACTAGAAATGGACTGTTCTCAGTGAGCAGACCCATCAAATCCCTCACTCAGAGCGGGTCCTACCCATGCCTGTATTGCAGGCCTCTTCTCAAGCATCCATCTCTCTCCCTCCAGGCCTCCTCCTGAAGCCCCTCAGTGCTCTGCCATGCGAAGAGTGTGTGTGACAGAGTTTGGTCAGCTGCACCGGGCCGAGTAATTAACTAGAATTAAGTCATTAAACTATCCCAGATGTGGCCATGAATATGTAAGCTTAGGCACTGCTGTCGGCCCGCCCTGACATGGAGGCGCTGAAGGCTTAAGGGGTACAGTGGGGATATCTCCCCACGCCAACAATAAAGAAGCACCCTCCTCCATAGCTGGGTTCACCTCCCCACCTCACAGTTCCCTTTAAAGTCTTTAGTTGCACAAAGCATAGTTAGCATGTGCTAAAAGACTAATTGTTTCATGCTTTTGGAAATAAATATTAACTAGTGACACATGCCGCCCTAGAGACTTTGACTGCTCTTCAAAGCAAAAAGCCTTAATTCTCTTGCACTTTAATGTTACCTTTATGATTTTAATATAGTCTTTGATATGACAAAATGCTACAGATTATTTCAGTTAGTACATGTAAGCAAACATTATTTTTAGGCTATCTAATACCACTGTGTTTTCCAGATTGAGATATAACAGCACCTTATTGATCTCTATGATGTAGGCTTATACTTACAGGGAATCTGAACACTTTGGCTAAAATGCTAACACTTACAGGCAACACACTCACAGGCTCCATGATAATGATCAGGTAGGCTTATATGCGGAGCCATAGTCTGTGTCTAACCACAGCTATTCCGCAGATTTTGCTGCTGCCCTCCTCTGAACGTTTCCTATCCTGTCTCAAGTCTTCGCCATGCCAGCTGTCTGCAATCCTATAATGAGGATATTTTTAAAAAGTTTTAAAAAGCTAAATACTTGCAGATCAACATGCTGTGAAATTTTATCACAATTAATCTGTAAATCTGTAAAAACTGGAATACTGGACAATTACTTTATTTTCAATTATCTTCTTACTAATGTAGAACAATTTGTGCTGCTTTTGCTTATTTGTGATATTGCTAAACGACTAATATTTATTTCATAAAATGAAATGAATCTTTTTGCCCAATGTTTGATGAATGCTGCTTTCCATAGCCAGCCAATGTGTCTGTCTGGGATTATCGTTCTTGCATGTGTATTGTCATGTTAATAAATGATGCTATTTCTTAAAATTTATCAAATCAAAATTATCTATAAAAAACATTTATTGTTGCTGTGGCTTGAAAGTGAAAACTAGTAGCAGTCGGCGGTTAATTTATCATCCTTTTGAAAAGGCACTGATTTACATTGCAACGCTAACAACTGGTTGTTAGGCAGACCACAAGAAATATGTAAAACATGTACAGGCGTGGGAGTCGAAGTAGCTTTTGAAGACCTGGGCTTGATAAATAGGCTGAATATGAGTGTAGGGCTTTGTGGTGGTTCATGTGTGTGAACACATCGCCACTGCTCTCACCCCACAGGAATGCTGCCTGTCTGCCTTTTCACTTGCACTCTGTTCACAGAGTAATCTTCCCCTCAAGTAGGACAAGAGGAATTGCTAATAATACCTATTAGCTAATGGGCTGATTTCCATTCTTCCATGTTCATTATGTCTTTAAATAAAGACTAGAGGTATTTAAACCACAGTTCAACACATTTTTGTCACACAACAACAACAACGCTAATAAAAAAAAAGTTTGGACAGTTAGCATAACATCAGCTATTACCAAAGATATTTGCACATTAATGCAAACTTTTGAATGAATGACAGCTAACTCAAATGCAGCCATTTTTCCCTCTCCCAAAACTGCAGGATAATGGCACTTGCAGCACCTGTCTTTTGTACCCTGGCATGTACTTAGAAAGGGTATGATTAGCAGTAAAAATCTGGGTGGTCAGGGAAGACAGAGTGGGGTCGGGGTAAAGATCCTTTGGCAGCCATGATGAAAGCGAGTGCGGTGGGCCGGGTGCTGCTGGAGTTGTCGGCTCACAGGGAACCTGTAAACTCTTATTAAAGTATCATTTAGGCAGGGCACTCCTCGCAGTCTGGCCCCAAGGCCAGCAGATAGTAATCAGCCGGATAATTACCGCCTTTCTCAGAGCCTTTGTCATTGAGACGCTAAAGGAAAACAGCAGCACATTATCTGGGAGTCAGAGGAGTCTCTTTTTATTGCATGGACTTAGATTGACTTATTTAGCCAGCTCATCCGGTTCATAGAGGAAGAAGACTGCTTTGCTTTGAACCCAATATGTATCACACTGTAGGAAATCAATCTCTGCTTTCCTTTCCCCAAATCTTTACACAGCCCTTTTTGATCTGTGTAAACTGTTTAGATAGAGCTAGTTCCTAAAACTATAAGATTTATAACAATACGCAACCTCTATGACATAGTGTAACTTGCAATATGAAATATGGCTTGTGTCATAGAAGATTATAAAACATATTTCATAATATTTTTGACTTGTTTCCTCAAGATGAAGAGCAGATCTGGCAGATGTCATTGCTACTTTTGTGCTTGCACAATCTTGCATAATGGTATTCATATGAGAGTTATCAGAAGATGAGGAGATTGCAAAATATGTTTTGCAAGTAAAAGTGCATCAGTAATGAAATACATAGTTTGCTCCTTGTTTATGCTAAGCGTCTCTATCGGGGCCTTCCTGAAATATTGGCTTTACCCTCTGAAACTTCCACAACGCACAGAGGAAGCAGCTCCGACAACAAAAGCTCATGTTTGCTTTCTTGATAAGAATTATCTTTGGCTTCCTAGCCTGCAAATCACTTCACTCTACACTGTTTAACAAACAACAGCAATGCATTTTTAGAGGTGAAAATCACCCAAGGCTCATCGTGTGAAAAATAATTACAGCAAACCTTCAAAGGAAGAAATAGGCGATGGCTGGAAGAAGCAGACCAGCTTTGATGCTGATAGTGATGGCAGTGCAGTCTGACAGCACCAGTGCTTGTTGAACTGTGACTCAAACCTCTTTAGGTCCCTATCTCTGCTGTGCTACCATTACTTGACTATTTAAAGATACTGCGCCATTCTTACGGAGCCTTGTTCCTGCTTGCGAGATGAACGATGACAACAGCTATCTTTCCTTTTAACCTTTGCCGCCCTGCTTTAAAAATGTTATCGTGTGGCCCCCTCGAAGCATTTGAAACAGATAATGGTCACTGAAAGTCTGAGATGTATCTGTTTGGTGACTTTGCCAGCATAAATGGCTTGTGGGAATGAGCACCTAGGTGTATTATTCCTGAAGCATGACTGACTGATTTTATCAAGCTAAGCGAACAAAATTACATCTTCAAGTTCTGTAGATCTGGTCATTCTTGCTGACACCAGAGAGGGTACAACAAATTTAAAGGAGTACGTCTCTTGAAAATGTTAACAACATGTGAAAAATAATACAGGAAAGTTAGCGTAATGTTAACTGACCATTGCTCACTTTCTTTTCTTAGTGAAATCCATGTTTTGTATTCAGTTTTCATCCCAATTGAATCATGTCCCATTCCACCCACTATCAAGGACTCCTAACTTGACATGATGCCACCAAGCTAAGCAGGGGAAGGCTAGTACATGCTTTCTTCAAAACACTTGACACCATTTCTGTTCTATCTGTACCTAATGTAATGTCACTGGACTGTTCAGCCTGTCAGCTGCCTGCATATGTGAACATCATACAGAGTGTTTAAGGGCAATTTAGGTCTATTCTACCCACCTAAAGTGAGCGAGACCAATTGTGCTATCTTGACTCCCAGCCACAGGATCCAAACTCATGATCTACCGATGATAGGGCCAGAAACTGATACCTTCTACCTTTCTGGCTTACATTTATGTTGTTGTTTTTCTCTTATAGTCATCTGTGAACACACAGTGTGATAAATGTGAAATTCTTTCTTTGCATTTAACCCATTCATCAAGTGAAGCAGTGGGCTGCACTGACACAGTACCCAGGGAGAAGTATGTATGGACAGTACCTTGCTCAAGGCTATCTCAGTGGTGTCACTAGCATTCCTGGGATTTGAACCCACAGCCTTCTGATCACAGAGGCAACTCCCTAACCACTATTCAACCAGCGGCCCTGTTGATGTTCCATTGGTGTTAGTCATGCTCTAGTCCTTCATTGGTGATTAGTTTCTTTTCTGCTCCTTTGAGTGGTGGATCAGTCTCAACCTGATAATGGTTCTGACACACATAAAAACCCAGCCACACCTCTGTACTGTTATGCTTGCACAACCCCACATACATAAGCTTGCCACGATCATCAGAACAGCCTCCTGTCTGATAATATCTGCAATGTTCTGTTGTCAGAAATTGACAAGTGATTAATGGGTTAGAGGGTGATTGATATATTTACCATGACAGCATATGGACAATGGTCTATAATTGTACTCCTGTGTAGCAGACCTATAAGGTAGGCGGGGCTCATACAGTTACTACTGAGTTGAAAGACAAGTTTGAGGTTTTTAATGTAGTATGGTGAGTGTATGTCAACACTGAGATTATCTGCTGTGTTACTGTACATATTGATTGAACATGTATTGTTGAAAACTCAAACAGCTGAAGTGAGATGTACTGTTTACTCATCCTAGATATTTCTGTAAGTGGGATCATCTGTAATCCATTATTAAACCCCTGACCCTGTATGAGTCATACTACTTCATTTGTTCTTGTTCAGCTTTTCAGATAAGTCGGAACAGGCACTGTTCCTGCATGTTCCTTTTCCCTTCAGCCCTTCTTATGCTGCCATTCTAATTAGTCCTGAAGAAGCTGTGTAAAACACACAGAGAAATTATCCTGTTGGAGATAACTCCAAAGCTGATGTAACCTCGACAGTGATTCATACATGGAGTTATTTTCTGTAATCTTGTGGGCCAGCATTTGGTTTCTGGAACAAACAGTAGTGGTCATGATTCATAATCCATCATATTCACATATACACACACACACTCCATCTCCACCTATTTTCCTTTGCCCTTGTCTGTTTTGGATGGGGGGCGAGTTGATTGGTCAGCTGCAAGGCTTTTTCCGTTCGTCTCGACTGGATTTGACTCTCATTTGTGCCCCAGCACTGACGGGCCAGAGAGGATCACTCAGATTAGGTGGATGTGGCTTGTTTATCCAAGGCCTTTGTGCACTCTGGCGCTTTTGTTATTATAGGAAAGCGATAATGCCTTGCACTTCAAACCCAACCTCCGCCTAAGACTCTTCTCGGCTTGCATCTGAGGCTGAAGGCCCTTTACTTGTGCACAGATGTCTCTGATTAACTCACATCTCCAAGTCGCCCAAGCAGTCCAGCCATTGCTTGAACGGCCCCGTAGGCGACCACTAAATTGCTTTGGTTTGAGTTTACGCAGAAAAACCAGCTCAGGAATGCCGGATTCAGCCGTCCCCTCCCCCCTGACAGATTTGACGGCAGCCTTTAGCACCATTATTGACCAAGAAAGGATGATTAGGTGTAATTGAAGAAGACTTGCGCTACCTGTAAACTCAGCTGGAGGCGGCAGGATTGAGTCGGCATTCAAATTCAGCCTGACGTGAAGGAGGAAATCTGCCGCTCTGCTCGGCAGAGGTGTATTTACATGGCCAATAAACTTTAATAAAACCTCACAGCAGATGTGCTAGTCACCCAGTAGGGTAAAAAGGAAAGGTTTATAGAGCCTGGATAAGTGGAACATGGAACATTCAGCTAAGAGGACAGAGAGCAGGATGTTTTTTAATTCTAAATTCCTCCTTACTCCAACATGAGTGCAGTTAATAACGGTGAAAGAAGAGTAAAGATAAACAGAAGTAAAGGTACATTTGTGGTATACTGTTTGATCCAGAATTAATTTAAAAGCACTTGCATCACCAAAGCTGTTTTTTAATTCTAAGAATTCCATGGATATTTACTTTTCCACTGGAGGCCCTTCTTGATTTATTTTGTCTCTAGTTTTGGATTTTATTTTTATACTTATTTATTTTTATTTAGGAATTCTAGCATAATTCATTCTGATTTAACTTTTAGCTGAAATCTTAAAGACTTAGAATGCCTTTTAATATGTTTAATTTGAGCTCACTGGTTATCTCTATTTATGGCTTCACTTCTATAATTCACTGCAATGGTACATATGTGATATAATACTTAAGTGAATTAAATGTGCTGAAATCAATAAATCATTTATTATTAATAATTATTCAGACGAGTTTGAAAAAATATAGAATCAATATTAAAGCTCAACCTTGTATAACTTTAATTTATATATATATATATATACATATATAATTCGCACAAATGAAATTGAAAATGTCCAGCTTAATCAACAGAACCACAAAGATTTTTTAACAGACACTATCACTGTCACTGGTTTATCCCTTAGATGTTTCCTCTGTTTAATGTCAATATTAATCTTCCTTGTAAATTTGTAGTATGTTTATTGTAACACCACTGTCCTCACAGTGTGGTTCAGAGGAAGATGGTGTCAAGTGTTCTTTCTTTGTGCTCTTTGGGAGTTTTTCCTGACACTGTTTCCCTCAGCTTGATCATTAATAGCATTTCTGGAAAGCTGATCTGGGACAATTATGGAAAAAACAATGCAAATAAAACTGAATTTCTCCTGATTTTACACTGCCATGGTAACTGGTGTACTGGACTGAGTGGAGCACAGGCCTAATCACCCGCTGTATCTAATAGGTCTCTTAGGAAGCTGCTCAAAGCTGCTGCGTTACGAGGCCAATTGCTGTGGGTGTCACAATGCACTGAATTGGGCCAAATGCTCTCCTAATGAATTCCGCTATGCCAGGTAGAGCAGCAGACATCACTGCCCAGTGCCCTGATTCAGCTGATCTGAAGCTCCTCCATCCCCAGCCCCTTGCTCTGCCAGAGAGCATGGCTCCATGTGGATCAAGAGGGACTGGCAGCAATCTCTCACTCCCCCTTTCTCTATTTCCCTCTCTCCTTTCAGTGCAAGGACTTTCCTTTTTCAGCTCAATACATGATGTAATTGCTGTAACTAGTAATAATACGAAATGCTTGCTGAATTTCTAAAAAAATATTGTGTGAAATAGTGTGTATCTGCACAGACTGTCTGTCATTTTTAGAAGACTCTACCTAGTAATTCCCTTCAGTGCCCACTTATGAGGTACAGCTACCTTATATATGTGCACTATATGTGTTGCCATATACAATTTGGTCAATTTCTGTCCACCAGAGGAGCCCATCACTTGGTATTATTTGGTTCGTGGGCCCTTTTCAACACAGCAGTGACACTGACATAGAACTAGCATAGTAGTGCGTGGGGTTTTGGTTTAAATGTATCAAGCACAGAAGTGTTGCTGGGATTACATGTCACTGTCACAGCTAGGTTGCCAGTGGGCCACACCAAAAATATCCAGACAAGAGCAGCTCTGTGGTCAAAAACTGACTATTGATGAAGAGTAATAGAATGGCTGACACATTTAAAAAAAAAAATGTATATATATATATATATGGGTTAGTCTTCAGCATTACATTGTTCAGGTAGAGTTACAAGGATAATTCTTCCTCGTCAGCCTCAACCATAAGACTGTCCTCACATTAGGAGGACTGTCCTCCAGCAGCTCACTAAGTTCCAGGGCTACCCTTGGTGTATGCAGCAGTGTGAGCAGAGGCCCAAGGCCAAACTGTTGGCACAAGCAGTGCAATGTGATCACTGAACTTGGGTTCCACAGAAGGAAATAAAACACTGGATGTTAAACCATTTATAGACCATGTATGTGGGATTTTGCCAGGCCACCAAGTGAGAGACATTACAGTGAAATAAGGGAACATGCCGTGGAAAATATTCTTATGCCTTCAAAATTTGCCAACTCTGCTTTCTCTCTCTTTCACTCTTTGTCTCACTCCTTCTTTTTTACTCTCGCTGTATTCCTCTAGTTCTCCTTCACTTTCCACACAACATCTGACGGCAAATGCCAGACATGTCTGTTAGAAGTGGTAGAATTGGGAGGACTTCTGCATGTTCCTTTCAGGTCCGTTTGAGTGGTGCGTGTTTATCTCTCCGGTCAGCCCTTTAGTCGTCCTACCCTGTCTGCCACAAACCCACTCGATATGGGTGAATATAGAAGAATCTTAGCAATCAGCTACCAGGCTTCGCAGGGAAGACAGATGAGGAAGGTGCGGAGGCACTATGAGGTTTCTGCTCAGCTCCAGATTAATCTGAACTCTCCCAAACAAGAGCTGACAGGCTCAACCAGTGGCGCATCATCACTGGTGAGCAAAGCGGTCCATGGCAGCCTCCCCCGCAGTGCAGAGGTGAGGTAGCACGGGTGATAACTCACACCCTTAATTGAATCGTGCCTTTAAATTTCATAATACAAGACGCCCGCAAGACAGCCGCCGGAAAAAAATGAGGTGACAGAGCCGAGGGTGTAGCATAATAAGCGGTCGAGGGAAGGTAGGGGGTGGGGTGTTCTGGAAAGCGTCTCCTGCACATAGAACCAAAGAGCCTGGGCCTATATTCTCCTTTGATAACGGATAGCCTCCAGTTGTGTGGGCCATTATTCCAAGCATCTCATACAAAGCAAATGAACTTGACAGATGGTCGTGTCACCCAAACCCTTGACTACCAGCGTAGATTATGCAGAAAACAATACAATAGAAAAGGGAATCATTACCAAAAGGAAGCCCAGGCCAGTCCGTCGAGGACAATGCCATGCAGAGGGGGACGAAATTACACTTGTGAAATTGAACAGCAAGAATGAGTTTAACATAAAGTGGGTTACAGCCAGGCAATCTGTCATAGCTAAAGCCACTGTCTGGGCCCAGCTTGCATGGCATATGAAGTCATCTGTCATCTGCACAACTGTGTTAATGGCCAAGGCTCACTTTTTAAACAGTAGCTTTCAGTGTGGCAAAACCTCCTGCCGCGCACTGACCATAATATACTTGGTGAGGGCTGCATTTAAAAAATCTTTTCCATATAGTTTGATTAGATCTAGGTTCATACAGTAGTGAGACAACAAAATAAATGCATCTTGGAGCAAACAAGAAAACAAGGACAAGTAAATAAATTATTTAAATGCTTAAAGGCATGTTTAACATTAAGGAAAAAAACATTACATACAACAAACAGCTTTAACCTATCCCCCTAATAGAGACAAACAAAAGCATGGTAATGGCAAACAAATGTCATAATCTGCATGTTATATGTAACTTGAAACAAACTGCATATGTTAATTCAATGAAACATAGTCAGGTTTAGTCAAAATCTGTCTACAGCTGAGGTTAAAGCATCTGAGGGTTTAATCCTAAAGAAGCAGGAAATCCATTAATGGTTGCAGAAGAATAAGTACTTTCCTTTGACAGCATGATTAATGATTAATGATCTGTCACCAATGCAAAGAATCATAATACACTTCAAACAAGAAACCGCCATACGCTATACTGTAAGAACAATGTTATGGAAGAAACTCTTTTGGTTCCATAGAGAACCATATTTTTAAAAAAAGATGTGTGAATGTAAAGAGCCGTTTACAGATTTAAACAACCTTCACATAATGTAAAAGTTCTAAACTAATACAAGGGTTTTTCTCATAACTAATACATTATTTTGGGTACTTTAAACTTCAAAAGGTTCTTCACAGTCTCACATTTACTTCTTTACTTCTTTATAGGACCATCCTTTCATTTATTTAATTTAAATTAAATGTATTTTAGTTTGTTTCTATGGAACCAAAACCGGTTCTTCTATGTGTACTATTGAAAGAGAACTTGAACCAATGTTCATAACATTTCCAATAGCGAAACTAAACTTAATGCAATTCATTTAAATTTTAATTCATCTTTTATAAAACACAGCATATGAAACCTATGTGCATGTCCCAGTTTTGAACTTTAAGAAAGTTGTTTTCTCCTGTCACCCTAGCTCTGGCATCTCAAGACAAGCAAATAAAGAAAAAAAAGTTATTTTAATGTCTGCTTAATGCATAGGGGCAGTTCAGTCTGTGGGCCACATAATGTTTTCTCTTTACTGAGATACCACATCTCAGCCTGCCACATGAAAATATAATGTGTGGCATCATTTATGTTTCATGATTGACAGTCAAGTAGTCTGGCTTCTTCCCAGGATATATTCATCTTGAGGTAATCACATCTGAAAGTGAAAAATCACCATGTCATAAGACTTAATGCCTCAATATGGGAGCTGTTGCGAGAGGAGTCATAAGAGATATGTTGAATTTCCCTCGATTGCCCTAACAGAGTTTGTACAGGGAGATATATAGACGTATATCAGCTCTTAAACAAAGGAATTCTAAAACTTTGCCAGGCTTTAAATATGATGCTGGAATTTGAAATTATTACTTCTCATACAATCAAATGCTCATGTAATCAAATCAGTTCATTTCCTGCTCTTTCCAGATGCTGATTTACACTACAGGCCAGACACTGTTGGAGAAAGCAATGAATTTTAAAGCATTGCGTTTCCTGAAGTGTTTAAACGCAATTAAGGTAATTAGCCAAAATACAAGTCTATATGAAGGTGAGATACAGGTGCATGTGATTAGAGCTTCAACAAATCTCAAATGTTTCTTTGAGGATGCTATACAACATATATTTTATGTCCCTAGAGAACACTTTTTTCAAACGAGATATGTGAAGAACCTTTTAAAGGGCATAAAGAACATTCGCATAATGTTCTTTGCCAGTACATGGGCTCTTCCAAAAACCTTTACATTTTATTGATTTTTGACAGCTTCACACATACCTGTCACACCTCACACTTACAACACTGGTACTTTTTAAAAGTATCCATTAAACGGTTCTTCAGGGAGCCAAAAATGGTTCTTCAGTGGCATCACCCCCAAAAAAAGTCTATGCTCAAAACAAGTCTACACCTGTATTTTTAAAAGTGTAATTAAAAATCACATTTGTTACTTGATGTCTTGTAATTAGTTGGTTCTGCATATTTTTACAGTATTGGTGTTCCAAACTTTTAGCCTGTAGTGTATGAAAATTATGCAAATTTATCGCTGGAGGAACATCAAGTGTTGTAATATGACCAGTAAAAATTTAAGGTTTATGTGTTTTCATCATTTACGATTTTAGGATGTGCAGGGTGAGAATGGCTGAGGCTGGTTGCACTTTAGTGGTCAGGTGTTTGTTAGAGATCCATCTAACATCACTTTTCTTTTTTCTTGTTAATCTTGTTTTTTAATTTATTCAACAGGGCTGGAAGCCAGGCATGGATTAGCTAGTATTGTCACTGAAGACCAGCATCAACAGTACCATCCTGTTAAACTTGTCGAGTAAATAGAGATGTCACATTGTAGGTACGCAGCAAAAGTGGTGTTATTTTTTACTGTTATTTATCAGCTATGTAAGAAAATATAGCCACTAAAGTTACCCCCTAAATGTAAACTAGCTATTTGTTAATACTTATTTTCCAAACCTCGTGTTCATCAAACTTCATGTCTGCTTGGTATAAGGAGTACGTTTCACCTAAACAATCTGAACCTAAAAGCACAGTGGAAATCGTTTGTGTTAAAGGTGGATTAAACACTTGAAAGAAATACATGAAAGCTGGCTTAAACACAACAAGAGAATAAAACAAGGAGATAAAATATGTGATGTATCATTTTAGTAGTTATTCCTTCAGTTTTATACACTTTTAGGCAATATCCTTTTTTTTGTATGTGTTAAGTCTCTGAAAACTAGTACTTACTTATTAAAAACATTTTGAAAAGCTAGACAGGCACTGTATGCTAGAGAAAGTGAGAGAGAGAGAGAGAGAGAGAGAGAGAGAGAGAGAGAACAGTCTCCCTAAGCAACTTCGATCTCTGGTGCAATGAATCACACTGAGTTGCAAATCCTTTTTAGCTAATTGCTACCAGCTCGTGAGATTCTCGCTCCACACCCCCCATGTTCAATATCAATTTTCAGGGCCAGAGGAGATAGAGCTTCTCCCCTGAGTCTTCCAGCGACCCCTCGATAACAACTGCACCAACAGCACTTAACGGTTTCAGCAGAAGGGAGGGGGGTAAAAGAAAGTGAAAAAAAAAAGGTCATTTTATTCACAGCTGTTTGCCATAATGAAGGAGAACGATCAGCCTAATGAAGGGGAGATATGTGACTCTCCGAGGGGCTACTGGACACTAAAGTACATTGAGTTTACATCTGAATGAGCATCCGTGGAGAAATGCACAGAATCTGTTGAGATTTAACGGAAAGGTCTTGCAAAGAAAATCAAACATACACAATTTTCTTTGCACTAAATGTTGTAGATCAGCTGGTCTAAAAGTTTGGTTGTTTACTTCTGCACTGGAGCCGCAATCCTAATGCAGATAAAAAGAGATGGAAGTATTTACTATCCTAATGCCAACACACCTGATGGCTAGTCAACTCATTAACAACCTTTTACTGCATTGAAGCATGTTATAGTAGAAAAATCCAGGACCAAGGCTATGAGACACTGGGATAACTGCACACTTAAACCGGAAAAGTAATCTCAGTCTGCTAAGGCATTTACTGACATTATGACGTACATCTTTATGGTATCTTTATTGTTAAGACAAAATATTCTCTCTATTTCTGATATCTTTTGTTTTTTGATATAATGTGAAAATGTCAGCTGCCATTTACATAGTTAGAGTTTCACAATGAATGGACCAATAAAAATTAATAGAATAGAAAGAACTTTCATTCAAAAGTTGTTTCCACTTTCAAAGTTACAATTTTGGAGAATTTTGATTTTGTCTCAACAGCAATGATATATTATTAGCCAAAAGACTGCATTTTGGGTGAGCAGAAAATTCTGTAACATTTATATTTCCTCTTGTTATATTACGACTTTCATACATCTATGTTAAGCCCCTTTTCGTTGATATATATATCTCAGTGGACTATGAAATGCCTTATATTATTATTATTATTATATATTAAATATTATTATAAAATGTACAACGCCAGTAAAGATTTATAGAATTGTAAGACATCGTACTGAATGAGTCAGTATAACTGTCAACACACTCTTCATTGCTCTGTAAGAAATCTCAGGCTGGTTGTTTAAACACATAATGTGTTTCACCTGTTCCTTGGTGCTTCAGTAAAAGTTAACACACACACACACACACACACACACACACTTCTCAATCCTAAAACCACTCTTTCACCCTGCAGGTCACCATATTCCTTGTTCCTTAATCCACAGTAATGAGCTCGGACAGGGAGGCTCAAGGCTTTCATAGAAACTTTGTTTCAGAAGCAAGCCAAGGCACTCTGACAATGTAAGCACGCACTTACTCAGTGAGTGAAAAGAAATCAAGTCACTTACTGTTTAAGGTACAGAACCGATTAAAACCTGCTGTAAGTGGCAGGCTGGTTTTGCCACTGCAACAGGAATCCTTCACGAACAATATGATAACATGTGTAATAAAGTGTTAACAGACCTCTAACGCTAATCAGCTAATCAGAACTGCAGAATTTTTGTGGCAAGTGATATTTTTGTGGCAAGATTCTCTAGTTTTGTAGCTATGTAGTTAGCTAGCTCTCTGATATGATAGCCGCTTGTCTCAGACAGTGGCCCTTTCAGTCTCTTTGGCCTGTTCTGCCCTCTTTGTCTGGTGTCTGTGTGTTCACTAACCCTACATGCTTTCTCCCTCTACTGTTTGCACAGATGGTTCTGCATTCTGGCCTCCTGATGTAGCCACAACAGAGTAAAGGAAAAGCCAAAACGTATCTTCTACAATCTTAGAGGACAGAAAATAATGTTAATTTTGCTTGTTAGCCCACTGAGGGTATCATAATTAAGCAGTGCAAAATATTTTTTATATGAAACATTTTATGCTACAGTTGATTCAACAGTTGATATTGGCTTTTAAGTTAACTCTTTGGTTCACCGGATCTGAAAAATTAATTTGCGAAGTTGCCTTAAGTGTCCTCAATACATATTTCTTTCTTAGTGCTGGAATGTGATGAATTCACTGGACAATTTGCGTTAATTGTTTGCTTGATGCAGAGATGAAATAGTTGGAAGCCCATGTAATGCGCAATGCATGGAACTAAAGAGCAGTGTCTTTGGAGTACTTTCCTCCCACACGTTAAGCTTCTAGCTCAGAGGAGCAGCTTTAGACAGCAGGCTTAGCTCTGTGACTGTGCTGGTGGTGGAGGGTTTCTCTTGGATTGGGCCTACCATGGCCCTGCTGGCCTCTGCTTCGCCCCCTCTTTCCTCTCGCCTAATCTGATTTTTACCAGCCATCTTTGATCTAGCAGGGCCAAGCCAGTAGGTTCTGCAGTACAGATGGAGTAAATATGGAGATTAGCTGCTTTCCCTTACAGCTTCACTGGTTAATACCTGATTAAGGGCCGAGGCAAGCAATTGTCTCCTGGACTGTTATAGGAGGGCTGCTGGCTCGGGAGGAGGGGGTTGGAGCATAGAGGTTGATTCTGTAATGGATACTCATTTTATCCTGGGCCACTAAGAAGATTAGGCCTTGAGTGTCATATTAGGCTTGATCTCAGGGCCTGGCCTAGTCCCTGCTGGCTTTGGTGAAGCAATGTGGCTTCAGCCTCTGAGTAAATACACAGCTTGGATTCTGCAGGCCCCATGTTGTGGCATGGATAATATGCAGCATTACAACGCAGCTCTGGTTCTCCAAGCTCTGAGACTTCTGTGAAAGATCCTCTGTGTTTTTTAAAGGCACATAGAAACGGTCTGGAGAAGACACTGGAGGAGTGATGTTTAATTGAAAAAAGGTGCATTTAAAAAAAACAGCTTTACTTCTTTGCTGTGTTGTAAAATGGGCTCTAGAAAGAACTGTCAGACCTAAAAACACAAACATTGTCTGTGACTCCCGTTTCCATTGTGGAACCTTCTGTGAGTTGGTAGACACAAGGCACATGTTTTAGCATATGATTAATTGGTCATGCATGGTCAGTTAAAATTTAAAGCTCAGTCTCACTGTGCCTCAACTGCAGAGTTTCCTGAACACATTCCTAGAGTACTAGGGATCTGAAATTCTTTGTAACCATGTCACCCAACTAGACATCAGTAGACATTAATTCCTGGGGCTCTGCATATTTCTTTCATCCTTAAATAGCAGGAGTAAGTGACTATAAAGCTGGCACACTGGTGAGAACCAAATGCCTGCCAATTAGCCTGCTCACATACACGCCTAATGCTTAACTGCCACCAGACGAAGTCTGTGCCCAAACCCAATGTTGATAAACCGTTGGAAATAATTGGCTGGTTTCGACTGGGACTTACTTTAAGAGCAATTTGCACTGAGTGGGGAAGAAATTTGCTTCATTGACTGGAGTTTATGTAGACTTGTTAGGCAGACACATTAGGAGCCACTGGAAAGGCCAATTAGAGTATGAGTATCACAAAGTCCTGCTTTGCATTCAATAGAGAGAGTGGTATTCTTATGAGTGGAGTCATTATGCATGCCTTCAAAGTGAGTTGTAAGAGATATATTTAAATTTCTCACAATTTGGGGGGGATGTCTATGACAACAAGTGCCATCCTTTAGCACCTGAGCCAACAGAAAATGACTTGTCCCAGAAAGCATGTAATGTGAATCTCATTGCTCGCTTCTGTACTTTTTGCCAGTGGAGATGCACCACTCTGACCCCCCACCCCACCACCACCACCACCACAACCAATTACTGTGTTCTTCCCTTTGTTCTAACTCCTGGTGCTGATAAGATAGCAGTAAAGCCTTATTATGCAAGCCAATGAGCCCTTCTGTTAAATAAATAAATAAATAAATAAAGCTACAGTGATTACTGCTGCACTTTACCCTGGTTTATAATGGGGGGAGGGGGGTGTTAGGGATGAACCAACTAAACCCGGGCTCTTGATGAGAGTCTCATTATCACAAGCCTTTATCTCAGCCTTGTTAGTGTAAGCAGCCCATTTGTGTTTCTAAAACTCCTGCATCAGTCATTTCTGTCCTGCTAATTACTGAGGAGGGAACAATCTTGTTACCTAACTGCTTGGGAATTTTATGTTTTTTCAAGAGAAGCAGTAGTATGAAGATGCTTTTGCTGGGTTGAGAGAGGAAGTGAAGGTAGTCGTTGTCTTTACATGGCAGTTGCACTCACATGTCAGTGCTGTCTAACCTCTGTGGTTACAGCTTCTGTATACTTATGGTATCAATGCAATATGCTAATGGAAAAATATACAGCTAGCTCTGTTAGTTACCTTAGCTAGCCGAGTGAGAACTAGAATAAAACTTCCAGCCACATTAAAAGGCTTTGTACTGTTGGTTTTGACGTTGCCTTTGGACTGTTCTTCTCTATAAGGTCATGGCTGATAGAAAACTTGAGCAATCATTGAAATAACTTTTCTGTAGAGAGCAGCAGCTCTGTGAGCAGGGTGGCTAAGTGAGTGTGTATGTCCCCATGGGATGACCAAGTTAGCACCTCTGCTCCCCTCTGGTCAGATAATGAGCGGGGCCTGCAGTTGGCCTCCCCATCCTCCCCTCCCCTCACTCTGGCTGCAATCGATCCCTGATGTCAGAGGCCTAACATTTGGCCTGCTAAGCCACTTTCTCCCCCGTGAGCCAAATTAGGGCCCTATCGTGCTGGGGCACCAGCGTCCGCCATTGTCCACGGAAGCTTGAGCAATTGGGTTCTGCGGTGCATGTTCCCAAAGGATCATGTGAAGAGTTAATGAAAAGTTCATAACCTACCCACTGAATACAGAGAAACGGTTTACACGTACTCTCTATGGTCAACACCAAAAACTGTATACATGCCCAACTGCCAGGATGGCTAGAAACTGCTCTATTGCACCTCAAAGAAACGACTCGTTTTTTTTCCTAATATCTTATCAGCAATTTAATTTCTATAAAGCATTCTCAGAGCAAATATAATTCACATAAAAAAAACAACTTCACCTCTAATTTGATGCTTTTGTATAACACGGTATCCCTTATGTTAAATTTTTTCTTGAATGATGCTTCAAATGATGTGCTAGCAAAGATGTATTGGCATATTGATAAATAAGAAACACAAAAAGGTATCATGCCCAGCAAGAAGAGATTGAAAGAAGCATAAATTTGAAGTAGTCCCTCCTCAATGCCATCTTGAATTTCTCTACCAATTTGATATTGATTTTCATCAGCCCCAACAAACACCCCCCCCCCCCTTCCCCACCACCACCACCCCAACACACTGTATACAGAGAAGATTAGACAATTTATTTTGCCATTTATTATTCAGCAGTAACGAATTCTTCTCAGTAAAATTGAGATCTGCATTTAGCTGTCAGCACCACTTTGGGTGAGAGATGATTGACATTTTGTTCTGGGTGATTCGTGAGAACTTGTCTGGTCTCATATTTCAGCCATTTGAGAGAGTGAGAAATAGATTATTCCATGGCTAGATTATGTTGTGAAATATTCAAATGATCATTTTCAGTCATGAGGGCAAACAAAAGGCCCTCACTAGAGGCATTATTGTTTGCATTGTCATAACAGCATTGGTGGCCTGTCCCTGTCTGGAAGAAATGTTGGGGTTTCCAACCATAAGAAAACGAAAGCTGAAACTTGGGCATAGGGCACAGGCTTTGGTATCAAAACTGCACACTATAGGCAAAGGCAAAACTTTGTCTCATCCCCCAATTTAATCATTTTACTTATAGCCTGGGTTATGAGCTCAGATTGGCCATTTTTGTAAATATTCCTTAATTCTCACTTTTCCAAAAATCCAGTGTCACCTACCAAAACAATTCATAACATATGATATGATAATAGCTCTACAAGGCAAACTGCAAACACGGTCATCAAAGAATAAAAACTGACTTCATAATATTAAAAAAGCTTGAATTTATTTTTTTGCTTATAAAGGAAAGGTTTGACCCTGATATTGTTTATAGCAGTTAACTAAATTAGCCATGTTTGTCAAAGATGCTTTGTCTTTGTTTTACAGTACAATCACTGCATCTATTAAAAAAGGATAGTGTGAATAGTTACTTTTACCAAATGACACCAAGTGTAATGCATTACAGTTTGTATAGAGATAACAATGAAGATTTTTCCCCAGATCTTCCCAAGACTTCCAATTACTAAGGGCCATATATGGGTCATCTAAGACAAAGTGAGAAAAAGCACATTTTGATTATGGGGAATTAAAAATCAGTCAATATATCTGTATGAATGTGTAAGTTGCAGATATTTTATCTACAATCAGAAAGAAAATATCATACTTATATGCTTGTGTGTGGCATCAGTATGGTTGAAATGACCTCGGTAGGTGTTTAGAATATTTGCATTTCAAACACTATAGCTCTCTCTCACTTTCTCTATTTCTCTCTCTCTCCCTCGCACACACACACACACACACACACACACACACACACACACACACACACACACACACACACACACACACACACACACACGGACACATGCAAAGACACTCTCCTTCTATCTCTCTCTTTCATTTCCCATTATACATTTTTCTCACTGAAAGAGAAAGAAGGAAATGACTGATAAGAGTTACAAACAGTTTAATGCCGTTCATAGTCATGTGTGGCCTGTTAGCTATTCAGGAGGTGACTGGGAAACCCAGCACAGTTTTGAATGCAGTCTAACCGTTAAACAAGACTTCATTCTGTTTTTGTCATTCAATAACCTATGCCAGTTACAACAGGTTTTGGTCACAATACCAGTGAAAAAGTACACACTTTAGCCAGTTTGCAAAGCAAGAGTGGTTCCTCACTTAAAACTTGATTGGTCAGTTCCTCTGTCAGTGATCACTGTTTGTGGTGGTAGTTAGTCTGATGTGTACAGGTGAGTTAGCTTGACTGTATCCACACTGGGTATACCATTTTCTGTTTTAAGAACAAACTTAAACATGACAAAAGTATTCTTTGCTCTCTTCAAATACAACAAAAATATAATGAAAAGGAACGACATATTTTAGTTAGTACCCCAGCAGCCTACTTTAACAAATGTGTAGCAATTAACATTCTTTTTCAGATAACCTGCGTTTTCCAAAAGAACAAAAGTGTCAGTTACACTTCTCCCACTGGAGCATACTTGATACCCAAGGGTGAAGAGTAAGTTGTGTTTAGCCTGTGGGCGGATGCTTTGAGGCATTCTGATTGAGCAGGAAGGCATGATCGAGCAGAAAGTGCAAACATCTTCCTCTCCTCTATAAATAAATAGATCACAGTTGAGAATCTAACACTAACATCATAAACGATCTACAAACACGTCATCAGTCCTACGTGGGTTGTGTATCATATTAAGTCATGGATGATTTCTGTACACCTAAAGCCACAAAAAAAAATCCTATGATTCTCAGTTATTCATTTAATGTCACTGGAACTTACAGCTGTCTGGTCAACTGGCAACATCTGGAAATACAGAGGTCAGTAACCTGTGCTGGACACCCCCCCCCCCCCACCTCTTCATTCCCCACAAAAAAAAACACACTAAAGATTGCCTCTCATTACATCATGTAACATTACACAATATCCTCCTATGTTATGAAAAGGGGGAAGAAAAAACATATCTTTTCCATCTGGTGAGAACAGGCTCAGTGACAAAAGTAGGGAATTCCTACTCTGACTTAAAAGTACAGATAAGACATAATAATGTGGTTTCTGGTAGAGTGGTTAGAAGGGTTGAATTTGGTTTACTGAAGCTGGTCACAGTGAATAGGGGAAAGCTTGCATGACGTCTAACAGCTTTTACCACACAACTCCCTGGTGGGCCGTCCAGCTGTTAGATCTTTGTTGCAAAAAGCTTCATATCCTTATGAAGGCAGCTATGAAAAGAACATTTGTGCAAACAAAATAACTTCAAATTCTGCCATACATATATGCTGGTTATTGTTAACATGTGGGTCATCATGAATGGTCATACAGTACTATAGTCTAATTTGTCTAGACAAGCCAGGTTTAGTCACACTGGTCTACTACTGTATGTCTCACAACCTGCACAAACACTCACACACATATTTTGGGGATGACCCAAATGTCTGCCATAATCATCAGTGAGTCTCAATTTTGTTGAGGCCTGCACTGACGACAGAATGAGAGTTCACTGGATTGTTCCTGTGACGCAACAGTTTGGACAGCAGCATCATTGTTCTGTGACAGTTATACCTCGGCTTTTCAAATTCTGTAGCCTCCAGCCACTGGAATGTGCACTTGGCACAGCATGCCTCTGCATGCAGTGTGTGTATGTGTGTGTGTGTGTGTGTGTGTGTGTGTGTGTGTGTGTGTGCGTGGGGGTATTTTATTCTGCCTCTCGTGAAGTCATTTTAAATGTTCTTTTCATTTTTTTTTTTAAATATGAAGTGCTTAATATATTATTATCTCTAAGGGTTCTATGTAGTACCTAGAACCTATTTGAAGCCTTTAGCTCCTTTTAAAGTAGTCTATTAAAGAATTCTAAACAAGCATTTTTCTTTAAAACACTGAAGCTCTATAGAAAAACATGTTTTCTCTGTTTAGCTTAGTCAAATTATTTTTCTTCTTTATTTTGATATCATGTTTATAATGATATCACTTTTTCAATGTATTCAGAAAAAATGTGATTCTTGGTCAGTATGGACCACTAACTAAAGAGGCCTTTCAGGGTTCAAGTTTAAAATCATAGCGCTGGCTTAAAGTGTTTTCAAATGTAGGATTTCCATTACTTTTATATAACAGACAGGGGATAGACATAACATTGGTCAGAAAAATTGTTTAGCTGTATAGTTGTTTTTTTTTTACTTCTGAAACAATGTAGTTCCTCATTTAACATGTTTACATTCCTACCTCTCTTGATTCAGCTTTAATAGATACCATATGTCAGCCTATCCAAGCCGAGCCCAGAAAGTGCCTGTTACTGCTTCAGTAAATGTGCCATGAATTACAGACAGTAATCCACCTCTTTATTTGAAGTGGACATGCTTCTTGTGTATTCTAGTGTAAAGTAAAATGTTCAGTTTATAATGAAGCATTACTATTATTTAATTTTCTGAACAATTTCTTCTCTTTGATTTTTGTAACTGTTGTTAATCAGCCTCACAGAATGTTGTCTTTGAAGTTGATTTTGGCTTTAGGTTTCAAGTGATGCTGGTGGGAAATGGTCAGTCACAGGGGATGGTAGACTTTGCCACTTAAGTACTCTTGTTTCTGAGTCACAACAGCCTTTTATGATTCAGAAGATAGCAAAATCTTTTGGAGATGACTTTGAAGTTTGAAGTTACTTCTCACTGTTAATAGTAAAGTAAGCTAAAGGGCTTCTATTCGTGGTAACACTGGAATATGACATCCACCATGAATTTTAATGTGTGGTTTACCTTTGGTGAGTTCAGTCCAACATAATACTAGCAAAACCTGTTAGCAAGCTCCCAGCTAGTAATCTTCCATCATGTGAGGAAGTTCAAAATAAGGTTAGACACTGGCTGCAATACCAGCAGCTCATTATGAATACAATATTAACCTACATTGAATCTAAATATCAACTAAACATAATCTCATGTGAAACATCAAAAGTAGTAACACATTATACTTTCAGTGAAAGCTCAGTGTGACACCAAATTAGTCACATGGCTGACTAAAATGGCAATCTATTCATTCCTATGGTTGTTTGTCTTGATACTTACTCATACAGAATTCACTAGTCACATTTCTAGAGATAACTTGTTTCTGAAGCATATATACTCACACACATGCACATGCGCTCACACACATGTACCCACCCACACACATCAACGCATACACACAAAGACAAAAGGGGAGGTGATTTCCATTCTCATCAGTCAATTTTTTTAGCTCCAATCAACTTCTAAGTGACATGTGGTATCTGTGGAATGTTTGGGAAAGAGAAAGAGTTAGAGAGAGGGGAAGTGACAGTGGGTGATAAATGACTCAACATGCCTGTATAGTAGTGTTTCCTTTTTTTGCTGTCCTTCCGCCAGTGTACATAAGAACTAAAAGATGATGTTGAAGCCCCACCCCAACAAAAAAAAAATAAAACCACAAATCCTCTGCTGCTAACAGAAGGATTATGGATGTGTTTTAACAGAGAAACTAGTTAAACACTAAAATAACTTCTATAGAAAGTGGTATCACTAATAATCAGTTTTACCAGTATCTATGAATAGGAATAATTGGAAAAGTGTGGTAGGCAACATGTCAAGCAACACCAAAGTAAAATATGGAGTCCTGCAAGCTTCTTTCTTAGGACCTCTTTTAGTTGTACGTGCTGCCGTTACATATGATTATCAGAAAACAAGGGATTTGCTTCCACTGCTTTACATTTCTTCCAAGCCAATTGATACGCATAGATTCAATAGCTTTGAGG
>JBBJLS010000006.1:19204235-19221598 GCA_037577275.1 Bryconaethiops microstoma
TAAATGTCAAACAGGGCTATAATTAAACAAATAGAGGACTGAGTCATTGTTACTAAAGAAAAAAACAACATGCTCAAGCTTGTTAAAAGGCAATGCATTAAGGACAGTATGAGGAGTGTCTCTGTGTGTGTGTTTGTGTGTGTGTGTGTAAGCAAGGGCAGGTGGGCAAATTTCATCTCTCTTTTCTCCCCCTGTTATTTCCACTTCATATACTCTCACAAGCTTTTGTGGTTGAAATGAAATAACCTCCTGGTGTCCCATTTATTTCTTTTTGTGGCGCAGCAGCATGAGGTTAGTACTCTTGCTGGAGGCCATAATATTGTGATTCACTAATACATACAAAATTATTCATTTAGCAGTAGATGTACAGTCAATTGTCTAATGAGTAATAAACAGGGCTGGACCCTATAATTAGGCTGTCACTTCCAGCAATTTTCCCACACAGCCCTGGGGCAATAATGCAAGAGGGGGGAAGAATTACTGAGCAGAATAAAAGGGGGATGTGAACAGAGAGAGAAAGAGACAGACAAGACAAATTAAGAACAGACCACAGAAGATATGTCAACTAACAAAAAAAAGTAATTAAAAAATAATTTAGACAAAATATAATTCTTCTGCTTCTGCTTCCTCTTCTCCCCCCTTCTTCTTCTTCCTCTTATTATTATTATTAGTGACAAATCTATTTAAAAAATAAAATAAGCTGTTGTTAACAGACAAAAACAAACCCAAACCAATGGACTCTTAGCTTTTTTTTTTTATTTAAAAAAAGCTGCTCTGATCCTACTACTTCACATTCATTAGATGAACCATTAAAATCACCTTCAGTAAATGAGAGGTGAGCTGGATTATAAAAGTGAACTGAACTATACACCCCTTCAGTTTTAATGAGCGGATGTAGTGAATGTGAAGAGGTGGTACAGTTGTGCATGCTGTCATTGGGAAGTGGAGCAGACTGGTAGCTTCGGCTTTGCTGAGCCACATTTGTGTAGCTGTACACTTTATTTAGCTGCTGTGGGATGGAGAGAGATATCTGAACTGAGAAAGAGAGAGAGAGGGTGAGAGGGAGAGAGAGAGAGAGAGTTGATCACTCTTGTTTTTTGTGTTTTTTGGCAGAAACAGGCCACTCACACCCACCACCCCACGCCCAACAGAACACAACACAAATGCCTCTATCCTCTCTGCAAACTCCCCAACATACACACACACACAATCCAACACCCTCCCCAAAAGATCTGTTGTTTTTTGAAGATGCCGCTGGTATCTCTGAAGTAGTAATCCATTTATCTAGTTTCATGAGTGCGCTGGCTGAATACCTACAACAATAGGCAGCCCCAGCTGGGAGCGGCGAGCCTGGGAGTCCACTAGTCACACATACACAGGCCTCAATTGCCTTACACCCTGTTCAGATCTCACTACCCTGCTGCTCACTGTTTCCAAAATAACGACAATGGAAAGGAACTGAAAGGGGGATGGATGCTTCAGTCATAGCCTTTTCTTCCCAGGAGCCATTGGTCTTCTGTAGTACATGGCACCGGGTGAGGTAGGGCCGGATGAGACAGGGCTTTGGAAGTGTGTGTGTGTGTGTGTGTGTGTGTATGTGTGTATGTGTGGGTGTGAGGGACTGAGGGAGGTGGTGTTGTGAATGTGCTCTCCAGTGATTATACAACTGCTAGGGCCACCGAGAGCTGAATGCTCTGCTGAACACTTTCAAATTTACTAAATATATATATATATATATTAACATTATTACTTAAAATACTTTTTATCTCATGTTTTTAGAATTACAACCATGGGATGCTGAAAACATTGCCTTAATTATTGAACTTGTGGATCATCTGTTGGTTTGAAATGCATCATATTTATAGTAGCTGTTTTCCCCAGTAATTACCAATTAATGGGTTTTAACATTTGGTTGTAGTGGAGTCTGCTATTAACTTTAATTCAAACACACATGCACACACATACACACACACACACACACACACACACACACACACACACACTCACACACTCACACACACACACACACACACACAAGCACACACACGGACATATACAAAGAGACAAATAAGACATACCAAGTAATCAACATGTTGTTTACCTTGGAGATTCAGTTCAGTTTATATTTCAGGTCATATATACAGTATACATATATATAGCACTGCAGCAGACAATCAGGCAGAGTGATCTTATACCTCTCTCTGGTTGCATAATATTTCATAATATATGTAATTACATATATATACTAAAAATGAAAATAAATAATATGTCCCATATCATTGCTGTTCTATTTTTAATAAAATGTCTTTTACATTGTGGGATCAAATGGACTGATATAATATTTTTTTAATTACATAACTTTACATCAACTTATATTAAGATTTGAATGGTTGCCTTCTCAGGTAGAGTTATAATTCTGAATATACAGTTGGACAACACCTTTCATAAAGATGTAAAGAAGGTAATAAAAATTTCTGTGGTTAATTACCTCACTTTACAATGAATATATGAGGCATGAAGTTGGTCTAAAAATATAAAACTATTATTAAAAAAGGACCACAATCATTGACACCCATGGAGACATTGGTAAACACACTGTGGTGTAAATATGAGATGATATTGATGTCAGATTTCTTTAGTCATTCATTAAAAAGGAGAAGATTTGAGAATACTACTGGAATGAGACAACAAGGTGTTGTATTTCATAAATCAGGTAATGGTTAGAAAACATAGTTAAGTGCCTGAAAATTTCAGTATCCTTTGTTGGAAAAGTTTAAATAAACAGAGCTCTAGTTAACCAACCACGAAAGAGGACTCATGTTTACTTTTCGCCATGAACAGTGAGGAGGATTGTTAGAGTGACAAAAAATGCTCAAAAGATTACAACTGCAATCAC
The DNA here is from genome assembly GCA_037577275.1 of Bryconaethiops microstoma. Classification (NCBI taxonomy): domain Eukaryota; kingdom Metazoa; phylum Chordata; class Actinopteri; order Characiformes; family Alestidae; genus Bryconaethiops; species Bryconaethiops microstoma. Next base: position 19,207,132 of record JBBJLS010000006.1, read on the forward strand.
CCTAAAAATTTAGACTTCACCTCCATGGCAACAAATTACTTGGAATTTACATCAGCAGAAATCACAGTTTGATCATTTGACACTTGGATTTTTGACTGGTCAGGTAAGACAAAAATAGAGCTTTTAGGCAACAAACATTCAAAGTGAATTAGAATTTGAATACAAAATACTATACATATATTATTTAAAATAAATTCACTGGTAAATATGACTGAGGCTCTGAGATTGTTTTGAGGGTGTTTTGCCTCCCAAGGCTCTGATAACCATGTTAGGATACAAGGGATCAGGGTGCAAGAGATTATTCGACTCCAAAAACCTAAAACTTGGATGTGGTTGGACTTTCCAGCAAAACAATGATCCAAATCATTTATCCAAATCCGCACAAAATGGTTCGTCCCTTCGCCCCACTTGAAACCCGTGGGGTGAGCTGAAGAGGAGACTACAAAAGCAGGGACCCAGGACCCAGGAGGATGCAGTGAGTTTCTATATGAGGAGTGAACTCAGACTGCTTGATCTTTATTCTCCACTCTCTTCATGCATTATAGCAGAAGTGTCATTGTTGTTATGCTGTCAAATGAAGGATATACAAAAAGTAGGGGTGCCAATGATTGTATATACATTTTGTAAAGAATTTGCGTTTCCTAGACTGAGCTAACTGACAAGTAAAATACCTTTTTTACTCATCTTTACCATGCCAATAATTTTGAAACAGACTAAATGTGATATGTAATATAAATAGTGTAATATTTTTATAAAATTTTATAAGTTAATTCTACACTTAACTTTAGCTTCAATAATCCACAGGGAATTGTTTTTGGCTTTTTGATTTTGTTGGTCCAGACATTGTTGATTATCTGTGTCTTTGCCTGGGCTGGGTTTGTTCTGAAAATGTACGAAAGCAAACACACACACGCACATACACTGCTACCACCCCACTCCCTTCCTGAATCCTACACAAAAAAATTTCCAGAGCAACTAGATAATAAAGTCAGACTTTTTCCTGCGCTCCTTTCTGATGTGATGCCATTGTGGGTTTGGGCTGATTCCAGAGGGCCGTACAAAGGGAAGCACAGGCATCTGAAGTGTCACCCTGCAGCTGGGGCCTGGCTCATCCCGCTCTGTCCTCACTGCACATGTGTGGAGCAGAAACTGATATCAAATGAGCTTCACTATTCTTTGGCACAATCGCTGGGGAGTGGTTTCTGTCTCTAGCCTGCAGTCAGGAATCAGGAATCTGAATGCAAAATGACTAGTAGGCTACTGTCCCTCGACCTCGCAGTAGTACTGTGGTAAATTATTAGGGTAAATGCAGGCAAGGAGAAATTATATGTATCAAAAGAAGTTAAAATAGCATATTGCTCTCATACACCAATATTCACACTGCAACTAGACAGTAGGAATTCACAGTAAGTCCTTTAAGATTATGGCAAATAAAGCAGCTGGATGACCAATTTAGTGTACAATAAAAAAAATTGTCCCTCTGATTTCTCAATCCCTGTCTAAGCTATGTGTAACCAGAACAGTTGTGTTTAGTCATGTTTTTATGAAAGGGTCATAGATGGTCTGGAACATGTTTTGTTTTTCTCTGAATAACAAAGGCAGCGGTGGTAAAATTCAAAGAGCATCTGCTTAAACATATTGCAATTATTCTTTTACTACTTTCTTTGAGAACAGGAATGACAGATTTTATGGGCTCCAATGCAGAATACAATAATAGGTACTCTAAAAAGATCTCCAATTAATGTCATTTGCTTGTTTTGCTGTTGGCTTAACCAAGTTAGTACTTCAGGTAGGTTAAACATGGAAATGTATTATTAAGTCATAATATGTTCCCCAGAGACATGTGTGCACAGTTGTGGAAGTAGCGAGATTAGGGGTACAAAAAAGATGAGTCCCTGCCTAACTAAGTATCTTGAATATTTCACCTCATCATTCGGTTTAATATGGTAACTATTGTGGCCATAATTATCTCAAGGCAATTTTCATACTTGTGGCAAATTGGAGTTTTGTCAGTCTGACCTGGCGGCCTGTTGCACCTCACTTACACTGTTCTCACACTCTCTTAGCTGAGTCACTGACATTTACTTTTGAATTATGTTTCACCACAGACTGCAAAAAATGAAAACACTTCTGTAATGAATAACACTAATCGGTAGGCCAAGGCCAAGGTGGAGGTTTATTTCATCTCTACGATTGATTCCATGTGACAGGTCGCACGAACAAAGCATATTTCGGAGGAGAATAAGGCTCACATCAAAAACGCTTTAAAAATACGTATCCCCATCTTGAGGAAATGCCATCCTGGTTTTACTGTGATCTGCTGGACACATCTGCCACCAATATTGTCAACGCCATGTGGTCAACGCCATCTCTCTCTCTATCTCTCTCTCTGTCTCGCTCTCTCAGCCCCCCTCTCCCATGCACCCTTGCCAGTAATAGCCGTGCAGTCACTTTGTCTGGCACATATTGGGAGGCTTACGCTGGCAGATAGGAGAAGATTTATGCCCGTGCTGACACTGAAGCCACTAATGTCAGATATTTGCTGAGAAGGAGGAAATGATCTGATGCATATCGTGGCGCGTCTGCAACAATAAAGCGCATGAAGAGGGTGAGCTCAGGCGGAAAAATGATGGTTTAATAAACCCAAAGACATTTCTCTGTACACTACACCTTTGTGCCGATCAGAAAGAGACCAGTTGAAGATAAAGTGTAAACGACAATAAGCATCTTTATGTATGAACAAGTCAAGCAAGGATGGATTTGTGACAAAGGACAGCAACATTGATCGCCTCAGCTAAAACCCATGTTGGCGAAATTGGCATTAAGTGGCAAACACAGTTTAAAGAGCTAGGGTGTACAACTCTGAAGTTAGTTCCATTATAGCAAAACAGAAGAGCAAATTGTCACAGTTTTCTTTTACCCTTTACAAAGTCAATCAGCCTAGACATATTTAATGTCTGAAGATATTCTTGACTACACAGCTGTTTCAATAGCAGCAATGATCTTGAGGCATGAATGTCTGTTGACTGATCCATTTTCTAAAATTCCAGCATATCATACAGTGTCAGAAACAACATAAGTAACTCTATTTAACTATTTAACGGCTTGAGGTAATGACCAATGTGATGTTTTAGACAGGATGCACATGAGAGGAGTGCAAAACTAAAGACTCAAACTAGCCTTGACTATTCAGTTACTTTTGGAGTAGGGGGACAATTCTGACCATTCCTTTCGGTGGCAAGCATACAATGTAAAGTATAGGGTTTATGACTTCACACAGCTGAGCAAACACCTTCACAAGCATAATACATCTAATGTATTGCTTAAGTTTCTATTTTTTTAGCCTGCACTAGCAGACTCTTCTATTCTGCTTTAGCTGCTTTATCCAGTGCTCCCATGCTGATCTGTCCACCTATCTAACACCTTGGAGTGTTGGCCTGACCGCGTTTAAAATTTAATCAGGTTGTCAATCCGCGCCCAGCTTGTGGGGCTCTCGTTTCCAGAGCTTTGTGCCCAGAGTCAGTGGGCCGCCACCACACTCAAATCTGTGTTCGGTGCCTTGCCTTTTAACTAAGATTAGTACAGTTCTGATGCACCCGGGCCTTTAAAATATGTATCAAAGCCGTGGAAATGCCAGCAGTTGGTATGTGGCAGGCAGGGGAGCCAAAGGATTGAATGATAAAGTTATCCCAAATTCTAAGTGCCCCCAGCAGGCTATTTCGGCCTGTTGTTTGCAGGCCATGCCTTCAGAACCAGTTGTCTCTTCACATTAGAAAGGGAGAAAGTGGGGGTTAGTGGAGGCCGCTATCTGCTAACGTCTGGCACATTGATCGCTCGATCCTCATCCCTCTTCAGGAAGCACCGCTGAGAAAATCTTCAGGAGCTCTCAGACCCGTCCGAGCCACTTCTTAAGCTGCCAGCTGAACATCTGCGTGGGGGCTGGGCCCCGGCTGAGGCGGAAAGGAGCGCTTGGACGCATCTGCTTTTTTCCAGCACGGGGCTTCACGAGTCTTTGTGGGGCTTCTCCGCTTAAGGCTGCTGCTAATTGGCTGGCCATGAAGTGCCTGCTTTTCTACCTGCTCTCCTCTAAACTCAGCATGGGGGAAAGCAAACATTCATCCAGCGCCAGCCACGTTCTGCTCCAGCCACTGACCTCTCTGACATTGTGAAGAAAGCAGAGAGCTACTGTGAATGAGTGTCTATACCAGGAATGATACACTGCCCATAAAAAGTTCTGGAACATTTCGAAATAATTAGAATAATTAAGAATGACTCTTTTGTCAAATTGCAATTTGCAATTTATTAAGTAAAAATGTGTAATTCTATCATTGCCAAAACAGTGAAAGAAAAGGAACAACTGACAAACATGCAAACATAAAAACAATGTTATACCCCACACATTTGTCTATCTTGTTATGATGTCAGCACTCAAACCCTATGGACAATTGAACCGCTTTTGGTGAAAAAGATGTCCTATATGTGCTTTTAGCAATAGGTACTGAAATCTGGTGAATATTTTCTTGAAAAAAAGAGAAGATACTTGAGTAAAAAGTGCTTTCACACTATGCAGACAGGCCAGTTCAAGAGTTTTGGCTGTTTGTACCTTTTATGTCATACTGATTGAACAATTAAGGCTCCAGCCAATATCTCTGGGATGCCATTTTCCTTCACTGATTTTGTTTATTCCCCTTGTTTTTATTTTTTTCCTGCTGCATCCATGTGAAATATATAACTGTAGAACAAATCCCGGTCAGTGTTTGCTGACCATCACGCAGAGAGATCAGACTCTCCACTGGAGTTAATCCCATAAATAAATGGAGAAAGGTTAACCTGGCTGCGCAAAGAGAACATTCACGCAGGTGAACACACATATGCTGACCTTTCAGGCACTCGACTTGCAACTTTGTTGTGTCTCTGATTCAGGTGTAAACTCTACGAACATACAGCACGTACAACATGAAGGCAATGTATTAAAGGACAACTGCATTGTGTCCTTATAAATCTTTATTTTAGCTTTGCTAAAGGCAACAGAACACTTTCATTTAAGCTTTCACTTTAGAAAGGTACATACTGTAGGTATACCAACCAGCCACAACATTAAAACCTCTGATAGGAGAAAGTGCATTAATCTTGTTACAATGGTGTCTGTCAAGGAGTGGACTATATCAGGCATCGAGCTGATGTGTTGGAAGCAGGAAAATGGCCAAGTGTAAGGATCTGAGCAACTTAAAGCAGGAAAAAGGGCCAACTTGCAACTGCCCTCAAAACAGTAGGTCTTTCTGAGGTGTTCTCAGCGTGATAGTGTTTAGTACCTACCAAACGTGGTCCAAGGAAGAACAACCAGCGAACTGGCAACAGTGTCATGGTGCCATAGACTTACTGATCAGCCTGTCTCGTCCAGTTCTACAGTAGAGTTGAAAAAGTTCATGTTGCCTATGGTTGGCTATGTGGGATGTGCTGGACAAATTAATCAGATCCACGGAGGCCTCACCTTGGAACTTACAGGACTTGCTGGGAACTTACAGGATCTGCTGCTAAAGTACACCTTCAGAAGTTTTGTGGTGACCAGGCCTGACAGGGCAAAGCTCTTTTGATGGCATGTGAAGCACCTACATGATATAAGGTAGATGGTTTTAATGTCATGGTGTACATACATACATACATATGGACATACAGATTGTTACTATTAGTACAAAGCCTATCTCCATTTTTATTTGCATAATGTTAGAATACCAGCTGCCTTTAAAGGTCCCATGACTTACTGTTTTTTAGACTTTTATATAGGTCTTAGTGGTCGCCTAATACTGTATCTGAACTCTCTTTCCGAAATTCAGCCTTGGTGCAGAATTACAGCCACTTCGAGCCAGTCCCACAATGAGATTTCCCTAGGACGTACCGTTTCTGTGTCTGTAGCTTTAAATGATAATAAGGAGGAGGGAGCTCATCTGATCACCCTCCTTTGCAGAGGTGCTCACTCATAGTCATTTCAATGAGGGGAAAGGTAGATATCGCGCGCCATAACACTAAAAGCAGCACGGTTATCCAAATAACAAAGAAGTACAACACTGGCGTTAATGTGTGTATTCACACACACACCTGATGCTATCTACCTTTAATTTGCAACAGTAGCCTGCTAACTGGGCTGTTAGCTGCAGAGCTAATGTTACAGCCACATTCTAAGGGTAAAAATCTAGGTAACCATATACAGCAAAGCAAAAAATTATATAGCGTTAAGTTGACTTACTTGTCCGAGGTTTGTAACTGAGCCAGGGAGAGTTGGTACTGATCCAGACTTAATTTTCAGCCGTTCAGCAAGACCAGCTCTTATTTGCCCCAAGTTGAGGAAACAGTCGTCTGCGAAATGTTTGGCGCAGACATACAAAACTTTAGGAAGCTGTGTTGGCACATTCCCAGAAAAAAATCTAATTAACCCACTGGTTCTTCAGAGGCTCGCATGAAGGAACTAAAAAAAATAAATTTGTGCTCATTTGTACATCTAAACACCGAGCAACTGCAGTGCTTCCCTCGTTTGCAAGCCATGATGTCTCTACAGGAAAAAGTGGTCACTCACATGATCGCATTGACAGTCAGTGTAGCTAATTGTTTAGGGGAGGGGGCGAAATTCTCTGAGCGGGCAAAGCATGAGAAAGGGGCGGTAACCTTTCCCCTTATGACGACATAAGGGGAAAATTCCAGATCGGGACATCTTAGTTGTCGTTCTCTCAATGGCGGACCAGGATGATCAAGGCACTCTTTACACCTATGGCCATTTCTAGCTACTGCAGGACCATAGATAGGCTAGGGGAACTCGTATTAATGTAAAAATCTCATAAAGTGAAGTTTTCATGTCATGGGACCTTTAACACTGTGACAAAATAGTTATCACTGGCAATATTACAAGCAATCCCAGAAGCCTTTTGTATGTTTATTATTTCTCAGGAATGGCTCAATGAAATAAGTGGGGAATTCCTCTGAAAGTGCAGATACTAAATCTTATGACTGAGTTCATTTTTGTATTGTAAAGTAAGAGGTAGGGTTTAAATATATTTCATTTATTGTTGTGTCTTCTTTCGTGAAAAAGTAACCTAACTTTTACATTTTTAATATGATTGGTCATTTTTTTAATATCAAAAGCTGATGAAAGCACAGACTCAAACCTGTTCATGCAGGACACAAATTGTGTGAAAATGTTATTTTTTTATGCATTTACATCTACATAATTATATAATGCAAATGTTTAACAACAGCACAACCAAGACTAGAGACGTTAAAGGGTGAATTTATGCAGGGTCTGTGTTATATAAAGTGTACTGGAGTGCTGGCCATCGTGGTAAGGCCACGGACAGCCATGAACAGGAGGTGACGTTGGTTGGGTGGGGGTTTCGGCACCGCTGCAGGCCACAGACCTGACCATGAACCCTTGCGCTCAGCGAATTCTCCTCATGTGACAAATTGATTTACTAGGCGAACATCCCATCCAGCAATTACTGCGCACACAGCACACATGAAAGTGCTGTAAAAGCGGGCCATCAGCACATAGCAGCAGATGACATGTACGAGCGGGGACAGCCCGAGCGGAATGGACGGCTTTTTCTTGGACGAGCCAAGCATACGGTGTCCAGATGAGGCCTGGGTTAACCACCATCAATACAGAGGAGACATACACACCCTACTGTCCTCTGGGTGTCTTCTTTGTCCACCCCTCAAAACAACTGTAAACATTAGTTTTGAAAAAGCTTCACTACCGAAGGCGTGCCGCTGGTGTAATTATCGGCAGAGAACAGCCCGTTGGTCTAGAGGCCGTGTATGATTATAACAAAGGGCTCTGAGATGAGTTTGGCAATGATCGGCATCGCTTTAATCTTAAAATTATAGCTATAACTGTCAGACAATGCTTAAATCACACACATGCACACATGTAGGCTATTTACATATGCATGTATTTCCATGGTCCCATAAGGCGAATAATTACAGAGAAATTATAACTTGTTGAAAGTAAACATGTTTTAGAAATATAACAGTATAAATAGGTCTGGTTATGGTAATTACAAGTGGGAGAGGGAAAAGGTCAGAACCGAGGTCATGGAGCTGGATGTAATTTTTTCTTTCTTTTTTTAAAAAAATAAACCAGAAAGCATCATCCATCACAATGTGATCAAACAACGTCATGATGCATTTTCACTGCATACTTTGAAAAGTGCACATAAATGAGCTGCGAAACATAGCTCATTTTAGTGAAACTAAGTGCAATACACAGCAGCAGCCAAAAGTGTGGACAAACCTACTCATAGAAGGATTTTCTTCATTGTTTCTTATTTTAACTGTTTTCTCTAGTCTGTTTTGAAGTGATGATATCAACACTTAACTGGATTGCATTTTGTGTGTTATGTGGATGCTGTTTTAACAATGTTCTAAAAAAATCTTGATATATTGAGCAATTGTTGACTGTAATTTAAAAATTATTTAAATTTTTTTGCCATACTATTTATTTTTTGCCTTAGAAACAAAAGTCAAGCATTGAATTATATTAAAAAGATAAAATGCATTCAGTCAGGTTCTTCCAAACTTTTGCCTGCATTTGTCACTGTGCAGGACTTTGAGGTGTAAACCCTTACAGAATTCACTTTAAGTATATTTTCATTATTATATCTTTATACAGGTTATTTTAACATCCTGGAGTTTACTTTCTACAGGCTGTGCTGTCCAAATTAGTGAGCAGATGCATGTGCCTCTATCAATGTAATTTCTTTTCCTTTTAAGCCTTGTTTCCATCCCTCTGATGGACTTGTTTTAAAGTTTTCATTTGTTTTAAAGGCACAATCACTTTCAGAATTGATTAGGCCTTTTGCCTAAACACGGCCGGACAGTGTTGCTTTTACCCCGACATGTTGGACAAGTCCTGTCAGTGCTCGGCAGCGAGAGAAAACGCACGCCTCCACGTTACGGCCCCAGAGGAGCGAAGCCCCGAAAAAGCGCTAAATAAATACACAAGCCCTTTCAACAAGGCGTGTGATTTAAAACTCTCACATCCTACATCTACATGCGTCAGAAATAGGAAACTCTGCGTTTATTTTGCTTTCAGGGTCCCCCTGCGGTTTGTAACCTTTCTCCTGCCCAACGATATAAATGGTATGGCCACTCCAGTGACTTGTGGGTAATCCTTTTTGCCATTGAACCACTCTATGAAATGTGCCAATGGCCACGCAGATTCAGAACACATGTTTCAGTTTTTAATATGTCCCAATGCCACTTTTCTGTGTTCACTGAATGTCAGTAAGGGTGAATTTCCCTGGTGTTACACTTTAGTGCCTAATCTTCCTCTTTCTCTGACTTTATGAATCAGTAATATGTTTCAAAAGTCATCATGAAGGATTGCAGAAGTATTTTTCTGTGATCATACTTTTAACAATGAAAACAAATAAACACACACACACACACACAAATCCGGCTTAACCACAGAAAATACTGGACCACCCATACATGCAAGCTTATTACTAATATATACTGTTTTCTTATTCTTACCCTCAACTTATTACACTTTAGTATGGTTTATTGTGTTTTATGACATGTATATGGGGGAGGGTATCAAGTTTAATGACAGAATTTGTCACGAGCATTTATGAAAATATGAGCGCTTGTTATTGGATCATGTGAAGTTACCTCACAGGGTGAATTAATAAAGAGTGTATCTGATTATGTCAACAGTATGGTTTCCTTCGCTGAGCACTGAACACTGTTCAAATAACTCTGACACTGTTATTCCTGCCGTGCCACTGGAGCACCCACAGCTGGGCCACGAAGACTCCAAAGGAAAATAATCACTGCTTAAATTTCCGTGAAGTAATGATCTCAACATACAGCGCTGTTCGACGACCCTGGTCTGAGTAAGCAGTGATCACAAAGAGCTATGTCCTCTGACTGTAACCCCCCAGGATTAACCTTGATCTTCACTCACACAAACTGAGAGAAATGACAGCAATGTTTACACACACATACGTACTACTGGGAACTATATGTAGCTAAAAAATAATTATTTTTGCTTTTTGAAACATACCGCTGTTTTTCAAAACTGAGATTTGCTATCTTTAATGATCCACCATTGCTCTTCCGGAGAGACACATAAAGAAACAAGATTAAAGGTCATGTGACTGAAACAGAAGAATAGCACTTTTTCATTTTAGTTACTCTCAGCGTGCTTCACACAGGAAAATATGCAGGTTACACAAGTCCTTTACAGCATGACAGGCTGCACTCTTCTAAAAAGTGCAGCCCTGTGACATGACAGAGTTTAAGTCACTGCAAACCGTATGTGCATACAGTGCCAGTCAGAAGTTAGAAGGCATTTATTTTAATGTATATTTTTCCAGGGATAAAGTGAGACTATGTGGGAGCTATGTGATGCAGACCAGCTCACCACACACTCAAACTGTATTTTCTCTGTGTCACACTTGTACACAAATGACTTAGCAGAGAAAAGATAGCTGACCACTGTACTGATTTATATAGTTAGTTAGTTTTTCTAAAATCTCTCTTCAACAATTTATTTACTATACTGGGATAACCAAGTTGACTGACAAATTATAAAAAGACAAAATTTAAAACACTGAAAGATTTTTTTCCCATTACATAGAGTGACTCACATTCACACATAACAGTCGTTTGGTTTTGATGTCATATCTACTGTACTTTTGATCAGACATCAGTGTGTTTTTCATCTGTCTGCTTATTGATTATTTAAAAACATTACTGAAACTGAGCTCTATCATGACTATACATATAAGAACTGGAGATATCAGAAATTATCTTCTGCTGTACCTTCACTAGACACTTTGAAATGAGCAATTATTCAGTGTTGATTATTTTTACAAGCAAACTTGAAACACAATAATTTGATTTTAACAGCAAACTTGAAACTTTCCTATTTTGGTATAGTCCTCTTCTTCCATTTTTAGATGTGTGTTTGTTTATGGAAATAATTACTGAAGTATCTCTCTAATTAATCATTTCCAGCTAACCTACATAAAGGAAAATCTAATGAAGGATGACTGGAATTCCCCTTTAACCACAAACAGCTCTAGGTAGACTTACACATCATGAATGCAACAAAAAAGGACAGCTGAAGTGCCAACCTGGACACTTCTGATTCCCAAAGAATCTTTCAGTGGATGATACCACTGATACCACTCAACTGAAAGGTACTTCAGGGAACCAAAGGTGGTTCTTCTATGGCATTGTTCCAAAGACCCCTTTTTTGTGTCTTTGTGTAGCACAGGCAGATCCTGCACATTTAGGAAGGCGGAGAGGACTGAGGCAGTTTGTATTTTCACCTGGAGTGTATGCAAGGTTGGTTACACACACTCGCACACGCACGCACACACACACACACACACACACACACACATGCACACACGCAAATGCAAGGCTAAGTGTCTTTTTTCCCCCCAGACCAATCCCATTCACCGCATCCAAATTAGGAGCTGATTCAGAAAAAGGACTCTTGTTCCTAGCCATAATTTGAATCCAAGTTTGGGCTACACTGACCATGAGAGAAAAGTGATTTCCTCAGAGAAATCAGCCATCACACCAGCAACATTTACGTTGTGGCTGCAGTAAAGTCACAGGTATAAGGTAGCTAAATACAACATAGTCTGATATACTTTGTATTTTCATTCACTGTCCATTTCTAAACTCCTTATACCTAAAAGTCTACAATGGATTAACTGTACACCAGCCAAGCGCTAGAAGGTAGGGGTTTCCAATACAATGCACAGTAAATATGTTTTCACCACAAAATTAATCTGTGGTGTCATTTGAATCTAAACTAAAGGATTCTCTAAACTGAAGATTACACTGTGGCAGTTGTGAATTCTTGTGCTGTAAAATCATATATTTGAACAAAGAAGAGAAATGTTGTAGACAATGTAGCCCATCTTTGATGATAACTGCGATGTCCAAGAAGCACAGATTTTTGAGCCATTTTCCAAACAGATGTGTACAAAAGCGAGAGCGCTGAATGCTACCCACAAACATGTTTACTTGGTTTGGCAGTGCCGAGGCAAGGGGAGGAAATTATGGAAATGTAAGCTTCTATATGCTAAACTCAAGCTGCTACAACTGCAGTCTTGAGCATTCGACTGGTTTGTAAATTAGTTTCTACTTGTAACATGTGTTCATTAAGGTAATATATTTTCAGCTTTTTTACTTTCTTCGGTTTCAGTTGTGTTTACTGAGCGAAACAGGTGGAATGCTATCCTCACACACTTCCTTCACAGTGTAGGTAAAAAAGAGAAAAGTTTTCTTTGGTACGGACTTTTTTGGAGAAAATGAAGAGAGACAGCAAAAGAAAAAAAAATACATTTAAAGCTTTGTGTGGTGTAGATTTAAGTTCCAAGTCCTGGCCAAACTTCTTATGTTTTTTTTTTTTTGCTTTTTTTTTTTGCAAGAAATCAAAGCCTCTTTGTGGGCCTGGATTTGAAATCCTTTCTCTGGCACATAAAAGATGTACCTTTAAACTGGCTTTCAGGCCACTGACAACCATGCAAATTTCTTGGAGGTAGGAAGCCATCTCATTGACGCTGTTTGTTAGAGGAACATAGCCAGGGGGGTTAGGTCCCGTCCCATGCGTTCCAGTGTGGCCCACCTTTCTGTGACTGGAGTAGAAGAAGTGTCACAAGCTTGTTATTTATCATTAGCTTCTACCGTTCCAACCCCTTCGCCCCTCCACTGCCAAGCTAATTCAATCATTTGGGGTAATCTCTCCGTAGCCCTGGGAGGTATTTTTCTTTTTTTTCCCTTGTAGGCAGGAAAAGGCCTGACCCAGTTTGAATAGCGATTTCTCTTTCCAGTTCAGTTTTCTGATAGACATTATACTATTAGGACCACAAATAAAAAGTAGATGGTAGATATCTGTTATATTGCAGTCACTTTATGTAATTTAGCAGTTTCTTTTGAACATTCAGTATATATATTTTTTGTAACATAAGTAATTTAGAACAGTTCTACACGTTCTACTCAAGCTGGCACTGTCATTTTGTGGAGTTTGAATATAAAGTACCACCCTAAATGTTTGAACATACATGACTGAATGTATTTTTCGCTTTACGGGCTAATACTTATTTTAGGGTTTTTTGGTTTGTTTTCTGCTTTTTAAGACATGTAAATAATGACATTGATGCCACCTTATTACGGCAACACTTTCATGATGTTACTTGATTTCTACATAAGTCTTTCATGACAAATTACATAAACCCATATTTGTAAGCTTTTATTCTGACAACTTTAGTACTTTAATCAGTTTCACCCTAGAAAGTGTAATAACACTGCACACTTGCTGGAATAAGATTTTATTCAGGTCTTTATGGGTAAGTGTCCATTGGTATAAAAGGCTTATGCAGATGTGATGACGCATTATGAATGGGTTTCTCTTTTTAATTTATTTTCAAAATGACCTTTTTAAAAACACGTTTTCTTTAGAAACACAGTTTAAAGTTGGATAATGTTGAACCACATTGCTATGATTGCTATGTGAGACTCCTTAATAAATTTGTTTGTTCCTGGTAATGTCCTCATACCAATCAGATGTGAGACTTTTTTACTGAAGTAAGTTTGTGTGTGTGTGTGTGTGTGTGTGTGTATTTCATATTTATGATTACACTATTAACAATCCAAAGAGAGTCTGAATACTTGTGTTTAAACTGTTAACTAGTACTGTTTGTGTACCTGTGTTGCTGGTCAAAAATCTTGCTTTTTCATTCATGTGTCCATGCTAAACATCCAAATTCCAAGATTTCATTCCATGACTTCTGATAATCAAGTACGATGATGCTAGTAGTTTATTCTGTCAGCGAAATGTTTAATATGTACACACCACTCAAATCCATAAACATACTTATGACATGAAATATCTCTCCCCAGCATGGCCCCATCTCCCCTTCTCTCACATTTACTTCCGCTGAGACCTCGCTCCAAGATCAGTAACTAATTGTCTAATAAGCTCCAGAACTCTTCAGATCAGCACAGCAAAGATCCGTAACAAGCGCAGCAAAGATCCGTAACAAGCGCATCCTTTCAATACAGCAGTGACGAACAGTTTTATTTCAGCCACAACTTCAAAAGGAAAGATGCAAGTAATTTCCACTCATTTGCACCCCCACAGGGACCCATACATTATTTCAGGAGAGCACTGCTGTTTCAAGCAACCCCCCATGTTTAATGCATTATGTCAGCAGCTTCTTGAGACACAGAGAGAGAAAGAGAGAGATAAAGAATTAAAGCCAGTGTACTGTATTAGAATTGAGCTAAGCATTATGACCCTTCACAACCACTGAGAAGTCATTTTCCTTGTTTATTCATTTTTTTCATTCATCTCTCTCTCTCTCTCTCTCTCTCTCTCTCTCTCTCTCTCTCTCTCTCTCTCTCTCTCTCTCTCTCAAAAGATAACACGCCTCTGATTATCTTTCTTCTGTTT
>JBBJLS010000006.1:19223118-19234887 GCA_037577275.1 Bryconaethiops microstoma
CTCTCTCTCTCTCTCTCTCTCTCTCTCTCTCTCTCTCTCTCTCTCTCTCTCTCTCTCTCTCTCTCTCTCTCAGAAGATGACACGCCTCTGATTATATTGCTGCTGTTTGGGAATAATTGAAATTGTCCCATTCTCACCAAAGTGTCTAGGAGTGGTGAAAAAAGGGGCCGGAGAAACTAAATAAAGTACATAACTTTCACAGAGTGTAACAATACTTGTTGCTTCAGGCTCTGGCAGGTGGGGTGTGGTGGGTATATGAGAATCAGGATCTCATATTTTAGTGAGTTACGTGCAAATGAATCATTCTATTAAAAGCAGGTGTGTTCGAAAATTAGTCTAAAAATGTTTTCACTAAGCAGGTGTGTTAGAAAATTAGTCTAAAAATGTTTTCACTAAGTCTAAAATGTAGAATGCAATTGTTATTTTCTTCCCTAAACAAAACAAACCTTCCATTTTTTACAACTGAAAACTGTATTTAATAATTACCGATGTATATCAGTAGTATCAGTATAATATTTAGATTATCCTTTTTTACAAACAGAAGCAGCAGTAGTAGCAGTAGTAGTAGTAGTACCCCGTCATTAAAAATAGTACTGTACAAGTACATTTTTTATCAGGGTTCAAACAACATTAGTGTACCCTCAAATGTATAACATGGTCCTTAATGTCCAAATGTATACATGTGTAACTTTTCATAAAACAGTGTTTTAATATAGGAAAAATGTAAATAAAGTAGAGAAAAGGTGAGACAGGGTGAATAGAGTCAATGAACCTTAAGATACATTTACAATGGAATGGGACAATCATGTTCCCTAACTAAAGATACTGAAGACGTACCCTTGGGAGCATCACCCCAGCAACTCTGAGTTTGCTAACTTTTTTTCTAAGATTGTAGTAGAAACAGGGACACAATATAAGAAGTAATAAAACAACAACAACGACAACTTTAATAATAATGATAATAATAATAATAATAATAATAATAATAATAATAATAATAATATTATTATTATTATTATTATTACAAAAGCAGTAGTAGAAATTGTATTTGAAGTATTATTTTACAATGCTTTTACAATTTGAGACCACGTAAAATAAAAACTAGATTCTTACCATCTCGGCCCCCTTCAGTCTTCGTTGAATAGTTTTTTTAATAAAAAAAAAACAACAACAGTATTTAGACCTATCTCTCTTTCAGTTACTTCGCAACTCTTGCAGTGTGATTTTGTACAGGAGTGTGTGTTTAAGTGTTAGAGTGTGTGTTTGTGAGTGTGTGTATGTGTGTGTATTTCAGAAGAGAGGTGCTGGCTGGCGGGTGAACGGCAAAGCTGACAATGAGTTCAAAGCAGAGCAGCATCAAAAGGATGTCACAGGTTAGACTGAAGATGGGTACACAGCTCCAGTCTCCACGCTGTTAATGCAGTGAGTTGGGTGCCCTAGCTGAACCAGGGGTTTGGTCGTTGTGACCTCGATCTTCAGGGTTTTGCTGGGGCCTGTCAGAGTTTTCCAAGGACATAAAAGCATAAAGACAAGTTATGCAGCGTGTGTCGAGGCAGTAACAACAAAGGTGAAGATTTTGTTATACAGAACTGGAGTGGGAGAGTGTACTCGGAGGAGTGAAAAAGGAGTGAATCGATGGAGGATATCAAACTCAGACTCACTGGTCACCAGTGGCAACAGGGACCTTATTATGAAGCTTATTTCTCAGTGATAAAGCTACTTTTTCTAAAAATGTACAGGTTCAATATGTGAAATATTATTAGGAAATTACTTATTTACTTATTATACTTTTTTCACAAAGAGGAGAGAGTTAGCAGTGATAATATAGTCGGGATACAAAGAATTAAGCCTTACCCCCTAAACACTAATGGTCTGTATGTGGATCCAATTCCTTATATCTCTCTATATATAATTATAATGTTCCTTATAATTTCTTTCTTAACTTACATATAGTTTCAAAGCTAACAGCTACTGAAAAACTGAATTATTACTGAATAATATAGTTACTGAATAATTTACTGGAATAGTAGGTAAAAACAGTGGAATTAATATCAAAGGTGTAAAAGAAATTAGGAAATTAGATGTCACACATGCATATAAAACAAGTGTAACTACATTTTATGCCCTGTAAAACATTCACATGCACTAGTTAAGGAATAACAAAGTGAATTAAATGAACACAAGTAGGCTAACAAGAAACAAGCTCATCCGGCTCTTATACTACGACAAAAATCAAGTGTAAGCGTAAGTAAGCAGAAGGTATCAAACTCGGACTCACTGATGACCAAAGGTAGGTAACCCTGAACGCTGTCCTGGCTGGATGTGAGTAGGTAAAGGTCCCTAAAATTCAGAGCCTGAGAGTTTGTAACAGTTTCTGTTACTCTGTGGAAGAATTTGCCTGAGAGCCCGGCTTGACAGATTAGCTGGGTTACCCAGACAAAGCAGGGTGACAGTGAAACAAGAGCTACTTTTATGAGGTCCGTAACACAAGCCCAGGGCCATGGAGCGCGGGGCTGGAAAGAGATCCCCCTGATGAAAGTAAGGGCAGCGCTCCATCTTTCATGTCTCCATAGGTTTTATTTTGGCCTGCTTTAGACGGGCCCACAGACAGAAATGACAGACAATTAAGATGGCACAAAAGCAAGGGGAAATTCAGCCATGGCCTAAATGACCCCACCATGCCTGACGGTATTTCAGTGCATGCAGGCCTGCCTTTTGTCCACAAATTCCAAGGAAAACCTTCGGGAAAAAAAATAGGGCTCCTAAGCCCTGGGACTGGTTTCTATAGGTATTTATAGGGATGGCGGATTGGCATGTTTAAACCCTGCCTCTGTGCATCAAAGGAAGGAAGAAGCAATAGAGGAAGGATTTATGTGGAAATTAACCTCAGGCCCTTCAACATATCAAAACAGGCATAAGCTTATGAAGTTTAATTCGTATGTTTTATTCAGCTAAAGTATATGTTTGCAGTAGCTACAGTGTTGATAATGATTTACTCTCTGAGCTTTTTTGGTGCATCTATTTTAGAAGAGAGCAAGATATCAATGAAAATTAACCGTGCGTTGAGAGATGATTTCCGAATGCCTGTTTTTCTCCCCACCCACAAATTAACTCTGCCAGACCACTGATTCCACCAAAGTAGCCAAGTTCCACAATGCTCCATAATTGCTTCTCAAGTATTTAAATGAAAAAATACCAAAAAAACGTAAGATGTTGCTCTAAATAAATAGACCCAGTTTATCGACATGAATGATGTTCTTTTGTTATCAACATGCTGCAGACATTTGACCGTTTGTGATGCTTTCTCACACATTCCTCATTCTATTGTTTTTTATAAAGATCGGTTTTTATCTGTGTTGATCAGGTTTAGTTTTGTGTTCTCAGAGTTTTGATGTGTCTTACAAATACAATAGGTGAACGTTTTATTCATTTTTTATTTATCTCTAATTATAGTATTTACTGAGGTTGTTTGTAGACTAATTTCTAATATTCAGTTGCATAGATAGGTTTACTGTGGTTGTTTATAGACTAATATAATCCAATTTGAGTGTTTAGCAATGTTTTTATGGGTGTTAACAGATGAATATCTCCTGTTCTGGTGCATCAGCATTGTTACAGACTACTGTCTCCAATTGTAGTGTATGGAAGTTCTTACTGTTGGTATTTATGGACTAATATCTTCCACTGTAGTGAATGTGAGTGTTTATTGAGGGTTTTATTGACCAATATAGTATAAAAAATAAAAAGGTAAATATGGGTATTGCAGTTCCTGTGAAAACTCAAAACTGTACATCCTCACCAGAAAAGCAGTCAAAACCAGATTGGATTCCCACTCATAAAGAGGGTGGAGGGCCCAGGTGAAGCGAGCAGGTTTATCGCTAATCTCTCTTACTCACTCCCTGGCTCTTCGCCGTCACTGCACAGCCGAAACATGGGGCATATCGACAGGGGAACATCTGAATATTTGATCTGCATTAGCATTTTTAAAGCAGTTTCCTTCTCTGCTGACACTTTCATTTTTTGACCCTGATTTAGGCTCGCTCCCACCTTAAAAATGGGAATTTCCATCAGAGAGAGAGAGAGAGAGCAAGAGAGAAAGAGAGAGAGAGAGGGAGAGCAAGAGAGAGACAAAAAAAAAGAGAGATTGAGTTGCATATGTCTCTTGCTGAATCTCATATTTAACACCAAAATCATCTTTTCTTTTTTTAAACCTACACATAAAACGTAAGGCAGTGCATAAAAGATGCCTTCATGTGTGAAACCATGCAGCATCTTAAGGCGTTCTGTTGCTTGTTAATGTTAGGTCAGGATTGTTGAAGTATTCTAATTTTCTCTCCATGTCCTGTGGCAGATGATGTGGCAGTAACAACTGTTAGCATTATGGGCTAATGGATGTAATGGCCAGTATAAACAATGCAAGCAGGGTTTGATCCAGTTTCTGACACAGGGTTTTGCATGTTATGGCAGTGGATCTTGCTATCATTTTATTCAAGCACTTTATCAACTGCCGTAGCGCACAAATGTGCTGAAGCTATCCAGAGCTAGCTCTTAATCATGCCTCCATCCTGTCATCAAACTGATTGTTTGAGGAGGCTGTGTCATATGCCACCCCAGAGATTGAGCAGGATTGTGTTTTTAATGAAAAGCTGAAAAGCTTATTTTCCCATCTGTGTCAGCCCTGATTCACACCAAGATAATGAAGTTGTTTGCTTCACTTAATCTCTTTATAAGAAGCAGTATATTAACAAAAATTCCATCAATTCCAGTGTGTTGACATGTTAACTGCAAATTGACCTAGCTTTCTTCCTGAGCTTTGTTTTTCAGATTCTGTCCCTCATAGCTACATGTCTTTCTTTGGAGGCATGACCCTTATTCCTCAGTGACGAAGCCATTTTAAAGGTTCAGTGCTTATAAATAGATGAGCAATCTGTCCCTCGGTTCTAAAGTCTGCTATTGAAACAATATGTGTAACAAGCTGTTATTACTTTAGTTAGGGAGGACAACCTTAGCACTGGTTGAATATTAAAATAAAGAACAATTATAACAAAATAACACTAGTTTTTGCTCTGGCGCCCATGAAATCCTAGTTACAGGTTAATTCAAGTCTGAGCATCTCGGTCACATTACGTGTTAAAACGCATTTTTGTAACTACCTCTGCAGACAATACATTTCTGCATATTTCTTCATATTTTAATAGTTGTTTATCTGCTGAATTTAACATGTTGAAATAAAAAACACATTTGACCTGTGCAAAAGTCATGTCATATTTTATATAAAATTTTTCACAATATGCTAAACTCATCAAGTACTTAGGAACATGAATGACATGAATATATAGAGTAAATAATTTGTATGCAAATTCCTGCATGGAAATGCAAATGAATTCCAGTTTCACTGGCAGGTGACACAAACAATTATTTGGGGTACAATTTGTACTGTTACAATAAACATTTACTATTGGATGGATATGAGCTGTGAATGTGAAAGATACATGATTTGGTTTTTAACCAGATAGTTATCTTTACAGGATCTTTTTAACAGCAGGATTATCTGGATAATCCTGTCATTTTGCATGCTTTCCAGGAATAATTTGCTTTGTTAGAAATATGATTAAACATGAAAGACTTGCTAGTCTCACAAAATTACTTGAAAAGCAACATAGTTTACACTCAGACATTTTTTAGCAATTTCGCATCAAGCTAACAATCAAGTAGAAGCGTGGCTCAAGCAAAGCAACATGTAATGATAACATTGTGGGATTTTCTTTTAAAATAATATGATAAATGCACTATGTTACATGGACTAATGCTATGCAGTAGTAGTGAATAATGGTGCTTATGTATGAAATCTGTATGACTATCTGATACTCCCAGCTGTATCCTCTGGTCCAGTCCTGCCATCTGTGGACCATCGTCTCAACGTGGCCCTTAGCTGTAAGATTTATCTCCCTTTCCTTCTCTCAGCTTCCTCTGGAGCATATGGCTCCCTGACTTTCACCACCAGACCTCGGAGCAGTATACAGTGACATCCATGTTCCCACCATTAGCATCTCTTGTTTTCACTTGCTGGGTAGTTTCAAAATATCTTGCAGGTAGTAAATCTTGATTTGGGATAGAAAGGTAATGTCATGGCATTCTGGAACTGCCTTGTTGTGGCCAAAGTAAATCCCCCAGGGCATGATAAGGAGTTAGCTTTCCATTCGAGTATGCTAACACTGAAGCATGGGACATGGAGCACATATGTCCAACACAGTGGGACAAGCCAGGCCAGTCTGGCATTGCAGGCTGTCGGATTTTGTGATCATGTTCCCTTGTTGTCAAGCTGTGGATGCTTATTTTTAGGTAGCTATAGGAAAATATTCACCACAGATAAGTAGTCTGTTGAGAAGTTGTTTTCCAACTCTTAGGAATTATCTATACAATGTGGTTGAACTTTACATATTTTTCAGCTTAACTTTTTTGTTTTCTTATGTTCTTTTTGTTTTCTTTTACTCTTGAAGTCATGAAATATATTTTATTAAATTTACATTTTTTATTGACTGGAGGAATTCTTCACTTTGCTGGGTTTTCACAAAAGACATAACAAAACGGTACAAAATATGAGAAATACTTTAAAATCCAAAAATGTGTTTTAAGGCATACGTACGACATTGGGGATCTCTAGGCATTCATGCTAACTATCTTCAATAAACCTCACAAAACTAACAGGATTGAGATATTCAATGTTGACATTCTGGCTTTTCATCCTTTTTGTCTCCTTTATGCATTATTAACGCTAATTTGAATCAGCAGTACTAATTTGTCCTGCCTGATCTTGTGAAGCTTTGAGTTCTAGGAGAAGGCTCAGAGATTTGAAGCCTATGATCTTCCGTGCTAGACTGAAAAGAAGGCCTCTGAGCTGGCTAACCTTGATGAAATAAAGCAGACCCCTTATTATGGGCCGTAAATAAACAGGTCAGCTGTGCGGAGAGCAGGACTCAGCACAGTGGAAGCATGTCAGAAGACCTCTCCGATTTAAAGTAGCAACTGTAGAACTAATGATGGCACTTCTCAGCTGTCAGTCTCCATGAGGAGGAATCGGATCGTCCGCTCATGTTCAGGTTATTTAGGACGGCAATGTTCAAGCAGTCCTGCTCCACCTGTGTGTGTCTCCACCCAGTGGGTAACAGCTACCTGGAACGCACTGTGCTGTTTTGCCCAACACTTCAAACACAGACATCCGAGAGGCGAACAGGAAAGGTATCAGCATGCTATTAATGCGACAGGAGTAGCATCCCGCTAAGAATAGAAAGGACAAAGGGTCGAGCTTCCTTATGGTGAACCTTAAATAGGCCAATCACTTTTCAAAGGTCCAGATGCAAGTTTTTTTGTGCTTTTTATTTGATTCACAAACATTTAGTAAGTTCTACCAGCCTTCTAAACTGACTTAGGATGCATGTTGCTTTTTTTCCCTCCTTAAACACTCACTGTCATTTCAAAAAAGAAAACAAAATGCCATTCATTAGTGCCTTGCCAGCTTTTTCCATCCATGTTAATTCAAAGTTTTGCTTGGCGACCTCCACGCCCTTCAGCCCTTAGTTCAATATAAATTTCCTAAAAAGTATTTCTAAATTACTCGGTGGCAAGCAAAGGAGTCAGGGTGTCTGCGGGATGTAACCCGACATGCTGGATCCTCGCACAGCGATCTGGAGCTGACACAAAAGCTCCATTTAATGCCCTGCCAATCATCTACCTCTGCTACCGTAAAATCCCAACAAGCAATGCAGTGCCTTTTAATGGGACCTGCGTTACATCAGTGTTAACAATCCCATTAGTGTTTACCTGAACCACACAAGACTGTGCACATCATCCTTTAGTTCGAATTTAGTTTAATTTAAAGGTTAAAAAACAAACAGCAGAAAAAAAAGGTACAATTGTACAAAAGTAGCAGGCACAAGCATACAATTCTGAATATTTTTTTTACCTATGCAACACCGAGTTTCAGTGCTCATTATACACTATGTAAAATTATTTACACATAATAAAATATTTAGTGCTCATCTGAAGCACACTAAGCCACTGTCCATGTTGAAATTGCTTCAGTTAGTGCCTATTAATAGTCACCATCAGTTAGTGAGTAAACAAACAAATGAACTGCAGACAGAAGTGTCACCTGTAAATATGTAACTGTAAAGTTTAAACCATGAAATACATATTTCTTTACAAAAATAAAAAACACTGTAGGCTGAGAGAAGCTTAAAAGAATATAGAAAACAAATTAAGCAGGATATTAAAATGATAAAACTGGCTATATGCAAGGACCAAAAATATAATAGCGGTAACAGTGAAACATAAAAAAGGTTAATGACATTTCCTACAGACCAGATGCACTTTATATATAAAATTCTTTTCTAATGTCTCCCCTGTAAGGCTTCTCCTTTTAAAAACAGAAACAATGGTCAAAAGAAGAGAACAAGGCAACAACTGGCCCCCAGAAAGTGAATGATGTTGAACAGGATGGAAATGGTGTCGGAGCTGGTGGGCCAGGGCTGGCGGGCTACTGCAGTCAGTCTGTTACTGAAAGGTTAGGAATGAAAGCAGAGCACCGTTCACTTTTTTTTTCACCAAGAGCATGAGGGGAGGCGTTATTTAATTCCAATGAGCAGAGGCGCATCTCTCAAACCCTCGTTTGCCTCCCTCTTCAGTGTGTAAATACATATTAAGCCGCTCACCTGGCCTAAAGGATTAGAAAGCTAACAAGTTTACATTCAGCCCCACAGCTTTTGAAATGATTCAATTTTCCTAATCTTGTTTAGCTTTAGAGTGCGCAGGCTTTGAGGCTTGCAGGCATCCTTTTTTCAATTGGCCTTTTCCTTCGCAGTCATTTACATATCTCCATTTGGACCAGTGGCTCGGGACAAACTCTGCTTTCGGCCGCCGCGGGAAGAAAAAAGAGAAGAGAGAGAGCAAAGAAAATGAACTAAGAAGCTTTCTAGGGTCAGCCCAGAGGCCTGGCATATATTTGATGTATTTTAGATAACCACCTGTTTCTTGAAGCTCTGAGACAGAGAGAGGGAGAGAATGCAAAACTGGCTCTTGATCCTAATAGGATAGAAAGCTCTCATCTTCAGAAACAGAAATGATGATATTCACATTTCTCCCCCAGCCTGCAAAACTCAGGCACACTCCTGGACACATGGCATCATATTTATGTGATTATGCCTGTCCTTTTTACTTTATTAAATTATTCTTTGCTACATTTCTGTGTCTTCAAAGTCTGATGCTTATGATGGAATAAATAAAAAAGGAAATGTGGTCTAATAATTTGCTGAGCCCAACAGTAATCTTTTCATCTCTCTTGATAAGGATGTAATATTAATGTCATTTATTCCTATTCTAATGAATGCTTAGTTCGTTTAGCTAGGTATGTTCTGAGATGGAACATGACAGTTAGTATTTGTTTTTGCTACATATTTGTTATTAATGAATAATATTGATTTTCAGAGCTTTTTGTTTGTTACATAATAGTGTAATCATCAGTATGGCTGCAGAGTACTGTTGCTATACTTAAGTATTATTTCGGTAGATATGTATTTTATTAAGTCTTAATGAATTTGATTAATCATGTGTATATTCAGTTATATGCCCAAGAGAAAGAATAAAATATTTCTCTTTTTTTTTTCCTCATACCATTCTGGTTCCTATATCATTCTTCTTCTTCTTCTTCTTTTTATTATTATTTTTATTATTATTATTATTATTATTATTATTATTATTATTATTATTATTATTTCAATTGAACTATCACATCAAATTAATATAAGTGTAAAATGAAAGTGGCCACAACTAATTCATCTATGCACAAGGACCGGTACAACCAATAATATATCTTGACTAATAATTTGATCCGATAACACTTTTTATTTTTACCTTTATATTACTTTACTTAAGTGTAGTTACTCTTTACTATTTACACCCACACAGTTCATTGTTATCAGATAGCAGTTTGTAATATAATACAACATGCTGCTAATACAACAGTAGTAGTTGTCAAGTCTATATGTTATTAATATAATAGTCTATAGTATAGTCATGACATTATAGTAATGGCAGTTAGTGCCCTAGTAGTATGATATAAGTAGTAATGGTGTACTATTATATGCTAGTATATGCTAGTAGTACTCTCTTAAAAATCAGGGCACCAAAAAGAGCTTTTTTGTGTGATGCCACAAAAACTGTTAGTTTCCTAAAGAATAATCCAGGTCCGCATGCAGTTATAATGTAGTGGTAAAACATAAGTAAGTACGTAATTAGTGATGCACTAATAGATTAGCCTGGTAGTTAGTAGTATAGTATAGTATAGTATAGTGCTATCATGAATCTAGTATGCAAAAACATAGTAAATCTGTATTGCACTTTCTTTCTACTGTGTGATAAATATAGCTGTCTCAAAAACATATCACTGAGCATGAATATTGTTTCAGAAGTGTGGTGTATAAGAAGCAGAAATTAATCTTTTCTAATCCTGAAAGCCCATCTTGATCTTGTGGCTTGGGCGCTCACTGGGAATGGAGTTAAAATACAAAAAGAAGCTACAAATATCTCTCCTTTTCCTCCACACGAGATGGAGCGATAAAGGAAATGTCAGCAGAAAGAAAAAAGGAGAGAGAGAGAGAGAGGCAGAGGGAAAGAGAGAGAGAGAGAGAGAGAGAGAGAGAGAGAGAATACTAAAGCTGGCGTGTCACCTCAGTGCTTTGACGGGCGGGAAGGGAAAGGTAAAAATGGTCTATCATGTCCAACAAGGTGTTCTTTTTGAGATTTAGAGATCACTGCGCAACTTTAAACATGTTTTGTCACTTTTGCTCTGACTGGAACTATCATGGGCTTCACAAGAACTTTATCAGCTCAGCTATGGGTGAGGGGAGAAGAAGAAGAAGAGGAAAAAGAAGAAGAAGAGGGAGAAGACGAAGTGAGGGGGGGCAAGGGGAAGGGGGAAAAAAGTGTCCATTCCCATTTATCTTAGCCAGGTTCCCTTCAAAGCCAACAAATAAATTACAGTGTACATTTGATACAAATTGATTTCTTAACTCAAATAACAATGTTGTCCGGCTGGGCTGGGCCACGTGTCAGTCAGCAGCTGGTCCGAATGAAAAGCTCAATCTGTCTCTGTGATAGAAATAGGCCTGACACATCTCCACCAAGGAATGCTAATCACGCAGGCCTGGCCTGGGCCTTTGTGGGCCAGCCGCGATAAGAAAAATCAGTTTCCCTGCTGTCAGACACTGCCTCCACCTGATCTTCTGTCTGGGAGGAAACAAGCCATTGGGCTGCAAGTTAGTGTCCTAGTTTCTTTTTTTTTCTTACTCGCTCTCTCTCTCCTCTGTTTCTCTCCCTTTTTTGATGGGAGGGCGGTGTCATCTGGCCATGGCGACATCAGAGAAAGAGTGCGAATTGGGGGGTGGAGAAAGAGCGAGAGAGAGAGAATCTTGGGGGGGTGGACAGCAAGGTTTGAGTCTCAGCATCTGTGTGATGAAGCTGAAGTGAAGGCCATTGAATATCTGGGCCTGATCTTATCAGCGGTGAGAGAAATGAGATATTGGCAGGGCTCTGGAGTGCTCTCACAGCTGAGCAGGTTAATAGGGTTGGGAGGCAGGCCACAGGCTAATTGGATTTGCTGTGGCTTGATAAACAGTGGCAAGCCTTTTTTTGGGCAAAACCAAACACACACACACACACACACACACACACACACACACACACACACATACATACATACACACACACACACAC
>JBBJLS010000006.1:19250296-19277388 GCA_037577275.1 Bryconaethiops microstoma
TTTGTGAATTACTGCTTTATTTTTTTATTCACATTTTCCACCCTGTCCCAACTTTTTCTGATTTGGGGTTGTATATAAGTGCAGTATGTAAACTGAAAGCACAGACTATTTATACACTTAGTAGAATGGAATGTTATAGTAGCAGATGCATAGGGTTCACCAGTCTATTCCTTCTATTCTGAAGCAATAGATTGATGAACAATAAAATTTACACGATTGTACAAGGCATTTGCTTCTTTAGTTTTGTCCTTGACTTTAATTTTGCCCAAGGACTACATAAGTGGGAGCAAAAATATAATATCAAAAATCTTACATAGCAATGTTCTATAGTTTCATAAACTAAACCACACAAGCAAGTCTTTTTAAGATTACTTAGTTTGATGTGGTTTGAGGTGTGTGTGATAACTGTGTTAATGCATTAACATACTTTCTTGATGTGTACTTCCATCCTCTTAGCTACATTACCCTTATTACTCTACTGATTTGTTTGTTTGTTTGTTTGTTTGTTGCTCTAAGGAATAGAGTTTGTTGATACTTAATGTCAATAAATGTGCAAAAATGGACATGATAAACATGCATGGTGAACAACATATACAAGTATATATGACAAGATTTCTGCAAAAAAATACAAATTGTGCACATTATAAATAGGAACTTAAATTGATGATGTCTTTCTTGACCCACTTAGTCTCCTTAGACCAGCTTCCAAAATCAGACAGGGCATTTTACATATCTAATAATGACTATTTACTTTTAATTTAAGAAATTAAAAATATGCTTGCTTCTTCAGTTTCAGCTTACTTCTTCAGTTTCATTTTATTTCCTTTTCTTTTCTTTTTTCTGTTTTATGAAAGCAGTGGATGTGTCAAACTGTGTTAGTAAAAAAAAATAATAATAATAATACTTTGAGTGCTTTAATGGTTTTCTGCCTGAGTCCAGAGCTGTCTTCTTTCATCATGTCCTTTTGCCTGTGCTTTGGAAGACCCCTTTTTCCCCCACTAGTATTTAAGATGTGTAGTGCTAAACAAACTTTGACAACCTGCAAATTTATGCATTATTATAACCTCAGAAATCTTACTAGCTGACCTTTTATAGAATCTTTATGACGTCGTCTGGGACTTTTAAGTTATTTTGACTGGCTCTTACATTGAGACGATAACATAACAAAATCGGTGAAAACACTGATTAACCCCAAAGAATACTCTTACAAGTTTTGGAAACTTCTCTCAAGTAAGTGACCCCGGTAATCCATAAGAATCATCTCTAGCCAACCAAAACAAATGTCTTTTTTGGACAAGTCGGTGTGATGCGCGCTTCAAAATGGCATGCATGTTGTAAATATTCAAAATATTCACAACTGCAGCAAAAAAGAAAATAGATACCATCATACATTTGTGTATATACAAACCGGACATAAGGTAGATTTTTTTAAATCTAAATTGATAGTTACCCTCCATGGTCAAATATTTATTCAAATGAAACATTCTCTCAGTTGAAGCTTCATGTTTTAAAGGCACCCATGGAGCATATCTCCCAGTCAGACTGACATATTTGTTGAACACTATTTCACATGTGGTCAGTGAGCACAAAAATAGGGTAATAGCTTCTATTATCAACCCCTACATCACTGCAACCCATTTGACAACAGTAAACACGGTCTTCCCTCGGCTATCGCCTCCAACACGATGATGGTTAGTCCCCACTAATCTTGTAAAGCCACCCTTTAGAGAGAGGCAGGGGCCGGGCACCAATGTGGAGGATTGCAACCACACTGCATCCCTTCTCCTGTCCATAGTCAGTGTAAGGTTATAGCAATATCGTAATCCCTCCTCAGAGGCCCTTTTGCACACAAGATGATGACTAAATTTCTAGTGTCTTATCACACACTCCCAGGCTGGAACTAGTACAAGGGGGTTCTGAAGGGGGGGTGGGGTGTTGGAGGGGGAACGCAGCATGAAAAGTGGGGATGAGATGATCAGATTAGGCGGCTATTGGATTTTGTTTGCAGCGCCATGCAATCGGAGTAAAGCAGGCGTTGTTCAAAATGCCCACAGAGATGCAAAGCCTCTGCTGATTTCTTTCACCCATTTTTCTTTCTTTTTTGTTGGGTAGGGGGTGGGCTCCTTGTCCGGGGGAGCTGAAGCCTGGAGCTCTTGGGGAGGGGAGATTGGGGCAGCAAGGGAAGGAGGGGTAAGCAAATTTAGCACTTGAGGGGTGTGTTTATAAGGTGGGTGGATGCTGGACAGATCCATGGGGAGAAGGACGAGTGGGATTGAATTGTTGGGGGGAATTCAACAGGATGGCAAGTGTGGTGCCATCTGAGAGTCCGACCTGAGGCTGCTCATGAGGCTCTTCCCCAACACACATCATAGGGGAGAGAAAGGAATAGAAGAGAAGCATTTTCAAACACCCTCAATGGAATTAAGGAAACAAGCCCCCACCTCCACATGTCAAGAGAAGCCACACAGAATAGAAGGCGGCGTGAGAAATGGTCCATTGTTGGCTCAGTTGGAGCTGCATTCACCAGAGGATGGGGAACCAGAGCAGATAGCATTGACTAGTCATGTCAGCGGTGGCCATTTCTCTGTGGATCTCATCCTTGTGGAGAGAACCACACATAGATTTTCTTTAGCTATGAAGTATATGCATAGATAAGCTAATGTTGCACTCCACCAGTGTTGATGAATAGGCCATGGTTGCAAGTGAATCATTGCTGGTCTCATGTGGAGGACCCTCTCCAGCTTGCCGTATTGATGAGGGATCTATAAGGGAACGGCTGATTGATTTTCGTTATGGGAGCCAAAGGAAGCGAAAAACTGTAGTCCATCTACATACCACTACATCCAATAATCATGAACTATACTGTGCAAGTAGTGATGATAACAAAAATTCTCAGACATGACTTTTTAGACCAGTAAATGAGGGTTATGATCTAAGTTAGACATCCTCATCATTTATGAAAAGTGGTAAAAAGGTTTTAATCTACCACTGAGTAGTTGCAAAAGTTAGAATGTGACATAACTGATATAAAATCCCACACACTGTGGAAAAGTCTGTACTCAGCATTAGCCATGTCAATAATGTAGCCATGCCATGCCAAGCCAATCAATGGCAAAGATTTAGGTTAGATCTTAATTAAAGAAACAACCACTGATACAGATGTTGTTTTCAATGCATCAATATAGCTGGATGGAGCCCATACAGGCATTGATCCATGCGCTTAACATTTACATCCCTTTTCATCATCTAGCAGAGATCACTTAAGGCTCTTTTTAATTTTTTTCCCATTATATCTTAGAGATGCAACTTCAGAACAGCCCTAGGCAATCTGCTTCCTGCACCCACACAAGGTAAAGCAAAGGTTTAGGGGGTAGAACTCTTCTTAGGAGCATTAACTTCCACCAGTGCAGTACTTGCATTGTGCTAGTAGAGGGGAAATGAAAGATTCCACTAAAATCAACAACAGGAGTTCAGGCATCAAGCCTATGAAAATCAATGTTCTTTGAGAGGGGACAGAATTCTTTCATAGACTATCATGCTAATCCTGGTACTAGTAGCTGACAAATTTCCACTCTCCAGGATCTGGGTTAATGGTGTTACCTCCATCAAGGAATCAGCCAGTTCCTTCTATGGAATGTAATTTTCCTCCTTTTTTGTGTTATTTATTTTTGGTTTTTTAGGTTAAGCTTTCAAAGCGGAAGCTTGTCAAGCCTTAGACAAATGAACGAGCCACCCTCTCTTAATGCAGCAACTAAGAGAGCGGAGCCATCTTGAGGCAAGCAGAGATGAGCTTCAAAACGTCCTAGTCTCCAGTGAACAGTAAAACAATAATTATCAAAGGGAAGCTGAATTGATGGATCCCATTAAAAGCAACAAAAACTCTCCAGAGGCCTGGCTGCACAAACATCCAAAGTCAATAGCAAGATTCCCTTGGTAACTCTGACCACAGACCTAGTTTAGAGAGACATCAATCTGGGATGTCAGTTTCCAGGTAATGAAGCTACACTGGATCGATATTCAAGACCCCTTTCTTTAAATAAGGTAATAATGTTAGTATTTCTCCTTATACAGTTCTTTCCCACTCTTGCAAGGAATGAGGCTTTGAAAAATGAACTCTGCTCCTGCATCCCGTTCTACATTCATACCTGTTATAACAGGATCTACTAGGCAGAGCTAGAGCAGACCTATTGTGCAACAAAATACTGAGCAGCTTTTTATTTTTTGAACTTCCCATCCACCTTTCTCAGACTTGGTCCAGTTTTTTGGTCACTTCC
This sequence comes from Bryconaethiops microstoma, assembly GCA_037577275.1. NCBI lineage: Eukaryota > Metazoa > Chordata > Actinopteri > Characiformes > Alestidae > Bryconaethiops > Bryconaethiops microstoma. The sequence continues at coordinate 19,254,571 of JBBJLS010000006.1, forward strand.
CAGGTTCAGACGCATCCATTGTTCCACAAAATTCAATATGTTCTGTTTGAAAATCACTATAACATCATGTTGATTGATCACAATTAGCCACTCTAGGACAGCTTGAGCCTTTCTATTCTCAAGGACAGGTCAGGGTATTGTGTGTGACCTTGAAAGTATGTCTTGCTCATTCCTCATTTTAAAATAATACATTTAGATGCCATATTGTGTGTGTGCTGGCTAAAGTATTAAGTGCTTGTTTTGTGTTTTTGTGACCTTTCATATCCAAATCAAATGTCACAAATATGGCATGATACAATTTGTTTCTGAAATGTATGATTGATGTCCAATAACTAAATAAATAAACAAATAAAGTATCTCCCAAATGGTAATTTTACTGAGATCTTAATCTATTTGCTTACAATGTACAATGTTTACAAATATAGTCATTTTGTACAATTTTCATTGATCAGTTCATTATGAAAGTTTAAGTGTAAATACTGGCTGCTTTAGTCAAGCAATGTAGAAAAACACTTAACGTATAGATTTTTATTCATGTTAGTCATAGTTTATTTCCTTGGCTTCTGTTCATTTCAGCATCGCCAGTTTTGGAGACAAAAGCTTGCTTGCTTCAAATCACCTGCCTCAAGTTAAACTGCTGGTCACATACAGTAGTAGCACAATGGGCCATGCTTGACGTAGTCATATTTGCAATGCTAAGCAAATGCTCTCATCTATAACATTTGCCATGTTATAGGCAAGAATGCAATGGTAGCCTGGCATTGCTACCTGAGCAGGGAATCAATTATTCACTTTTTCTTTTGTGAGGTGATGCTAATATTCATTGTGCCACCCACGCTATATCAGTTGGTGTCTTACTTACATCATGTGGTACTTTAATTACATTGGTTTGCTTCCATTAATGGAACTTTTCTTGCATCAGCTGGTACTTTCTGACATGAGGAGGTGCTTTAATTACTTTGGCTGATACTGTATATGTGTCAGTTTGTATCAGACTTGTATAGTGTATTTATAGTTGCTGGTACATTATTTACTTTAGTTAATACTTTATTTGCATCAGATAGTACCTTAATTATAATGACTGGTGCTTTTTTTTACATTGGGTGTTATTTAAATGCTTACTTTAAGAAATGAAGACACTTTCCGCACTCATGCTATGGAATAGGCCATCTGTGCTTTTCTGGTTACAGCTGGGTTACACCATAGCGGGATCAGATGTAGGAGAACCACTGATGTTGTATGTTGTAATATTCTAAGCAAACCTTTGAGAACCACAATGCACTGATTTCGTGGTGTCTCTTAAATTGATTTATTTTTTTTATATCGAAGCCATTCATTTAAAATGTACACAGCACTATGTAGAGACAGCAAGTTTCCTCCTAAAGTGGAGTCAAAATTTGATAAACATATCAATAATGCATTTATGGCAGCAAGAACAGTTTCATTATACATGCATGCTCTTCATGAAGTGTGGAGAATACTTTTTCCTCTTGCAAAGGCTGATTTTACTTCTTTCCCTTTGAATTTTATGCATCAAATCTTAATGCTCGTGAAAGTTTTATAATAGGCTTCCATTATCTTAATGCATGTGATAGGGAGAAGCTCCCTTAAATCATGTATTAGGGCATTGTACTATGTAAAACAGACGCTGAATTATACTATTTTGGGTGCAACATGAGCAACTCTCTTTGTTTTGCAAAAGGCATTACAAAGACAGACCAGACAGGAGTGGCGTGCTTAGGTATATTGACTTATTTTTAGTCTGGAATGACTTTCGGGCTTTGCTGTACATGTTCAGCTGAGAAAAATATATTAGAAAAAAAGGTGGAATTGCAAATCCAAGTTACATTAAAAGTAAAATTCATAGTAAAGTAGATTCATATTAAATTATATCAATACATGTGATAGAGGAAGAAATTAATGACCTTTGATGTGCAGCAAAATGCTTATAGTTAAAGAACAGTTAAGTTAAAGAACAGAGTGAGGAGATGTTGCTTTGGTTTCACACAAAGGAAACAAAGGTTATGACAACAGGAAAGAGCATTAAGTTGAATATTTATGGTGGTGGACAGCTTCTGTTTTTCCTGGAGCAATTACTAACAACAAACAATCCATCCGTCAAGAAATGATGAGGGATGAGGGAGCTTGAAAAGATCTTCAAATGTAATGATGTTTCTCTACAAGCAAAGATAAGAACTGTCAAAACCACTGTCTTTTCGGAGATTTCTGAGGAGGTGAAAAAAGAACAACTGATGCTGTGGAAGCTCGTGAAGACTTTAAAGAGGACCCAGGCAAAACACAAATGTATCCTTGATCAAACCAAACCTCACCATGCACTTGAAGCTCAAACTAAAGCTTGCATTCTTTCATACTTAATATTTGTGTTCACTATCTGAATCATCATAATGATAGATGATTTGAGAATAGTCTATCACCATTCAATAAATGTAGGCTCATGTTTTTTTTATTTTTAGATAGTAAATGGTTGAAAATGGTTTACTGTCACAGCTTATTCAGTCCTGTCGTCTCTCTGTTGGCCTGCTTTATGGACACTGTATTGATTAAAAATAGACTTGCCAAGGATGAGAGGGTGAAAAAAAACCTGAGCCACAATAAATTAAGTAACTTTTGATAGAGCGTGACAGACAGTAGTTAATGCAACAATCAGCGTGTGATGTGCAGACAGGCTAGTTAACTACAAAGAGCATTCTGTGAAATGTTAAATAAAGCAGTCGTATTCTAGATTGACTGGTGCTGCACATAATCCAGATAATTTCCTTCATTTCATAGCCCATCTTTGCAGGAATTCAGTATGATCACATCAAAGAATCCTAATAAAATAGTTTTAAAAATAATAACCCGTTTAAACTGACAGAGGTAGTGATTATTCCAGCTACAATATTTGAGCCGTGTATATTGCGATACTATGATACAACTTCATTTCCCTCCAACTGCTGCCTGTCATCCAAAAAAAAAAAAGGAAATTTGTCCATTTTTTTTTATCTGCACCATTGTGTCAAGTTAGAAGAATATATCAAATATTTAATCAGATCAACAGGAAATGAACACACACAGTATAATGATATGAGTGAAGGCGAAATGATTGGTGGACAGATGGAATGAATGTAAATTAGTTGGTGAACTGGGAGTCTATAAAAAAGGTTCTTGCCTCTAATATGAAAGTGACACAATGGCAGGATTTCACACTCCTGGTTTTTGCCAGCGGATGGACACCTTGTGTGCAATGACAAAATGATTCAATATGAGAGCAAAAATTCCCACAGCAACTGCAAGCGATGAAAACAAATGTCATGAACTTTAGATGGAATATGTAAAATTTGACCTGGATGTGGAAAATTGCAATCCAGGCCTTAATTTGGCAGTCACTAGAAAACACCTGTGGTTTCACACTGGCCAGAGTAATAATGAATCAGAACATGTGTCTCTTGGGTTAGACATAATGTGAGAATTGAAGAATCCGAGCCTTTGAAATAAATAAGAAGATCCCACATTGAACTGATCATAGTAAATATTCAGTCTGCCCACAGTGATGTGAAATACACTACCTGTCCACTTTATACACTGTACTTCCGTTTACTATCCACATTATGAACTTGCACCTGCATTATAGGCCCACTATAAAGGTTTATAATTACAGACTGTAGCTCACCTGCTCTTCTACCTCATTTATAATTGATCTTTTTTTTCTGACCACAGGACCATTGTTGATCAGCTATTAATTGGTTGGTGAAACATTCTCAGCATAGCAGTGAAATTAATATTGCATGGGTACGTTAGTGAGTTTGGCACCGGTATGACTAGGCACCACCCAAGAAAATCCAGAGAAGGGTGGTTCTGTGTGTCTGGTAACAGATGAGCTACAGTTTCTTAGGTATATTAGCAAGAAGAACCTTAGGGGTTAGTAGGGGTTTGAGTGTTGAAGCAGTGACGATGAACCTACATTAAGACAGCAACTTGGCAATAGCAAGTGAAAAGCAAATTACACTGCAACATTTCAATTTATTTAAGAAAATGTATAGAATATTCTCTATTAATGTAATTGTTTGGAACAACATGTTTATGTATTTACTGCATTTTGAAGCTTCAAAAAAATATACTGGCTTTGAATCATTACCTGCGCTACCAGTCTGGTGGAGGCTTTAGTTACAGCATTTGGTAACAGGACTCGCTGAAACATGCGTCCCTCTGACCACAGGGCTCCTTTCAGTTGACATCATCACAGTGAGAAGCATGATACCCTTCACCAGATTAAAAAACAGAATGGAGTTGGAAGCCTTTTGTGTGGTCTGCCCATCTTGTGGGTGCGCTGTCTTGCCTTGAGGAAGAAGAGATTCTTGTGGGTAATAATATACACCCAAATAAAGAATTGAATTTGAATGGAAGGGGGACAACAGCAATAACAGGACAATGGAGCACAATGGCCGCCATTTAACCGCTGTGCAGATGAAGGATGGCTTTACGGTTGGGGGCTTGAATAACTTTCTTTTTTTTCTCTCCCTAAACGAGGCCCAAGAAAAGAAAGCAAAGGAGCCAGAAGTGGGTGCAGGGAGGGAGGGGTTAAAGGGCTGGAAAATGGAGATTTCCTGACTTCTGAAACTTGTGTCAATTTATTATAATTCATGAAGTTTTAACTATAGATTCATGACCAGGGTTTTCACCTTCCAATTTGTCAGTGTCGCTCTCTGGATCTTTTATTCCTATGTTGATACATGAGGCGGTCGCATCATACCTGCCCCAGGTGGTAGCCTGCAAAAGGTTCAAAGTTCTCTTGTTAAAGCCCCAGCACAATGCCTCCGGTGCCAAAAGTATCAGGATGCCTATTTATGTCAGAGACGTCGCCTTTCTATTCCCTGCTCACACCTGAGATAAGGTGACCACTCAGATATGCCTGATACAAAGGAGATTGGCAACAATCGGGTTATCCGTAAGCTAGTGATAAACCCAGTTAATCCCCATTATTTGAGAGAACGTAGCTCATGTTAAACTGTCAGCATTACATATGTCATCTATTCATGAGATATCACAGAGATCATCAGTGCTATGGAGAGAAGTGATACGTGTAGACTTGACAAGAATAGAAGGCTGACTTTAATTGTGAATTAATCATTTGAGATTAGCTTCAGAACTTCAAAGTTAGCTGCACTGGCATAAAAACTGATCTTATTTTGAATATTTTTGGAGAGCCTAGTGTAAAAACAGTCAAGAGTTCTGAATATATATTTTTTTATGTTAAAGACATTTGGATCGAAAGTCCAATGTCTAAAAGTCTGAAATACCAAGAGCAAAGTTGATGTCTGTGTATGAATTAATTTATACTTTATTGATCTATTCTGCAAAAGTAGTAGGTTATTTTAATAAATAACTTGCTCAGATATTCAGCAGCAGAGCAATGCCAATGGAGCAGCACTACCTGGGAAAGTAGAGGCTTAGCGCACTGCCTAAGGGCACAACCAAGTTATCCTGGTCATTTCAGGATTTCAGACCTGTGACCTTACTGGCTCATTTCTTTACCATGGGTTAAAACAAAAGTTTCAATATATATTATTTCATTACACCCCACAGGTTTTTATCAAGGAACAAGAACGAATGCTAGTGAACCAAGTATGGAAAGAGAATTGCTTTAAAATTTTTATACCATTCCTTTATTTTGGTCATGATGTTTGGAAAATAAGAAGAGAAACCCTTCTGAAAAAGGTCCACACTTTTAAGCAGTGCACTACACATCAATAGATAATAAAATAAAAAATCTTTAAAAACCTGGATGATATATAATAATATATTTTTCTTGCAACTCTTGCATGTACACCTTTAAAGGAATTATGCACATTGTTTTACATATACTCGTGCTGGTACTTCTACATAAATGCATTTTATTCACATATGTGCATTTCTTAAATTTTTTACTTGTTCGCTGGGAATTTTTACTCCATCACATTTCAACCATGTGTGCTTTCTTTTTACATTAAAAAGGGAGAAACTGGATTTTCTATAATATCTTGCATATTATGTGCTTTCAAAAGTGTATCCATTGCTTAGCAACTGTAACTAAGCCCAAGTACCTTTGATCAACTTTCAAAAATTGAGCACTATGAGTAGCACTGTGGTATTTTTAATTCAGATGCCTAATGCCCCAAGAGTCCGAAGTTCAATGAACACTGTTTCCTAAGACACAGTAGAAGAGGTGTAGATATAAATAGATCTGTAAGTGGGCAGCACTTACAGATCACTTCAAATTTGCTCACATAACATTTCATTGAGTGTTTCTTCATTTTTACAAGATTTGTGTACTTTATCCACCACTGTTTTGGTCCCGAGGAGGCTGGTGGTCGTCTTTTGAGTTTTTTCTAGATGCTGTCTCCCTCAGCTTGATCATTAGAGCATTAGTGGGCTGAACCATTGTGGCGTCTTCCAACAACTGGTCATCACACAAAAGGTCTAAAACAAAGGTTACAAGTTTCACTCAGATGCCTTTTCAGCCTGGTAGAACATAATCCAGTCAGACAGCTCCAGTTATCTGACTATTTTGAAAATTGATACAGTCAGGCTATTTTTGTATAAGCCTTTGCCTTTGCTTTGTGTCACCTGGGTCATTTCCTAGACTGTTTGGGGAAATATATAATTCATCTTAATGTCATTTCTTCTCAAAGGCCGTGAATAGAGCCTCTATGAGAGCTGCCACTAATGTCTGGCGTGACTGACGTGATGTGAAGGCACCAGAGCTGCCTTCCTGTCAGCTCTGGAAGAGGACAGCCATTTGATTTACATATTCACAACAGCAAAACGTCTTGGGCCGCCAGCATCCACATCCCTCTCCTTGTGATTGCTGTCCCTTTTTGATCATTCAAAAATGTTCTCTATCTTCATCTGGACACCTTTATGTTGGATTGTCATCACAGAGTTCTGCAGTGACTTCCAGTTAGGCTAGGGGTTTGAATATAAATAATAAGAAAGATAAATTATTTGAAGCAAATAAAGAAACAGAATTCTAGAGTGAGGGAGTGGAGGAGAAAAAAGAGAAAAGAGGAAAAAGAATGCAGAGCAATAAATAAGACAGATACTTTGCATTATTGTCACAGGCACTGGGAGGTCTATATGAAGCTCTTTTTATGCACTGTAAGCATAACAATGCTGCTGAGGCGAATGATTAAATACAGGCTCTTCAAGCGCTAGACGGCTCATTGTAGAGGGCCTCCGCTTACCAGTGGCCGGCTTGATAAAACCGCTGTGGGCTGATAGCTGATACAATTTGCTTGGGTGATTTTTTTTTTCTTTTCTTTGGTGGCTGTGGTTGGGGGGCTGGCGGTTCTGTGGAAGCCCAGCTCCAGCAGGCTGCATAAGCTTTAATAAAATGATTAGAATGTAAATGTATTATTGCAAAATAAGAGCCTCAAGCCGAGCTGACATTATCTGGGTGCAGAGAATGAAAGCACCGATTAGGGACCCACCCACGATTGGACGATAGTGGCGACTTATCTTTATTAAAATTTTCTCAAATCGAGTCTTCATTTTCATGTGATTGAGTTTTAAGCAAATGTAATATCCAGTTAAGTTGAGTTGGGCTGGAAGTGGGGGGACAGGCACTGGCGATGAAATAATTAGTGTAGTCGTTTCTCCTCTACATATGTTTCATAACCAACCAATTGGATTTGGTGTTTAGTATGTCTGTTTTGGGAGGCTTTTGCATAAAGCAGAGAGGAATGTACTATTACAGAGGGATGATTAAAAGCGTACACCTTTTTAACATCTCATGAAAATGATTTGTCTCAGAGTGACAGTCCACACAGGCTAGTTATTATTGTACAACAGCAGGATTGGGGGCTGAATTTCTCACTCACTTTTTTTTTGCTGATGATTTTTTGAGGCCCTACGTAAAGCCAGATCCCATTTAGCAGTCACATGATGATCCAAATCCAAATGCCCGTGTGCTAGTGCCAGGAAGTAATAAGCTGTAGATCAAATATCACAGAAAATTGGGTTTCGCTGTGACATGAAAAGTAGTTAACAGTTAATATTGATCTGTGATAGACTAATGCAGTATTCATAAAAAATCTCTACAGATTTACCTGACCGAGTCTAACAAGGCAGCTGGAGAAATAGACCGAAGAACAAAGAGGGAAAGAGAGAGAGAAATCACAGGATAGTGCAAAATTGCAAAGACAATTATATATCCTATGATATTTTCCCTTATTTATATTAATTTTTTACATATGGTTTATTAAATGTACAAAACAACTGTACTTTCCCTTTTCTGGCATGTAATGAATAGCAAGGAAATATAATGGCAAAATATATAAATATAAAATACAGTGTGTTCAAATAAGTTAATACTTAATAGGCTTAATTATATACATTTTTACTCACTCACTTGCTTACATATTATATATATTCTTGCTGCTACAGGTTCAGGTTGAGAGGACATAAGAATATCCTGTATTATAAACAAATAATAAACAAATGATGTGAACATGTCTCTGTTTAAGAATAATATTTTTTTTACACTTCTGAATGCATAACTAACTATATTCCAAATTGTGTCTTAAGATCACCCATGTATAAAATTGAAAAGGAAAGGCAGCCTTTTCTTTTTATGCACTATACTTTACGCTTTTGATAACATTTTTATTTTACCTTTCATTTTTAGTGCTACACCACAAGCAAACCTTTTTTTTTTTTCCTGCAATTACGAAAACAAGGATTTTCAGCTTCTGTCCTTGAGACTTCATAGAGTTTTGTCCTGCCTTTCTCACATTTGATAAAGGTCACAAACTGCTTCATGATTCACTGACAGGTTAAACCGTGCTTGCTAGGACAGGTACTGGGGTGACATTAAACCGTTCAGGACACAAGAGGTGTCAAGGCACTCCCAGTCAAACAAATCTCCCTCTTGATCAAGTCGGCAGTAGATATAGTGTTCCAGATAGAATGGCATCTCCTGTCTGTCCCACCCACTATTACATGACCCATGTACTGACCGCATGAGTTAAATAAGACAGTCTTCCACCATTCACAGAGGCACAAAAAAAACATGGCACAAATTGGTGTAAAAGCAAAAATGTAATAGAAGAGCTAACGTTAAAGCAGTAGGGGCCCAAGGGACATAGACTTGGGGTGAGAAGAATGGGGCCAGGAGTGGAGAAGGCCTGTGCAGATACATCACTGCCAACATGCAGATTTTGCTCACTGGGGCCACAGAGATAAATGCCTTTTTTTTCTTTTTAAGGGGGTCTCCTACGTCCACGGGTCTGTAATTCTGGGTCAGTAATTGAACTTTAGGTATAATTATCCAGCGAAGATAATATTAACCTATAGTCAACGTGTGAAAGGAGGAGTCCATAATTCATCATCTGGGAAAGGAGGGACGAAGGTGGCGGTGGGGACGGGGGTGAGGGCGGGTGGTGACTGCATTGTGTAGTTGAAATATGATGGCACCATTTTTATGCTGTCATAATGACAACTGATGTGCTTATTTTCCTCATGCCTCCAGGGGATGATGAAATAGTAAGCAAGCGTTCTTTTTCAGGGACGGAGGGACACTCCATCATGTGGACTAGCTTACTGCACGACGGTGGGGGGGCCGAGGGACACTTGGCTGCTTTATGCTCCTTTCTCTCTCCCTCTCTCTTTCTCTTACTCTCTCTCCCTCTCTCTATCTCTCTCTATTTACATTGACACCAGTTTTGTTGGCCGTCTTTTCCAGAAGCTCTCGGGACGTCTGAGCCCTACAGGCCCTATGCACTTTGGAGAGAGGCAGAGGTAGAATTATTGAATGAAGTAAGTTTTTTTGATCAGAAAAAACAGCATATGAAGTTATATATCAAATTTACAAAAACTCTGCTAACACCAACTATAGACATCATAAATATGTGGGGAAAAAACATTAGTAATATGTCATCCAAATTAAGTTTACAGAAATCACATAATATTCTGTAAATACATCCAACTTTTATAGGAGCCAGGTCATTTACTGTTTTAAACTGGCATTTTTGTATACACTCGGTTGTGTTATGACATTCTTTTATTGATTTAAAAACTACATAGTTTGAGGCAAGTATGTAATGCTAATAGAACACATATACATTTCTATTACTTGTAGTTACATTAGCCTCATAGCTCCAGTATAAAAGAAGCAAACCTCAGACAATATTTGGGTTTAAAAAAAAATTATGAATTGTGTACATTTTTACCTTTAAGAATGTGGTAAGGAATGTGACAATTGGGATAATTTATGGTTTCACTACTCCAGATCAACAAATGTTTGCATATTATTAATTCTATTGTTTTTTTTTGTTTTTTTATCACACTTATACAATTTCAGTTTTACCATAACTTCTCTCTCTCTCTCTCTCTCTCTCTCTCTCTCTCTCTCTTACTTTCTCTCTCTCTCTCCCTTCTTTCACTGAAGGTGCAACATCTTTTTAATTGACTTTTAATTATGTGTTGCATTTCCCCCTCTGCTCCTGCTGATTAGCACAGCATCAAACTGTTGGTAGGAGAAGTGTGTTCTTGTGGTCAAACCCCTGATTTATTGGCAGCCATCTTGTCATCTGACACCTGGGATTCATGAGTTCCGTCAGAGCAGCGGGGGCCAGTGGCTTGAAGAGGCAACATTTACAATAGGTCAGAAGGAAAAAAAAGAAGCAGCGGCCTATGCTCCTCTCCACCACCTGACACCGACCCATCCATATAATTTGAATAATGAACTTTATTGATGGGAATTAGTGGTAACAAGCCGTGAGGTGCCCAGCGGCGGCCGGCTGTCACACCTCGACCCCTGCACACCCCAGTCAGCCACGGCGGCACTGAGTCATGTAGCAGCAATCATTCTCACCTGTACAAGAAAACACACTAGGTCACGAGTCTACTATATAGGTCAGCAAAAGTGGTCTGCTGGTGTTTTGTGTGCAAGTGAAATATGTTAACAAATGAGCAAAAGGAAAAAAATACATATATATAATAAACAATTATTGACAAAATAATCATTTAAGGTTTCAGAACTACTCTTCTGACAATTTACATTTCAATGTCCACAATATGGAAATAATATAATGGTGTTTTTTTTTAATTAAATGTATGGTACATTTCCTATTCCACTTCTGATTGTGAACACAAATGTGCACTTGAAAACCACAGAGTTATACACACTTTCTCCCCTTGTTTCCAGAGAAAGAACAGTTTTTGGAGTAATGTTACTAAAGAGCCATTTTGGTTCCTTATATATTTTATTGTAAATGTGTGAGGGTACAGTACATTTTAAATGGTCATTTTAAACCATATGATATACACTAATCAGAGTATTTTGTAGAATCAAGAACTTTTATCTTTTATGCACTTATGACTACAAGTCACCTTCATTTAACTTTCCTAGTGAGATTTCGAGGAACTCTCATAATCAGTTTTTAATAGCAGAGTAGTAAATTGTCGAAAGCAGGATGATTCAGAGACAGACCTCGAGCTCTGAGAGTAAAAAAAAGCATACTTTGCTTGGCATGACAATGTCACATTTGTATGAGGGCTTTGAACCACAAAACAAGGGTTAAAAAGAAACTGACCTAGAGTTTGACGGGTGACCGATAAATTGAGCTGGAGGTATTTAATCTTCCAGCTAAAGTTACATGAAGCTTATATAACAAATTACAATGCCCACAGGGCAATACATCACCGGAATGATCTGTACTCTCTCTCTCTTTCTCTCATTCTCTCTCTCTCTCTCTCTCTCTCTGTCACACACATGCACACACACCTTTATTAGGAATTTTCTCACAGAACATGAGAAACCCATCTGATACGCTGATATATCTAAAAAAAAATTGGCGAAAGTATCCATGTATGCCATCCCCTGACATTATTGTTAAAAATGCACAGTTGCTTGCATCAAATAATGTTAACTGATAAAAATATATCACCAAACTACTAACAGTCATGTTGGCTGATCAACACATTGTCACCTATCATTAATTAAATCATAATCTGTAACTTTACTCAGGTCTCACTTTCTTTTCTTCCTCCAAAAAAAGGCAAGGTAAAACTTTCCTCTTTAAGATTTGGCAAGTGCACATATTTTCATTCCTTCTCTCCCTTTCAGACTGTCCCTTACAGCAGCCCCTTTAATTCTTTTTCTCTGAAACTCCCTTCTCCTTCCAGGCAGTTAAATTGGCTTCCCTTTACAAGAAAATGAATATTTCACCCAAATGTGCTACAATAAAAATTAAATTAAATTAAATTGATGTACAATGTTAGGGCACCTTTTTAGCATCAGAGTGAATGAAAGCATTATAAATATTTACAGTACATGTAGCATCTAAGAAAGTCATAAAAACAATATAATATCATAAATTATTTGCTTAAAAATGTACTCAAGTGAAATTATCTGCATTTACAGTAAGATCATTTCACTGGATTAGTCACTGATATCATGACAAGAAAAACTCACACATGTTTTTACTGAAATATTCATCATAATCATCATTATCACTATCATTTTATGAACCAATATATGGAAAATAAAAGCCAAGTCTGACATAAATCCAACACTCTACAAGACTGGAATATTGCTGTTCGCCTTCAATGCCAAATCTGTTTGAAAAGCTGACATCTGCTCATCACACATGGTGAAGTCTGAGTTGACTTAACTCTGTCCTGCATCTGGAAAAAGTATTTTACCCAGGGATAAGCTCTAGCATACAGAGAGTAACTGTGGCCAGGTGCAGTTAATTGTTGAGGTAAGCTCTTTCTTGGTATGCTGGAACAGATAGAGCGGATAGCGGATATGAGCACGCCAGTTCACTGTCTCTCTCCCATAGATTAGAGTCAGAGGTGTCTGAATCTGGAAGCTAAGGTTGAATTAAGGTTGCAGACCTGCAGAAATTATGGAAAAACAAATTGCTGTCGAAACACATTAATTAAAAAATATACTTGCTAAAAGAACAGCTTACTCAGACATGCTAAACAATAACTTTACAGGAGAAGGAAAAAACGTATATATATATGGAATATATATATATGTATATATACATTTTTTCTTCTCCTGTAAAGTTGTTTGCACTACTGTTATATAAAGTGTAAGCTAAAAGTCACGAGTACTCATGGATGGATGGATGGCCCTTGTAGAGGTGTTACCGATCCATAACACTTAACACCAGAAATTGAAATGCACCCTGCGTAAGTGTATCTGAAACAAACTCCATCCATTTTAGCCTTGTGCTCATCAGTAACACCTTCCAAGCAGGCATTATTGTTCATTTCAAGGGTTATTGAATTTGCTGACTATAAAGACTGAGCTAATCAATTAAAGCCAGAGGTTAAGCCGCCGATCAATTAACACGCCAGATAGTTAGGAACACAACCTTTTTGGGAGTCCGATGGCACTCTGGACTATATATGGCATCTGTATAGGTGCTACTGCCCCTAAGACACTAAAATAGGAATTTAACATAGGTGTCTGCTCTGTTTCCTCAGTGCAGGTCAGCCAGAGGTAAACACCATATGTAATCTTCTCTTATTTATGTCATGAATGAGGTTAACATTTTGGAATGTTATTGGAAATATTGCACTTATTGCATGATTATGATGTGCCTCGAACATAGAAGTCAGGTTAAATCATCATAAATCAAATTGCTATCTCATCCTTTCAAAAGTAGGCAATCCAAAGAAGGCAAGAAATGAGAGGGTCATTGTCCAATACAATCACAGAATAAGTGAACCTGACAAGTCAAAATGTTTGAACTCACAAGCCTTTTCTTCATTCTTTCCATTTTTCCATTTGTTTTAGAATTATGGAGACCTAGCGAGGACAATGGTTTGAGCTAGCACATACTGAGTAACTGCAGTCAGAAACATAGTCAGAAAGAAGTAGTCTTGCAATAGTTCTGTGGACTAACATCTTCTCAAGCAGAGTCCCGCACCACCCAGGCACTCAGGATAACGGGCCTCTCCCTGGTGTCACTCAGCAGCTTTTGAGGAGGCTAAGTATAAAATCACTGCGCGTACTAACAGTATCTGTCCTTCGCAGGATACCAACACTCGGCCGGTGGGGACGGAGCAGGTAGAGCCTTCACATCAATCTGTCAGCCCCCCTCCCCTTCTCCAGATAAGAGAAATTCCAGGGCTGAGATAACGGTGGACATTCAACTTAATACCAAGGAAGAACTTTTCAGCAGCTCCTCACATAGACTCTCTCAGATTGATATGAGCACTCCCCCACCTCTCCCTCTTTCTCTTTCCTTTCCCTAAAGAAACCTACAATCATTCCCAGTAGTTACAGAGGGAATGATACATATGTTAATTTTTTTTTTATTGTGTTTTGTGGTTGGATGTGACCGTATTTGATGCACGCACTCCTATGACCACCAATCACATGAGTGTCATATTTTGACATTGTTGACATTAAAACAGACCAGAAGTCAGAAAATTCATTCATACAGTTCTGAATGGTCCCACTATTTTTACTTATCTTCACAATAGTTTCCAATAAATTAAAGAATAATAACAATTAAGGTGTATTAAAACAAGAGGTCCCCAACCACTGGGCCGTGGACCGGTATCGGTCCATAAGTCATTTGCACAGAAAGAATAAAAATATTTTATCGCTTATCAGAGTCTGAAAGATCTTTTATTTTGAAAAAGAAAAAAAACGCTCGTCTCGGTTACGTGATACGGTACATCAAAAGAGTTTGCCCACAAGTTTAGTCCACCAAAAATAAGTAAAAAAACAAATACACTTTGTTTTCAGTTCTATCTATACCCGTCTGTGTAAATATTGTTTTACATGAAACTGGTCTGTGGCGCAAAAAAGGTTGCAGGCCGCTGTACTAAAGAATTTAAGAGATTGAAGACCCTTTCACGGAGCCACTTTTACCTGGGAATGTAATTGTTAAACAGGAATAGGTGTCAACACAAGCTGGAGTCACAATCTCAGTAAAGTTGTCATGACTTTAAATATTTAGATTGTAGACTGCAGTGCTCAACATTTTTTCATTGCCTTTGTTTTTAGGTCTGGCTTTGTGAGTATAAGTATCACAAGATTGTATTTTCATGTGATTCTAGAAAATAACAACTAAAATCTACTCTGGATGCATGCACGGCTGCTTCTGTGCATAAGTGACACAGCATGGCCAGCAAAGCAGAACGTTCATTTTCACGGTTGAGTTTTTAGTTTTTGTGAAACATTGTGGGAGTGTACTTCTTTAATTCCGAAATGAAGGAACTGGCTGTTCATGCTGAGAACATCACCTCCTGTTTAACAGGATTTTCATGGCATGTATAAACGTTTGCATCCCAGGTAAAACATCATTTAAGTGCTGCATGTGTCAGTGACACAAAGTCCAAACTTTAAGCGCTTCTCGATAATGTTCTGGGTTTTAAGTGTGAAAGGAGCTTAAGAAACACAGAGGCCAAGCGCTCCCATTGCTACCTTGAGAGGACTGGAAATATTTATCTGCCTTGAATGACTCTCTCTATCCCTGATGAGGTTATCAACAATTTCAGATACAGATCTTTTTGAACTTGTTTCCTGCCCTCTACTGAATTAAAATCCATAATGTGTACCAGAAATCAACAAAGGGACCGCTGTGTAGTCAAGGGCTAAATGTGAGGATGGGGACAAATCTCATGTAAAGAAAAGAAGGTCACCCCAAAAGAACTTTCTAGATAACTCTGGGAGTGTTATCTCTTTACTCTTACAGCTAACTGACAACACTTGCAAAGTGAGTATGGCAGACAGATGCTTTAATTGTAATCTCCTCAGACAGGCAGATGTTTTTGTCTGCTAAATAAATCCAGCTCACACTGGGGGAGCAAGGACATGGCTGCGGCGAGGAAAGTCCTCTGCGAGCAGAAACAAAACAAAAGTTTGCCGAACAACCCATTTTCAAGGCTGGAGCTGGGTGAGTTAAAAAGGAAAAACTGTCGTGGGTGTGCGTTTTCACTGCTTAAGCTCTAAACATGCATTAAATTGAAATCAGAAGGGCTGAACTGGCTCGTGACCAGCGGCTAATCGGTAGCAAATCTCTCTCACAGCCTTGCCTCTGGGGAGGAACATACTTATGACAGTATGCAACCAATTTTCTGCAAGGTTAACCCATCCGTGCCCAGACTTCATCTCAAGCCCAATTCCTGGGGCATCTGGCCTTTAGCATGTTCTCTTATGTAGGACTAAGAGTGTGGACTTTAATTCACAAATATATAGTTCGCTCAAACATGCTCATTTACTTAACAACAAATGGAAGCCACTAGCAGTCAGTTAGCATGCAATCTACTGAACCATTCCTTTCTCATGCTTATACCTAGTGTGCAGTTCAAAATTAACTGAACCATTTCAGTCAGCAGTTACTGAATCACTCTCTTAACTGTCTTATATTCACAAATCAAGGCGTTGCATATCACCTCCAAGTGCTCAAAATTGAATTGATTTTCAGCAAGAAATGCATTACTGTGTTGCAGTTATGTGGATGGGTGGCAATAGCACTTTGCACTTATCTGTTTGAGCTGTGTGCAGAGAAATAATCAAGTATAAAAGACATTGTAGGCAGTTTTTGGGTCATATTCCCTGGTGCTGTTGTGTCTGGCTTTTCAAATATGTTTCCCTTGTTTGACTAAGAGGGGCTATTATAGAGTGATCACAAAATTGACTGTTGTTTATATAGAAAATACGTAGTGGTGTCATCCATTCACTTTTTCACCTGACATTGACCTTCGGGAAAGGAGATGAGACTGTTTGACATGGCCAAGGTAATTACTCTCAGCACTCAAGACACTGAACACAACAATGACCCACAAGGACAGACATTGTCATGCAGAGTGCTGGTCTTCAGACAATTGATTCGGCCCATATCATGGCTACAGACCTGAATCAGACTAAGGAAGTGCTGGCCTTGCTGTTTCTGCTGGAAAGGAGGAGATCAATAGGCCATGCTACATTTAGGAGAGGCCTGAACAATGTTATGAGAACTATAAGAACCCTTCACATCACCCAAGCCCGTATGGTTAGTCTTGGCCATAGCCAATTGTTAAAGTAGAAATCTTTTGCAGGACTGAGACCTCTTTTTTCATTTTTGTTTTCGTTAACTTGAAAAGATGATGACCAACAAGGCTCTCAGCAGTGTGGTTCACACTCTTTTGAAAAAGTGTCCAGAGTGAAAATCTGCCCTGTGAAAAACAATCACTTGTGACTGGCGGCACACATCTCAGACTTACAATATGAGAAGTCTTACATGTATTTAAATAGCTCGTACTGAGTGCTGGCAGAAAGGACATAATTATGCAAAACTCCAAAAATACAAATAGTCAGCTAGAAAGAATCAGTGGTTTGATTTTTAAACGAAACATATGTAAAAGTATCATTTTTTTTCACCTGTCAGCACCAGGATCAGAGGTTGTTAATATGAAAAGTATCACAGATGAATCTGATTTATGGACATGATCCAATATTTTTTCACTCCAGAAAGAACGAATTGTGGTTTTGGTGTAGTACACAAACTTACAATCAAAACAGATGAAAGCTAAAGTCATTTAACATTCTAAACTGCAAAAGAGAGACAGAGAGAGAGTATTGGACTACAAATTATCCAAAATTCTTATATGAAGAGTTGGGTTTTTTTGTTTGGATTTTTTACCTGTAGCACATCTTTCTTCTCTTTTTTTCTTCCTTTATCTTTCAATTCCTCATTCTGTTTAACCCACTCATTCTCTTCTTTTTCCATTCAAAGGCAATACTGGGCCCATCCTTGGTCTCTTGTGACATTACAGTGAAATTGCCTGCACCTTTGATGGGCTCCAAAGACGCTGACCACACAATAGGCACCTTTTCTGGGCATGTTAAGGACTTGTATAAAGGTTTAAATTAGTGTTGGCCCAGGGGCTGTAAATTTTCATGGGGGGGTCAAGACTGGTTCAGCAGCCACTAATATATTTTATTATCTTTTCAGTGATGCTGAAAAACAGCTGTTTTGGTGCTGTAACAGATAATTCAAGAGAGGGGGGTTTGTCTATTGGTCCCGCTGGCGGACAATGGAGGCCCATCGATTGGAGGAGCTCGACATCACAGACGCTTGTCAGCTGGATAAAAGACCATTATTTCTGCCAGACCGGCTTGATATGGCATTGCGAGAATTAGCACCGAGCTTTCCTGTTCCATCAAACCCATTTTCCTCCTTTTCTTTCTCTCGTAATCATCACCATCTCCTCCACACCAAGGAACCGGTCGCTCTCTGAAACAATGGGCTACCAAATAAATGGGCCCGAGGTGGCAGTTGATGGGAGAGAGAAAGAAAAGAGAAGAGACTGCCCATGACAAAGGGACGGTAGCCAGGTCAGAGGTCAGCACTGTGATCTTATTGTTGTCTCTCTGGCCTTTTAAGAAAAGCCTCTATATTTCATTAGCTTTAGGCTAGAATTTGGTTCAGTTCATTGTGAGCTGAAAAAAACAATAATGACAAGGCAGTGTATCATTAGAAAAAGCCAGTATGACATTTCAGTGACACTGTGCTGTTATTTGAGTGATTTTTGTCCCTTTTGTTCTTGTGTTAGTTATTTGCAATGTTTACACAATTTACACTGGAGTGTAAAGATTGAAGAAAATGGTCTACGCTGCCATACTCGAGCTTTCTTATTAGACCCTTATCTTTTATTTCACATAAAAAAAATGTATCTCTCTCTCTCTCTCTCTCTCTCTCTCTCTCTCTCTCTCTCTCTCTCTCTCTCTCTTTCGCATTTCATCCCGCATGCAAGACAAATGATTCTAATAGAACCTATTAGATGATTAACTATTAATGCAAGAATTTTGGCTCTTACGAGTTACAGAAAGTCTTTGCTGTAAATTGCGGCTATCGCGCTGCATCAAAACAGAAAGCCCTGCTTGATATGGACCCCATCCATTGTCCAATTTGAGCAAGAGGACAGGAGGAGGGTATACTCTGTTCTCAGTGATTAATAAGTTCCAATTTTCTGAGAGATAGTTTTCTTATATCAAGGAGATCCATTTCATCCACAAGATCGAAAGTTAGCAGCCGCCGGCATAATTGATGACCTCCCCAGTCAAGCGCTCCCATATTTATCACCGCGTGACCTTTTCGTCTGCTCTCATCAATCATAAATTAGAGGTTCGCAGGCCAGCCGAGGCCTGGCTCCTGCGCTGCTTTGCCCCTTTTGTCCAGGGGCCTCCTCCTCTTCAGCTTGGTTTTCGGGGGCTACCAGGGAGGGAACAGGCTGAAATCTGCAGTTCAGCACCTCTGCTGTTCGGGGCAGATGGTCATCGGCTCGGGCATCTGTCAAACTCATCGTTGCTCACTATTAGCCCTCTCTGCGCACCCTCACTTCATAAGTCCACCGCTGGCTGGAGTTGAAGCCTGGCGCAGAGTGCCCGCACACCCTCAGGAATCTTCTTCTGCTTAAATTTCAGAAGGCACAGTTGTCTCCAGCGATAACAGATGCATGTCATAATTTTGCATTAATTATTTCTCACTTGTAGCACTTGTATTTTATCATCAGAGATACAGACTCAAACCTGTCAGTATAAAAGTTAAATCAGTTATAAATGTAGTTCGCAATGACAGTCTATAACTAGCTGGAACGAAGACCTGGCATAGAGCATGCATGTTTCTTCCAGAAAGATTCATGAACTCTTAATCTGCTTTTGGAAATTGTAGAGCCACGAACTACACTCAGCTCTTTACATATCAAGTTCTAATCCCTTACACTCTGTACTGTGAATTTTTAATATGACTGGTAGTCAATGTAGTTTTGACTGTGTTTTTTTTCCCTGGCAACTATAACTGCTGATTTATCTCACAGATCTTTCTGTGCCTGTGTTTAATCTTCGCAGTGATCTTGTTCTACTTATAACTACACTGTCTGGCAAAGTCCAGAGGAGTTTTTTTCTTTGACTTGGTTCCTCTCAGTGTTTTTTCCCTTATGTACTTAGGCAGTTTGTCCTTATTTGTCTCCCTCAGTTTGATCACAGGGGTCTGCTTTGAGATAATTTCTGTTCTGGAATGTGGCATACAGATAAAACTGAATTTTCACGAATTAGCAATGACAAAAATTGTGGACTGTGTGGTGGCATAATACTTTCATGTAAAACCGCTGTGAGAATTGAGATGTTGAAGGATTAGAAAGATGTTGATGGTGCATTTTGGTAATCTACAGCACAAATGCTGGAACTGTAGCTACAGGCAGGCAGTGTTTTAAGGGTCAGTTTTATTGACATGGATTTTAGCACTCAGTAGAGAATGTCCATTAACACAGACATTTAACACGGCAGCTTAATGTGAGCCTGCAGCGTTGGTCATTACTCTCCACTCAGGATGTCAAGCAGATCGAGCAGATGAAGGAACGTCTTTATTTTCCAGTGTGGAGAAGAGGGCTCTCACATCTGTCTCTCTCTTACTAAAGGCATCCATTAATATTTATGAGAAATAAAGCATTCATGTTGAAACTATGCTTTTGGGGCAAAGCCTTATGACTCCTTTATAGTGATTAACACCAAGTAAAGGAATAATTCATCATCTGCACTGTATTAACTCACAGCATTTCAAAAGTCCCCTACCAAGGAAGGTCACTAATTAAAGAGTGATATTGGACCCAATTATAGATTTAAAATGGCTAGCTTAATGGTGGGGAAAATCACCAACACATTGATACCAAGCGTGTGCTTTTGAAACATCGTGTTAGACCTCTGCGGGTCTTAGCGGATCATTAGTCACCCAGTGTTATTCCTCTTCGAGGGAGCTGGATCTGAGTCCAGCAAGCCTGACTGCTCTGGGGCTTTGAATTTATAAACATATTGATTTGCTTTTTCACCTCTTGGCATAACATGATCTATCTGCGTGCAGTGTGCTAGGGGGCTATATCGCGACGGAACCCCAGGAACTACCAGCAACACAGCATATGACTTCGACACTGGATTAGTACAATCTGGACATACACTCAAGTATCATATCATTTTCATTTTAGTAATTAAAACTCCTGCAAAGGTATTGTTACCATAAAACAGATAATTATCCCTCTTTACAATGTCACAAAAAACTGTGTAGTTACACATGCAACAGTAACGTGCCCACTACTATCATACTCATTGCTATAGATGGATTACAGAAGTACATTACCTTTCCATCTTTTTATTATCTGGGCTGTTTATGCTTAACCAGGGTCACATGGGTGCTGGACCCTGTCCCAGCAGTTATGGGTAGAAAGGCAGACAGGTCGCCAGTCTATCACAGGACTACAGTGACACAGTTTATTTAAATAAACATGTGTATCTACTTGCACAAGTGTATCTTGATAGTCATAACTTTATATTTTCTTTTATGTAATTAAATACTGCAGTTTTTCCAACAAAACTTTTTCCAATTTTACTGAATGTGATTAGCAATATTAAAGACAGAACTTTGGTTGGGTTATCATGTCACAGTACAAGTGGTTCACTAAAGCTAGCTAATCATTAGGAAAGTTGATGTTTGCTGTGCAAATACAGTGTTTGTACTCTCAAAACATACATAATCAAGCATGTGTATGTTACCAGTAGTTACATTGTTGCTGCATATTATTAACTATGTAGACCGATTTTAACTAATGCTCATTAAAATACCTTCTTCGTTAAAAAGAGTAGCTTTTCTCTGCATAATGATGACATTTTTCTTTCCTAAACTGTTGTTAACAATACCCATTAAAACTATTGTTCCAATGGTGGACTTCAGCACACTAAAATCGACTTTTAATGTTGGACCACATGCTGATCTGGGAATGCACTCTGTAATAGAAACATGATGCTGTTTGGATTGGATTGGATGCAGTTTCTAACTGAGCATGGACACAAATTCCAGATGGAATTCAGATCAGTAAGCATTTAGTATTGATTTGTTTATTCATTGATTTGTTGCTTGTTGCTTCTTACTAGTTTACTTGATGAAATAGTATTTTCTGAAACAACCTATACATTTACAAACATCTACAATCTAAAAATGTACATTTTTGTTGATAGATCATGTTCATCTATGTACATCTCATCATAAACATATAAAAATGCAATAATAGCATTGAAGCAGGATATTATTAATGACGAAGAGTAGATTAAGTAGACTTCTTTATGTTCTGTCCAAGATTGGACTTTTGTCAAATTTCTAGTTTTCTTTTAAGAAAGAAAATCATTTGTTAACAATTGGAGCATCTATAAATAATCAATAGGGAGGAGTCCAAATCAAGTGGAACCTAGATATTTACAATTATAGTGTAATCTATTTACAGACTGATACAGAACTCTTATATTCATCAAGAAACAAATATAACAGCATGTGTTCATTTTTTCTAGACTGCTGTGACTAGGCCTGGGAAAGGTTCATATTTCATAGTGCATAGCTTCATTCACCAAGTGTTACGCCTCCTCTGTTAAATCCTCCTCAACTCTCGGTCTCATATAATGACACACATAAAAGTATGTTTTCACTCATATGCATTTGACCAACCCCTATTGCATCCTGATGGACAGGAGCAGGAGTGGTT
The DNA here is from genome assembly GCA_037577275.1 of Bryconaethiops microstoma. Taxonomy (NCBI): domain Eukaryota; kingdom Metazoa; phylum Chordata; class Actinopteri; order Characiformes; family Alestidae; genus Bryconaethiops; species Bryconaethiops microstoma. Next base: position 19,277,083 of record JBBJLS010000006.1, read on the forward strand.
TTGGCGTCTCTACTCAGACTCCTAGCTGTGGGGTCAAACACAGTTAAATACATCGTCCATTTCCTGATACACAACCCACAAGAATCTTCAGGAAACAATACATCATTCCCGACTGGGTTGGAACCTTAGAACTCTAGAGTATTACTGTCATATTGCTGTACTTTTAAAATGCATTATATTGCTATACATTACATTAAATTGCTAGATGTTTAAATGGTGTTATCTTACATATCAGAATCAGAATCAGAATCAGAAAACTTTATTTATCCCGGAGGAAATTGTTTATGTGGTGACTGCCACATCACA
>JBBJLS010000006.1:19306044-19339568 GCA_037577275.1 Bryconaethiops microstoma
AGAGAGAGAGAGAGAGAGACAGAGAAAGAGAGAGAAATAGAAATTTTGTTATGAGGTGTTATTTTGAGAACATAAGATCATTCAGCCATACATTTAGACTTTATTTCTAGATATTTTACTTTACTTTTTCACTGTTTTTTTACAGCAGTCTGAGTCTTAAGCAGTTCTATCCAGGGCTGTTTATCAAAATGTAATACTTCTATGGTGCCAACCAAATTATGAGAGACATGATACTTTGTGAGTATTAAAAAAAATTCCATGTCATTCAATACCAGCATTTTTATCCAAAAGGTTACTGTAAGGCTGCCATATTCATATTCACCATGTAAACACTTACAGCACCTCACACTCATTTCCTGTGTATGGCACACACACTATTGATTAAAGAATAAAAACAAAATAAGAATCATTACCACAGTCTAATTCCCATTACCACAGTCTGGGAATTAGCATTGATGTATTGGGATCAGGATCCATTGGTGGTACCAAGGACTGATGTGTCTATATAGACAAACCAGGCAGCAGCAAGGGTAGCAGATATAATACAGTGCCACTAAATAGATCACACATAGATCAGTAAATATAATGTAAGTGTATTGAGTGTGGTTTGGCTGAGGTCCAGTACATTAGAATCAATTGCATTAGGAATATTTTATAGGGCTTGCTATGGCATAGCTGAGGTACTGAAAGCAGGACCTAGCAGACACACATATTCAAAAAAGGGCAGGTGGGAGCAATGTCTCAGCTATTCTATGAAGAAATACATAAAGGGCTTGGAAATCTACCTCACGTCATGCTGCTTTATAGGATTGTTCCACCATATAAGTAGGGTTTACACACCATAAAACTCATAAAAACACACACTGTGAGAGCTTGAAGAGATTCATCATTGTGTTTTTCAGATATGTCATGCTTAAAAAAAAGATACAAGGATAAAATTAGCCATGCAAAAGATTATTGATGGTGTGGATCCTAAACAAAGAATGTGCTACATCCTTATATCTCTTCTACTCCTGGATATGTTATCTATTCTTTCATTCCTAGACTGTTTCCCTATCTCGTGTGTGGCTTCAGAGCCTGTTCTTTTGAGTTATTGTAGAATTTAGCATGTTTCATTTAGTAACTGGGATATTTACCTCAGTACCTAGTATATTTCACTCAGAAACTTACATATTTACCTCAGTTACTAGCATATTTCACTCAGAAAAATTGTATATTTAGTTTAGTTACAAGCATATTTCACTATTTCACCTTATACATTTTGTCTGAAACAATTTCTGAAGAGTTAGTTATCTGATACAAAACATAAATTTACTAAATGATGCTGAAAGTTTGATTCCATTTAAATCAATAATATTAGAGCGTAAACTGAACTTGAGCTTATAGTTTAGCACTTGCACTCTTACTTCAGGGCTTTCGATGTGTGGATCTACATGCTCGTCAGGTGTGCCAAGATATTTAAGAAGTGCTTGATTTACAGAATAGGCAAAAGCAAGGAAATCAGGTTAGAAAGGTTCAACTATCTTGAACCAGCCTACTTGTATCTCTGGCAAAATGGTATCATAATATTATACAACCAAGCTGACTGATTAGTAATGGATGAAATACAAACATATGAAGAGGGAAAAAAAATCTCCCACAGACCAAATCATAGTCATCACCACCACATGTTACATGGGCAGGTCGTGACAACGAACAAAGGTTTTAAATACTGCCAGTGAATCATCAGTTTAGATGATTACACACATACCAAGATATGACTGTGCCAGCATTACCATAGTTTAATAATGCAACTGTCTAAATCATTAATATGCAAAAACAATACGAGCCACAGTTGACCATGTAAGTTAAATCTGACATGCCCTAGAAATGGCCACTTACAAGGTATGCATAAATTTTGTTGATGCTAAAAAGCTTGGACACTTGTATGAAAAGTGTAAATGTTTTGCTTTGTATAAAAAGTGTAAATGTTTTACTTAATTATAAATGCTTCTTTTTAGTTTTTTTTTTTTTTCTCTTTAGTCACCTGTCGTGCTGGGGGGGAGCTAAACATGTCCTGGGGTAACTGTAGCACCCCCTTGTCACAATTATTTTTCAATTTTATTACTTTTCTGTAACCACTTAATCCTTACTAGGGTCACGGAGCCTATCCCGGGGTCTACGGGCGCGAGGCAGGAAGCCAACCTGGCCAGGGTGCCAGCCCACCACACACCCACAGTCTGACACGCATGTCTTTGGACTGTGGGAGAAATCGAAGACCCCAGAGGAAACCCATGGCATCACGAGGAACTCGGCCAGGACCCAGATTCAAACCCCAACAGTGGGGCCTTTTTTTAAACTATGTAAGTATTTCTAAAGAGTGAAATTGAAAATGCATAAGGATCATTTCACTTGTTTCAAGAAATAAGGCTTATAATCCCACTTCTGATCACTAGCATAAAATGTTTAGAAATAAATCACAATAATCTTATAACAGTCGTACAGCAGTCTCACAATCTGAGGTACTATGTTGTATCATAATTCGTTTAGGATGCTGTCATGTTGTTCATATTATATATTTATTGCATTTCATACCATTTTCATACCATTATTCAGGTTCAAACCGGCACCAAGTGATCATACGACCAAGATGGTGGAGCATGAATCAGTAAGAGCTCTTCTGTCTACTCTCTTTTGATCATAGCCCTTTTACAATCTAGTTGCATGAAACAGGCCTCAGCATGCCTGCACACACCTCTCCTCCTTTCTGCCATTCTCACGCTTACATGCACTTACACACACATACACACACGCACACACACACACACACACTCACTCATTCACACACTTTCAGAATGTAAACAAGCCAACTGCATTGTTTTCATACTGGCCTCAGGAGCCGAAAGGTTTGGAATGTATCACAGTCTGAACAGCAAACCTGCTCGACACACACGTACACGCCCCTCACACACCCGTTCTATGAATCACACATGCAGCCATTGACCTACGGCAGTGTAGGTTAAGGGCACTGACTCCGATGTCATTGTCACATACAGTCATTGTTTTATGAATGAAGTGGCAGCGTGCCAGGCAGGAACAAAGGAAGGTGGTTGGAGGCATCATATAGATGGGAAACACAGTGATATCATGCTAAATAGTGTGCTTTTTTCATTTTCATTTACATTGTTTGGAGAGAAAGAGAGAGAGCGAATGAGAGAGAGAGATGACAAAAGTATGCTTAGGTGTACAAAAGTGAAAGGCTAAATCTTACATAGTAATTCAAACGTAAAGTTTGGGTAAACAAAATTATATGTGTGATAGTATGGTTACTAAAAAGCCAGTGTTTGGTTTAGTGGGCAAAAAAAAATTGTGTAAAAAAAATAAAAAGAGCACTGGTTCATATCCTCACAGCAAGGATATGAACCAGTGCTCTTTTGATCCAGCGGATAGTGCTCTACTGCTAAACCACCAAAAGGGTGTGTACTCACTGTCTCTTACCATGACATTTATGGTGAAGGACGGCTGAACACGTAGCCACATTCATAGGCTGATCATTTTGAATTAAACCACAACAAACAGCGACACACATCTTTTATAATAACTAACCTTAGCTCTCGTGTCTTGAACTCTGTTTATGAGTCTGCTGTGTGTTTTGCTCTGCATTTTTTTCTCCACTTTGTGTATTTCAGAGTTTTGTCTCTTTCCAACCACCCTAACCGTGACATCACAGTCTCTCTGTCTCTGACACACATTTTAAAGGTGACTCAACCCATCCACTCTCTCTCCCCTTATTTTACAGAGGTGACTCGACCACAAAAATTGATTTTGAAACATTCAATACTCCTAATTAACCGATCTAAACATGCACACTGTACCGAATATTAACGAATGTTTTGATCATTTGCCAACAGTGAATATGGGCTCTGACAAGAAGTTGCGTCAAAAATCACTATATAACTGCTGGTTTATGCTCCATTTACCAACAATCTTTTTATTAGGCAAAGTAGATAAAGATTTGACTGCTTATGCCTTTGGGAAAGGGTTGACTGTACAATTTGCTTACACGCAGAGACAAATTTTGCTTGCGTGACTTCAAAAAGAGTGTGGGGGGAGTAGGTCGATTCCGTTGTTGATATGACGTTGGGAAACTACTTGTGTCATGCCCAGAGTCAAGCTACACATGGAGAAAGACATTAAAAAGGGAGATAATTATGTTACTTAAAAAACATTGACATTCAAAACTGGGAGTCCAAGATATCACATTAGACTTTGGCCCTCCCTCTCCCCATCCCCTTCACTCAAAACAATTCTGTCTCCTGTATGTGATATACATTCACTCCCACCTGTAGCGTCTAATGCATAAAGCAAGTTGTATGGAGAAGTTGCACTTTAGACATTTATGCTTGTAATAGAGTATATATGGCCTGACCAGATTTTCTTATGCATAAAGGACTCCTGTCAGCTTCCTACACTCGTAGTGTACCCCACTGTCTTGGTGAAATTATGAAAGTTTTTTGTGCCATGAACAGTGTGTATTTGACTCAGAAACAGTGTGCTGGACCAGGCTTAATGGGGTTTTATAGGCTGTGCTAGCACTGACTTCCATAAAATGGCATCCAGTCCATCAAACTCTGTGTCACGGTCTCACCCCTGCTTCCCTTGTTGGTTTCTCCCATGACCTCAGTTGGTTTCACCTGTCTCTTGTCTGTCTGTTCCCATTTAAGCCTTCTCAACCTGGGACTCACCATCACGTTTCCCCTGGGCTGTTGTGAGAGTGTTTGCCTCGTGCTTTCTTCTAAAATAGGGGTGGGAGAAGGTTAAAATGCTTAAAAATGCTGGCATTCAAGGCCGGTAGTCAAAAAAATCACAATAGACTTTTGCCCTCCCATTCAAGACAGTTCTAGCCAGGATGGACATCAGTTAGCTTGTATGACAAAATGTTCAGTTAGTTTTCTCCCTCAAGTGCATTAAGCTAATTGTGGAGTTTGGAAAAGGTTTTAATTTATGAAAATTTCTCTGTAGGGTCTCTAATGGTGTTGGCGTTTGAAAAATATATTAGGCCACACAAAACTAGCCAATAAGTCATTTAGTTTCATTCTTAGCAAAGGAAAGAAAATGCTGATTTTCTTTCCTCAACCTGTGATCGTTGAGGAACGAAAACCAGCATTTTCTTTCCTTTGCTAAGAATGAAACAAAATGGAAAATGCCAATTTGAAATACACTATATGGACACAAGTATTGGGACAACCCTGTAAATCATCGAATTCAGGTGTTTCAGTCTTAACCATTGCCACAGGTGTATGAAATCAAGCATCTAGCCATGCAGTCTCCCTTAACAAATATTCGTGAAACAAAATGGGATGTTCTTAAGAGGTCATTGGCTTCAAGTGTTGTACTATGATAGGATGCATTTGCTGTAAGACAGTTCATGAGATTTCATCCCTACTGGATATTTCACTGTCAACTGTACGTGGTATTGTTGGCAAGTGGAAGTGTTTAGGAACAAAAGCAACTCAGCCACAAAGCGGAAGACTACATAAAGTCACAGAACTGGGTCAACCACTGTTAAGGTCCATGGTGCGTGAGAGTCGCCAACGCTCTGCTGATTTCATAGCTAAAGAGTTCCAAAGTTCCACTGGCATTAATGATAGCACAAAACTGTACTATGTATTTGAATGCAATGTCTTTAAAGTCCCTGTTAGTATAATGGTCAGGCATCCCAATACTTTTGTCCATATAGTGTATTTTACCATTGTTATTTTTTTGCTCTATACAATCAGTGTAGAGGCTACTGATCAAACCTCCCTAATCAAATGATGAGAAATATTCTAGCTGCACTTTTAAAGTTTTGGAACTTGATGGGTTTTCTCTTCAGGATGTCATTCTAACATTATTCTGGTTACATACACACACAGATTTTATTCAAATCATGTGCTAAAAAATTAGAGTCTTTTGGAGGGTAGAGAGGAATGGCATGTGATTTGGCTCTCTACAGCCACAGTAGGGCAGTGAGACTGGTCTCAAATCTGTATATACATACAGAAGAGATGTCAAATGACCTTTATAAGTACATCAACACCAAGTTCCCGGTTTATATCATTTATTCAAATGGCATTGCTCTGTGTTTTAATGTGCAAACACAATCCAGAATTGTACATTTTGTACATACTTTGGGCTGAAAATATTAAAATGACTAAAAACAAAAGACATAAATGGACAGAAACAACCACTGATGATCAATACAATCTATAGTTAGCGGCAGCTGTTCAGTTTGAATATGTAGTTATTTCAGTCAGCTTCTGTTGGAGATTTTGGAAGTAGTAGGGATGGACAGTCCACGCAGATGGTCCACAGTGGTCACACTGTTCTGGAGGACAGGTAAGCAGTTTACATAGTGAGTCGCTCTGCATAACAGTCTGCTAAATGTAGGATTTGCATTGTGTGCTGTTTCTATCTAGGCATCAGGTATTTGGTATCTAGGTCTGAGCAATGACCATTGTTCTTGGCTGTATCTTTGCTTAAGGCTATCTTAGAGTTCAACCAATTAGACTTTAACCAACTTAGACTTTAAACAATTTCCATTAGTTAGGGATACATGTTCTGAGTGATGCACTTTTGTGTTAAGTCACTCTGAATAAGAGTGTTTGCTAGAGTAAATGTGGTAAGTGTAACCAAGGCAGAGGCCTAGTGTTAGCAAAACCCTTACTAATTGCATTCTTGCAGGATGTCTACCAATACTACTTCATCCATCCATTATCTGAAGCGCTTAGGGCCAGCGCTATCCACTGATGCCATCCAATAATACTTAACATTACACTTATTTATGTGTTGCACGTCTCACTGTAATTGATGCTTTTACGGTACATGGTGAGCATGTGAGCTGAACATGGATTCATGGATGTGTAGACATTATGGTTAAGATAAAATTACAGACAGAGCATAATTAGGCCACAGTATCAGGGACAGGTATTGTCTAGATAGGCCTTGATAACTTTATAGTGCAGATTACCTTATCATGCGTCATAGCCTGGAAGTTAATTCTACTATCTGCTGTAGGTGATACACATTACATTCCATCTGTAGCCTCTGATGCATAAAGAAAGTTGTATGGAGGAGTTGCACTTTTGACATTTAAGCTTACAATCAGGTAAATATGGCCTGATCAGATTTTCTTGCAAAAAAGGACTACTGTCAGCTTCCTACACTCCCAGTGAATTTGGCTGTTTTGATAACATTGTAACAGTCTCTTGTCCAATTAATATTGATCTTTATTCCTCTGTGTTTGACTCTGCCAGGCCAGGGTACTATAGGCTATGATTGCAGTCCATCAAACCCTGTGCCGCAGTCTCGCCTCCTGCTCCCAACTATCCTGGTCACCAGAGTACTGAGCCTGGGCTCCCCCAAATCCTTATTTCCCTTGCTGGTTTCTCCCATGACCTCAGTAAGTTTCACCTGCCTCTTGTCTGTCTCTGCCCATTTATGCCCAGCTAAACCTGGGACTCACCATCCGTTCACCATCATATTTCCTCTATCTTGTTGCAAGTGTGTTTGTCTTGTGTTTTCCTCTCATCTCTGTGTTTACTGCTTGTTATGTCTGCCTCATGTTCCCCTATCCTGGAGGACCCACTATGTAGTGGATGACTGGAACCCACTGGATAGCCTGCAATGGCTTTATGCTGACCTAATCCGTCAGGAGGACACTGTTCATCCTGCCTTCTCTTTTCCAACAATTTGGTTAAAACCACTGCTCCTGACTCCTAGGCATGCATTCTCCTTCCCACATTAATTAAACAAACCATGCCACAGAGCAGTGATAGTAGATTTCACCCAGATTTCAGTGCTTTTTTTTTTTATTTTAAGGGAAGCCGTTCTTTCCATGTAGTCCTGCAGCACTGCTTAGAGCAACCGATGGTCAGAGGGGAAAAAAAGCAAAAATGTGATATCAGATATAATGACATGGACTCAGAACTAACTGTTTCGTCAAATTTCATCTAGTAAAATACATGACTGTGAGAAAAGATGCATTCTTTTTATGTCTGTCTCTCTTTGTCTGTCCAACTTTGGGACTAGACAGCCTAAAGCTATTCATTTTCTCCCTGTCTGGCTCATTTCAGCTGCACCAGCATATCTTCTGTCTCATTATTCTCTCTCTCTCTCTCTCTCTCTCTCTCTCTGCCTGTTCTTTTTCTGCTCTTCAATGATGACATGGCATTTTAGGGCAAACCAGCTCAGCAAGCATCATATGCAAGAGAAATTAGAGCATCTCTGTGAGAGCAGCCGCAGCAGTTTATAGCACCTAAAGTGAACTTTCAAAGGTAGGCGGATGTAAGGGGATGAGGAGGGTGGGGGGACTTGGGGTTGATAATGTGAGAAAACAGTGAGCAAACAGCATCTCCTCAGTGAAGGAAAGCCCTTACACAAAGTCAGAAGGAAAATGGTTGTTTATGTAAGAGAGCGGGAGAGAGAGGGATACGGGTGGGGCGAGGTTAAATTCAGACTGATAAACCAAATAAACTCTATACACAACACACAAATACACTCATAGAAACAATGGTCCCAGAAAAGGTTCTTTGCATGAAGAACCTTTTAATGTTTAAAGAAGCCCTACCTCACCTTAGAAGGTCGCTGAAACTGGTGATGTGATGTTTAAGATGTTCTCCACACTCACCCACACTCATTTACAAATAGGTCATTTAGGGAACTACTCCTGTGGCAAAGAACAAACCACATGGGTACACTTTCTAGGTTTACAGTTACTGGCTACAGATGTTTTCGGACACTCTCAGACACTTTTCAGAGGACGGATGACTATCCACTGGTACTAATCTATCTATTTTTAGTCTTTCCACCATATTGTATTCAATTCTTTTTTAAATATGTGCAAATTCCACCCATTAGACCATTTCTTGTATCTGAACACACAACAGCGCACAGTGTGAACCACAAGAAAATTCTTTCTCTGTATTTAAACCATTCATCAAGTGAACCAACAATTCACCAAGTGAAGCAGTGACACAGCGCCCATGGAACCTTGCTCAAGAATACCTCAGTGGTGCTACTAGCAGTCATGGAATTTGGACCCACAACCTTCTAAACTTCCTAACAGCTAGGCCACCAGCTGCCCTCAGTAAGAACTCCCCCAATCACACAATGCCTCCAATGCTGAAAGGGTGAAGGCTAGCACATGGTTTCTCTGAAACACACAGCAGATTACAGTCCTGGATGGTCCTAGAGAGAGGACTGAAAGAATGAGGAAAAGAATGAGGCCAGTTACGTTAATTATGAGGCTTTTGTTCAAAGCGACTTACCATTTCAAGGAAACCGTGTGGGAGCCAGAAGTGAGTTGTAAGTGCTAAAATCTTTACATAGGAGTAGTGCAAGAAGATCTGGAGAGGGGATGCTCATCTTCAGGAGGTTTTTGAAGATCGAGAGGGATTCCAGCCACTGATGGCTGTGGCAACACTAGGCATCAAGCTTGCAATCTATTAATTATAGGGGCAGTGCTTAAATGGTTGCACCATTTGGGAGCTCCACCACTGTTCTATCCTATCTCAAATTTGCAAACCTGAAGAACGTCTCTGGGGCAAGCTTCCATAAACGATTTTGAAGGCCTGGGATCAGTGAGCGTGGCCTTTTCCGTGTGACCTCACTAACAACAAAATCACATTTGCAGATTCTAGTTACTTTAAATTCTCCATTAGATCAGATTAGATGGTCAGTGAGGTGTAGAGGCTACACAAAGGCATTAAATGTGTTTTCACAATCAGATTTGAGCTGGATTTGTATTAGTTTCTCAAGCTATATGTCACAACAAGCCTCTGTTGACACAGCAAAGTGAAAGTGTACTTTTCCCTGTTTGCTTTGGCTCTTGGACCAGAGGAAGAGTCTTTTTGCGATTGTAACAAGATACCGCAGAGGTATTAAAGAATCACATAAAGGCCAATAGTGCAATTAAACACAAATATATTGCATGATTTGCAATGCAACCAATGTTTATTATGATAAATAGAACACTCTGTATTCATACCCTGCAGTTGTAAGTAGATTATTAACCTTCTTATATGGGTTTTTGGTGTATACTAAGGGATTATAGTTTATAATCTCTTCAGGAAATCTAGTTCTTAAAGTTACAGCTGCTGCATGTGAAGTAATTTAATCTATGAAAGGCTATTAAGGGTCCGCTTGTTTTCAGACTCCAGAATAAAGCAGGGCAACTGACAAATGTTGTTAATCGTATATCCATTATTTAAAAGTAATTAGCTTATAGTGGCATCCATCTAAGGAGAGCATCATTAGCAATAGTATTCATGTGTTGTGACTTTTTAAGGGGTTCAAGAGATAGAAAAGCTAATTAGTGTGATCACTTCTTGTTCTTCTTAAGTTTTGTTAAGGAGGACAGAAAGGAAATAAAAGTGCAGAAACGCATAGAAACAAATGCAGAGCAAAACACACAGCAGACTCATAAAACTGACTTTTAAACACCAAAGCTCAGGTTATAAGAAAAGAGACGTGTCTCACTGTTTCTTGTGGTTTTATTAAAATGAATTAGCCCATTAACGCTGCAAAGCATTCAGGTGTCCTTATCCATAAATGGCTTGGTAAGACCCAGCGAATCACAAATATTGGCATAGTTCCAGTGTCAAAACGTCTGCTAATATTTCGGTGCAGTGCATGTGTATTCAGATTATTGATCCGTTGCTCAGGAGCCAAGTATCAACCATTTAAAAATCAATTTTTGTGTTTGAGGCACTTCTGCAGTGCAAGTCGTGATAAAAATGTGTGTCAGAGAGAGTGAGTGTGTGATTTCTCCAAACACTGGTTTTATAGCAACCACGCAGTCACACTTCACATTTTCTCACAGAAATGCAATCTAGGTTTTTTGCTTTATCAAACATTTCACAAGTTCATTCTTTTTACTGCCATTTGGTCACTTATAAAATTCAGTAATATAATGCTACCAAGCAAAATACATAATATGTGGCAATAGGGAAAAATGACATCAGCGATTTTAACATGCAGATGAAAAAAAGATACGGGCTAGAAACATGCGAGCCTCAAGTCCTGTAGGCCCAGCCCTGGTGCCTCCCATGACTTTTTCATGCTCTGATCCTGTAGCTCTAGCCTTTATTTCACTTCTGTAGTTGGGAAGAAGCTTTCAGTGTTGGTGCTGGAGTGTAGGCCAATATTTTCAATATTACAACCAGCCATCATTGTACTCACTGCTTCAGATTAGACTACACCAGTAGTGCAGAAGTATTTAATGGCATCAGCTTGGTGAAGTTACCCAAAACATTCTGATAAATTATGTAATTTCTGTAAGCTGTCACGTGATTTTCTCTGATACTCATGTAACCTGTCTCAAGCTGTGATTTCATGATAAATGCCCCAGCAGCTTCCTTGTTGGTGTAGGTATTTTCCCAGACGTTCAAAGATCTCCTGCAGGCTCAAAGGCAATGGAATCATTCAGGCGATCTTTCCCTGAAGAAAGTAAGGTGTCAAAGGTAGAGATCTTTAATGACGTCTGTAAAAAGCAAAATGCATGTGTGGGAAGAGAAAATTCTGTAAGCAGGAGATTCGAGTGTAGCTGGAAAATCTTGAGAGCCTGACCTTCTGCCCAACTATTAACTACCTACTTGTGTTTATTAAGATTAAAAGTTTAAAACAGACTTGACCTTCTTTTGTGTTTTTCATTAAGAATTGATCTGAAGGATTATGCTTAAATAAATGCTGGCCATTTCATCAGAAACTCCTCCCTTGGAGCTCTACCTTGCTGATGTCTGTGGCCAATCAGTTACTGTACGGTTTGTTTTAGCCATGTTGTAGTTCCGTTTCTGACCACAGAGCCACTGTTATATTGCATATTACAGTTATATTTTTGGTTGATTGACAGTCAGTAATTGTGAAAATGCACTTTTATACATGATAAAATCCCAGTTTTATTTGAACAATAAAACCTAGATTAACCAAATTACAAGCTAACCAAATAACATTGTTGATTCAACATTGTTGGTTCAACACTGATTTTTCCTCACTGACCACAAATCAATGCTTCTGACCAACAGGATGGCAGCTCAGGGTAAAGATTTGATCTCTTAAATAAAAAATACAAGTAAAAATAAATAATATTTTTGAATGTCCGCAGCAAAAAAGTGTTTCTTCTTTAAGCCTGTTGGGAAGTCATCCCAGATGGCTCCTCATTGCTTGAGAGGAAGGTAATAGTGTATAAAAGTGCATCAAGGCAAATGGGGGCTACTTTGCAGAATCTATAATAGCAAATGGTTTAGATTTGTTTTTTATTTGGTTATTATAAAATGTGGAGAAAAAAAACCCTTCACGAGTAGGTGTGTCTATTGGGCAATTACTGCATTCTGTATGTGTGTATAGTAAAGCCCCACTTTCTGAGCCTATATAAACTTCCTCTCAGTGTAGCTCCAGGTGGTTCTGCTAAAGTCACAATGATGCAGCACCTGCCAGCTACAGACATGAGAAACTGAGTTCTGCATGTTAGAACCTGTAACTCTAACTGCAGTTTCCCACATCAAGTGTAGCACCAAACATCAAGCATCGTGAGATCAAAAGTAATAAGGATCCACGTCCCGCCGTGCATCTGATGCATTGCCAGACAGCGTCAACCAGGGATACGTCAAATCGGATGAGATTAACTCACATTTCCCCAGAGGCCCTATAAATATGAACTCTCCTTCTTTAATTTTAGCACTGGAGCTGAAAGGCTAATGCAGCTCATAAATGATGGAAACCTCTGAAAATTAGTACTGTGTAAACTGCCCTGAGACGTTAAGTAATCTCATATAGACCCGAATGGACTTGCTCATGTGGTTTCTGCCACTGACACACTCTTATCTATAAAAATGAATAGAAGTACAGACAACATTTGTACATTTGATTGCACAGATATGTGATTGTGCAAGTCCCAAAACTAGACAGGCAAGTGCAGATCAAGGCTTGTGTCAAGACAGTCCCAAGTCAGGGCCCTAGGTAGTACAGGGAATGCCAAACTATAAGTCTTGAACAAGATGCCAAATTTAATTCCATTTCAACATTTTACATTAGTGGTGGGACTAATGGCGACTTATGAAATAGTTAGGTCAAAATATCTTACCAATATCAGCACATTTAACTATAAACAAATGCTTTTCAATTTAGCATTTTTTTAACCTTCTATTCTATTTGGCTGTAGAAGTTTGCCATCCATCCTTTTTTTAATGTGGCTATGACAAATGACAGTGACATTGACTTGCTTTCTGAAAGATGAGGTCCTGAAACTGGAGTGGTGATGGATCTGGTAGGTCACTGGAACAGGGGAAGGTCCCAGAGCAACAAAGAATACAGGCTCATCACACACACAGCTCTCCATATCATTATATATTACCACTAACGGCATTCTTAAGCTTCAAACACACTTTCCTACATTGATTTTACAATGCTGAATACACAGCTTCTGAAGCAGTTGATGCCACAACCCAGAGGATTTGCTCAGCAGTATTATGTTCTGCTGCGGGATGAACAGTCTCAACAGTAGTGACGCATTCACAAGTGATAAACAGTCAGTGTTGTTTCTATCACAGCACACACCCAAATAGGAGCTCAAGGAAAAACTGCATGCATGAGTGCGGTGATACAGAACCTTTTAGTTCATTTTTAGCTCGCATTCCAACATTTTATGTTTGTAGGAAGTAGTATCCTCATTATTCTCTATAAATCTCCACAGATTCTCTCGTATATCTATGTAAGGTTTGAAGCTGCTAAAATAGGTGCCCAGTATGGGAGGTCCCAGCTCCAGATCTGACACTGACCACATGGATAAGCCTGGTCATTACAATTAGTCATTCATTCTCTGTAACCGCTTAATCCTTACTAGGGTCATGGGTACCCAGAGCCTATCCCATGACCAACAGGTGCAAGGCAGGGACTCACCATGGTCTGGGCACCAGCCCACAGCAGGGTGCGCACACACACACACACCTAGGTTCAATTTAGAATCCCCAATTCACCTGACACACGTCTTTGGACTATGGGAGGAACCAGAGATCCCGGAGGAAACCCATGGCACCACGAGGAAAACATGCAAACTCCACACACACACACAAGGCCAGGACCCGTATTCGAACCCTCAACCCTGGAGGTGTGAGGTAACAGTGCTACCCACTGTACCACCATGGTGCCCGTCATTACATTGAATGGATTATAATATATGTACACTACCAGTAAAAAGTTTGGACACACCTTCTCATTCAACGATTTCCTTTGTTTTTATTATTGGCTACACTGTAGATTAATATTGAAAGCATCACCTATTGCTCTGATGACAGCTTTGCACACTCTTGGCATTTTTTCAATCAGATTCTTGAGGAATTGACCTGGAATGGTATTTAATTAACAGGTGGTGTTCTTCAACAAGAGTTAGTGGAATTTCTTGCCTTCTTAATGTGTTTGGGATCCTCAGTTGTGATGGTAGGGTTGGTACACAGTTAGGGATCCTATTCCACTACGGTTCTACTCCACATTATGGCAAGAACCACTTTACTAAGTTAAAAAAATAAAAACAAATAAAAAACATTGAATGAGAAGGTGTGTCCAAACTTTTGAGTGGTAGTGTATATTCAAACTCATCAGATATGGTATTGTTTGTAATTTAATAATGAAATCAATTTTGTTTTGTTTTATCTTGGACTTTTTTGACTGAGTGTGCGGCTTTGAGCAGTGAGACAAGCTAGGAAGATTAAGAAGTTAACTGGTTCAAGTAAGACTTTAAATTACCTAAAATTTAGGTACCTAAAATTACATTTAGTAAAGAAATGATTGGGCATGTGTCTAGCAAGCTTCAAATGATAGTTATAAATAGTTCATGTTGATCTTAAATCAAGCATGAGCACATGTATCAATGCTCTAGAGTGGTTTAAACAGCTGAAAGGTCAGAAAACAGATGAGGAATTACATGAGTGTCCTTTTGTATTATTCCCAAGGTAGGGCACTTGCTTCTTAAAAGAGTAAATGGGGGAAAAACGGTCAATAATAATTGTAATAGGATCAGGACAGCGGATCTAAGATGAGCTTTGGCCCTCTTCTATACAGTGCCTGACAAAAGTCTTGTCACTTAACCAAATAATAACTTGACTTGTAGTTAAATCAAGTCAAGTTATTATAGACCACTGCTGGTGGTCCTGTGGGACTACTGAGCTTTGATATAAAACGTAAAGGGGGAGGTAAAGGGGGAAGAAACAGGTAAGCAAATAATGCAAACTAACACACAGTGTGTGTGTGTGTGTGTATATGTATATATATATATATATATATATACACACACACACACACACACACACACACACACACACACACACACACAGATATGTTGCCACTTTATTATCCAGTTGGTGGCGTGTGGTGGTGGCCTATTGTGTAGGATACTTCCCTCTACCTATGGACTTCAGCATACCACCACTGGGTTCCTGTGACCTCATTTCACCTGAAAAAAGGCTTTTGGTATATAGGCTCTGCTGTAAGTCAGGACTTTGTCCAGATGGGGTTTGAGTGCAAGCATTGCTGTTCATGGGACTTTGAATGAAAAAAGGATGACTTAATATAAACTGATATGATTGAGGTAAACAGTGAATCCAGCTGGGTGGCATAAGGTTGCCAGATATATGGAAATATTTCATACCCAGTATTATTTGCAACATTTAGATAAAGTCATAATGGGCAGAATATATGTGGCTGAATAGAAATAAGTTAATACAGACATAATTAAAATAAGTTAATGCGTTGACATTATCTTGAGACCAGTGAATGAACAAGAATAAAGTGGACCTTTGCTGTAGCAACAGTCTCCAAGTTTGAAAGTTCCTGTGCCCTGAGAAGTGCACTTGAAAACACTCTGGAGCATCAGAAAAAGCCAAATATTTAGCTTGACTGAGTTTTAGAAGCTGCTTGTTTGAATCTTTAAGGAGTCGGAAACATAAATAGGACCAGATTTTGCCACTTGACTTTTTCTGCCTAGTCATCATCCAGTTTATCGCTGTAACGATGTCTTTTAAAACCTGAGTGTACGGATCGTGATCCATCGGTATATAGAGGGAAACCCTTAGGGCTTTCTAGGCATTCTGAGAAGTCTTAATGATCACATCCTTTCTTGTGATGTGTTAATTTTTTTGCACCAAATAATGGAGAGTATTAACAAATATATTGATAATTTAGTATCAGTATCAATATTGTTATCGGGAATATCCTGATAGTACCTATCCTTAGTTAAGACTCCAGGCACTAAATTGAAGATGTTACCAAGTTCCAACAGATTAACCACCATTAGCAAGCGATGGATCAACCAATCACATTTTGATATCCATGGGTGGGATTAATTCTATTAGAGAAACAGAGCGTTAGTATATTACTGACTGTGAATACGAGCGGCAGCCAAACCGATGGGTTTCTGTACGATGGTCAACAACAGCAGCTCTGATTCAGGACTACATTAAAAAAAAAATACTACATAAATGATAAAATACTTGACCATTATGATTGATCCATGACTTCTGACCTCTGTAGTCAGTATCACGCTCACATAAGAAACAGCTGGTTTTGCTTACGGATAAAATTAACAGTTTTTGAGCATACTATTTCTGTGAACCTTACAGTAAAATACAGGTGCAGCAGTTGCCAGTCATATTTCTAGGAATCTCCCATGCTTCCCATAAGATATCTTTCTAGAATGGCCATGGAATAGAGTTGCAAAGCCTTTTACCATTAATGAGACGGCTGTACATATACTTACATATACTTACTCTCTGTTTCCTCAAAAAGCAGTAAATTACTGGTAGCACACTGGCCAGACAGTTGCTTTAAATTTGGGCTGTAATTTGTCTGTACTTACCGTATTATTTTACTGTCATGTTACAGTGAACACCCTTTGTAGCTTTGTTAGCCTTTAGCAGCGTATGTCTGTGGTTGCAGGAAATTTAGTATATTGCTAGATATTTCCCAAATTATCCTCAAGTATGTAATGTTTTCAACAGAGTGGTCAATGATACTTGAGCCTGAATTGTTTGGTTTGGGACTGACCATCAAACAAGCCAAAACAATGGATGCCATGATCATTTGGGAGCAGGCTAAAGTTTACCACTTGGCTAAAATGTCTGAAACGATCAAACAGAACCAGCTACTTGAAAGCATATGTAGCAAAATGGTAGCAAAAGTAGTTTGTAGAGCTTTAACTCTTTGGTGGGTTTATTTAAAGATTCTTTGTGTGGCTAATTATTTTAATCTGGTTTGGAAATATTCCTCCCTTGTTTGTCTGTGCTGACTGAGACATTGAAGTCACTGAAAAAACACAAGATGGTGTTTATGGCAAGAATACTGAGGAAAATGGAACAAATTCCTTGGCAACTTTAGCTACACTACAGTAGCATGTGCCATAAGTAATGATGCAACATTAAAGTTAGCAACATTAGCAAACAAGTGAATGGAACTTGACCTATAAATCGTCTGTTTATTCCAAGAAATTTTACACAACAAAAATACACCCTATCTATCCTTATTGTGTGACTTTGTTTTACAAGAATCTCATGGCTGGAAGTCTAAGAGAGAATATATGGCTTTGCTGTCTCTGGTAAGGTAGGACCACCTCATCCTCACCTCATCTTCCCAATTCTCAGTGTGATGCAGCCCTATATGGGTGTTAATTAGCTCCTGTAACTCAACTGGCAGTAATTGTTTTCCTCCAACTGTGTCTAAGCTGTCCAGTGGTGTTGCGTTAAGACAGAGTGGTGCTTCATGTATCTATTGCTAAGTGTAGAGATATTCTAAATGTAAGTATTTTAACCCAAAAAGTTTTTTACCACTGTTCTGAAACCTCACAAGAGTAGCAGTAGCTATAGCATGGACAGAGAACTAAGTGCACTAAAATGTTAGCATTTATATGTGCACCATAAATGTCATATATTAACTCAGCACAGCAACTACAAGTTAAATAACATGAACGGCGAAGAAATAACCTTTCAGGTTACACCTTTGTACAAAAGTGCATTGAACTTTCTCTCTGTGGATGGAAATACTCCTCTAACTCTACAGTGCGTCTCTTCTGGCTGTAATCTGAGAGATCAGCACTGAGCAGGCCGTGTACTCAGTGACACTCCATCACTGCTGCTAAATAAAGCCTGGAGAGCCAAGGTATGCCTCATTATAGCTGCTAGTATAGCTTCACCTGGCACAGGAAAAGAACAGCAGTCATAAGACCGTTCCTCCTCTCCAGCAGCTCCAACACAGCCCAGGGTGCTAGAAGGCTCAGAGGACACTGTACACCTGCTGAGGATGGACATGGTGACTGGAGGTCATCTGTGACGTGAGGAGGGTTGGGAGGTTGGACTTTGCAGTGGAAAAGCTGGAGACTCAGGATCCAATCCAAGTTATGCAATGGATCCTTCATTCCTAACACCTGGTTAGGACTACTGAAAACTGTCACCTCCTGCAGGCCGCCTCTGACATATATTCCACCTCAGGTTTTAAAGAGCCCTTGTCATGATAACACAACCACAGATTTGCCCTACAACCATTTTAGCCTATTTATGATTATGCACATTTCAGCCTGGCTGCTATTTGAAGGAGGCATGAAACAGAGCAACCATTCCAACTCAACATTTGAGTTTGGTAGACCATTTACAAGGCAACAAGGCAAACCAAAATGTCTAAGGAATACAAAGAGGTCGAAATGATCAAGTGAAAATGAATCATCACTTTGAGCAGGGATGACTCATCAGCACCAGTCCCTTTCCATACAAATTAAAAAAATATTTCAAAGCGGAATCTGTGATTGTGTTCTGTAAATTGTAATCTGAACAAATGGTTTTGGAATAGAGGAACTCCAGATTTTTAATTAATTATAAAAAAATAAATGTTTATTTAACAGAAAGGTTAGTAACGATCAGTTGCCACTCTTTCAAGGTATCAAATGTTGAGAAGTTACTGATGTGGAAATATGTCATGGTGTGATATTGCCAGTTGGAACTCAGTGTGGCCATCTGGTTTAAACATTACCAACACAGATTAACTGGGCACAGCCAGCAGTGTCACCCCCTGACTGACGTGACATTAGAACGGTTGGGGTAACCCTACAAAGTAACGTGGACAAGCAGTCTCTCAAGCAATATCATAACATGACCTTTCTGTTTCTAACTTTTTCTGTTTTCTGATAACTTCTCAACATTTGTGTTGGGTGGCCAAACATACCCAGGCATGGTACGCATTCTTTAGTGTGAGGGCACCCTTGGTTGCCTTTTAGATGTAAAGTGTTTTAAGACCTGTAAGTCTCTCGCACTCTCATTCAATCATTCACTCATTGATTAATTCACACAATCAGTCAGTCACCCTTTCACTCACTCATATTTAGCAGATGCATGATTTTCCAACAATGGTTTTCAAGTACAGTATATCTTTCATAAGAGTGGTGCTTCACATTAATGGCACTGTGTATGTTCAAATGAGCGAGCTGTTGATATTTTTGTAACTCTGACATTTATAGTTTAATCAGTGGCATGATTTAACATTTGCTCTATTTTTATCTTCACTGAAGTTATACAAAGCACCACCCTTTCAGAAGCCAACATAGTAAAATCAGTAGCAGTATTGCCGTTGGTGTGTCACCTAGGTTGAACTCAAGCTTTTGCACACAACTTACTGTCTCAGGAGCTCTGCATAACTGGCAAATGTTAAAATGACTGGGCCTGTCGAGTAACATTCCTCCACACTGGAGATTTCATACCGCCGATAAAACTGGGTTTTAATTAAACACACAGTCGGATTGGAATGTTTTTACCTGTCAAGACAATCAAAACTTTATCAAAGCAACATCCACATTCATGTGCTGAGTCATCTCATCAAACCACATGTTGATAGAAAGAAAGCAAACCTAGAAAGAGTCAGAGAACTGAATGTCTAAAGCAGGAGAAGAATAAGGAAGGTCTCTGGTCTGGAGTATGTGTGGTTGGTGAGTCCGACAATTAATCGCCCAGTCTGAGTGGTGAGAAGAGGCAAGTAGGCGAACTGTGACTTCACGAGAATTCTTTACCCCTTTAATTAAACAGATGCCACCCAAAAGTCCTGATTTTCATTCCTCGCTTGTGAACGTTAAGAATAAATCAGTCATCTGGTGTCACTTTCCGTGTAGCTTCTGTATAATAGTCTTTGTGACATAAGGGAATTTATGGGGTTAAATACAGCAACACAAACACACACGCACACATACGAACACACACATAAAATGCACCATGTGGTCCCTGTAGTGCCGTTTATAGCAGTGATGTCATCTTAAAAAGGCAGTTACAACACACACTGCCCACTCTGGTGTACTGAAAACACCCACTGTAAACAGTCTTGTTTGTCAACAGTTCAAATGGAAGCTTGCACTGCAGAAATGGCTGTCAAGAGTGCTGACTTCAAGCTATTCATCATTAATACACTAAAACAATGAATCCCCTAAACAAGGAATCTACTGAACAATGAATACACTAAATGGTTCATAAACAATGATTCTAATGGTCAATGAATGCACAAAACTATTAAGCCACCAATGATCTATTAAACAATTAGACTAAATTTGTTAAGCTACCGGTAACCAGTAATCTAATAAACAATTCATTAATAAAGTAAAACTGTGATAAACTAAACAATTAATAGATTATACTAATAATCCACTAAATATAAAGTACAGTAAAGTCTTTAATAAACTATTAATGCATTCAATGATTAATACACTAAAGAGTTAGTGCACTAGGCTATTACTATCCTAAAGTATTAATACAGTAAAACTAAAAGATACACTATACTATTATTCCACTAAACATTTTATGCAGTAAAACCTAAACTAAGAAGTAGTAACTAAAACACTAAATAACTAAATGAAACAGTATTTTCAATTATAACACACTAAATTATTACTGCACTAAAGTAGTAATGCGATAAACTGTTAATACACTAAACAATCAATGTAGCAAACAATAATATTATTAGCATATTACTATTAGTACTACCATTAACATACTAAAACAATACACAAAACAATTAAAATAACAGAGCTATTAATAAGCTAAACAATCAATACACTATTAATACAATAGTGTTAAGACAATTGATATATTAAATACAAACCTGAACACCTTCTCTGCATTAACAATTCTCTTTTACTTTTATATAGTAAATTAATACTATTTTAACACTGTTATTGAAAAATAATTCTGTAATGTATTTTACATTAATAGATGCTGAAAAGACACATACTAACAGCTTGTTCAAAGGTACCTTAAAGGTGCCACTAGCTGTCCCGGGATTCAAACACACAACCTTCTGATTGCAGTGGCAACTCCCTAACCACTATAATCACCAGCTGCGCCACACTGTTTTATCTGTTTGTGTGTAAAAATGTAATAGGTAAGCTAAATTTAAAAACTATTTAAATATGTCCATCGTTCCAAAGCAAATTACACTTTGGGAAAATGCCAATGTCTGACACATTTTCTCACCTTGTTGGGTGAGCACTTGGACGAAAGAAGGCAAAGTATCCCCGAATTCTTTATATATATATTCAGGTGTCCACAGTTGATTGTTCATTTAGCGTGACCAGACGCCTCTTTTCCCCGGACATGTCCTCTTTCTGAGACCTGGAAATTGCGTCCAGCTGGGGTTTTAGAATTGTCCGGGATTTTGAGCTGCCTAAACACACGTTTTGGGCTTTGAATATTGCCCTGATATCTGCCTGCACGTTCTCAGCTTACCGTCATTGGTTGTTCGTCTTAACCTTAAAAAAAACTAACTGGTTAGCACCCCCCTCCCCCCCAACCACAAACACGCGCTAAGCTCAAATCTGGTCATCCTAGTTCACTGGTCAGTGCTGTATGAATGTAAGATTATTGTCCTGAACCAGGCTGCTGGCCTAGTGGTCAGGGAGTTGGCCCTGTGATCAGAAGGTCAAGGGTTTGAATCACTGGCACCACTGAGGTACCCTTGAGCAAGACACCATCCCCACACACTGCTCCCTGGGCACTGTGTTCCTGGCTGCCCACTGCTTCACTTGGGAAATGGATTAAAAACAGAGAAGAATTTCACATTTTTTTACACTGTGTGCTATGCTGTGGTGTGTCCATGCATGACTATTAGGGGCCACTTTACTTTAATTTATATTTTGAAGAAGGAGGCTCAGGTTAAGCAAAGCAATTACAACTAAACTTTTGTGGATCCAGAGATCTGTTGATGGTTGTGGGTGGATAAGTTGACTTATAGCCGATGAGGATTGATGAGATGGTCACACCTGTCAGGGTTAAGGCAAAGCTAAGTTTGTAGACTGCCAAGTTCAGATTTACGGTCCTGTGTGAAAGTTTGTGTTGTTTATTTTCAAAGATAAACGACATCCCCTACAGACAACATACTTCTGTGTTTTTTTAAAGCACAATTACTGCTTATATATACATATTGTTCATTGTATTTTATGTAATGGAAAAAATGAAACATGAAAACGTGGTTTAGGAAAGAATCATGACATGTATGTCGTTTTGACGAGGGAGAGGTGTGGGGGTGAGTAGGGCTGCAGTTTTACTCTCACCAGTGTCGCAATATCTCCCACATTTTTATTCTTTCTGACATCTGAGGCTATTCATAAAAAATTCTAAGCTGGACGCCCGGGCCTAACAACGCCCCTGCCTTCTGTCATTTTTTATATTTACCTACTTTGTTCAGTCAGCCACTTTTATTTTATTTTAGTTTCCTTGTCGTTTTTTATACTTTCCATTATAAATGACTTTGAGCTGGATTTTCAATGTATGAAAGGTGCTATAAAGGTCAATGACATAAACAACCATGTGTAAAACCTTTAAATTGCTTCTCTGTGGTTTGTGGTGGATAAACCATGCGATGGGAATGGACATTGTTCTTCCACACGATGAGAGAGGGCAGTTATATTTGGAGGTTAAATCGCCTACTATAAACAGTGCCACCTTCCAAATTCAAAGGAGATTTACATAAACGAGATGTCACTAAGTCTCTCATTGTGCGTTAATTGCTTTCTCGGTTATATTTGGTATCAGTTCAGTCCCATGAAATTGAACTAACTCATGGAAAGCTAAACATCTGGTCTGCTCATTTTTATTATTAGGCAATGTATTGTTAGAGAAGTCAATACAAAAACCCAACCAGCCCTCACTGAAACATGTAGAAAAAGCTAGTCATGGTACAGGATATTTAAAAACCTTGCATTATGCGTTTTTCTACAAGACAGCAAGCCAAACACTGGATTGAGTCATTTCCAAAGCGCAGGGCAGTTTTTAAGTAGGATCACAGTAACAACCCAGCCAATGTGTCCTTTTTTCCATTTCACAGGTTGTGAAGAAGTCAGTTCCGGATTAAGAGAAATCCATCCATCCATCCATCCATTCATCCATTATCTGAGCCGCTTATCCTAACCAGGGTTGCGGAGGAGTGTTGTATCTCCACACAGAAAAGGCCCTTGGCTGCCAGAGCCTTCTTGCTGTGAGGCAATAGCGTAAAAATATGTTTTTTAAATAATATTATAATATTAACTATTTTTTCAGATTTTTCTACGACATGATTAGCATTAGCCATTACTTACATATGTTTGTTTCTACTATCTCAGTAGAGGGGTAAAGGCAAGTGCAGCTTATTATATGACTGAGGAGAAGAGGGTCTGGTCCAGATTCACCTGTGATGGGGAGAATCAATCATGGCGAATGGGTGGTCTAATGATTGAAAGTCAATCACGAGTGATGCTACAGAAAGAAGACCACAGTTGAGGCCTTTCAAGAAGACATACGCTGGTTAAAATCCCAAAAAATAAAAACCCTGATCCAGGACCCAGGGTTGATACTTGTTTGAGTTTATAGTTAAATACTTTTCATCTAATAGAAGTCGGCCAGCAACGTTGTACAGCTAGCCTGTCAGCCAACTCAATAACATAATTAAAAACCAGTGCCATATAATAGGTCACATTCTGGGAAATACCTGTAATTGTTGTCTATTCGACAAGTAGTTGCAGCTAAACTGATTAACTCTTTAACTTGTTAATTCAAATAAAAAATGAATTACACAATTGCATTTTTCATGTACACCAGTTGGCAGATGCTCTTATCCAGAATGACGTACTAGAGTGCGTTATATTCTACAATATAAAAAAAAAAAACATGCCTCTCACACTATTAAAACAAAACTTAAGAGCTGCTACCAGTTAATACTCCTCCGGGGCCTTATCAGATTGCACACAAGTTTTTTGTTTTTGTTGTGAAGCTTTTCGTTAGTTATGTTAGTTCAGGACGAATAGTTATTAACCTGCTTTCGCTGAAGAGGTGGATCTTCAGTTACCAAGGACTTGGAACTTCTAATGGACTTGGCAGTTCTATTGGTCAGGGAAAGTTCGTTCGAGAAACCGAGAAGAGGCCTGGTGTTTTTCTGCATGTACATACCTATACAAACATAAATTAAGCTTGAATCCTGAGCATCAAAAAGCACATTTTAAATATTGTTTTTATCTATCGTTTGAGATTGAAAATGAAAGCAAAACCGATCATTGTGTAGATGCTAGCATACCACTGAGCTAGCGAAAATGACCTTAGTCAGTTCTTTACAAAGTTATACTTCCTAAAACACACATATCAAATCGCTGTTCTAGTTTACATTCACATGTTATTTTACTGGCCATATAATACTACCTGAAGTCTTTATCCTCACTCATTCTCCTCCAATTTTCAGAAGACAGAAACATCTTGAGCTCATATACTTTTGGCACTGATCTATAAATATGGGCTTGTACCTACAGCTAGGTAGAACCTTTGTTTCTTGGGACTCATTACTTCCTTCAAACGCTCATCAAATACATTGCAAATCTTACCATTTGTTTAATGTGGGTTTCAGAAATGGGGATCAGTAACATATAAGGGACTCCATCTCTGAAAGGCATTGGTTCTGCACCAAATTTGCTTGATTTATATGTGTACATCATTTTCCCATTCATAAGATTACACATAAGATCAACACAGTTTAGTCTTTCAGTTTACTTACTTACTTACTTTATTTACTTCTGGATGCACTTTCTGTGGAGATAATGTTGAGTAATTTGTGCCACTCATGACATCAGCAGTTAGTATATCTGTGTATATTTCACCTGTATGGAACATTGTCTGCATGGCTTCATATCAACACAAGAATGGCAGTAAAGCGTAGTTAGTGGGTGCCCTGGGGGCAGAGCGGTGTGGTCTGACCACTGAATGACCTTCAGAAGTTGTTTACCGACAATGAGGGAAATGTCACCTTCCAAATTAACCATGACACACACACCCCCACACACACCCCCTTACACACACACGCACCCTGTGAGGTCGTTGCTCAGCTGACCGCCTTCAGTCGCTCTGACATCCGCACAGTGGTGCAACCTCAACACTCAACCGCCAGTCACTCTTTAAAGTTCAATAAAAGGTTCTAGGCTTCAATATTCCACTCTAAATTTAATTCTTTATATCCGATACACTACTTTCATTAAACTGAATTCTAAATATTGTATTAAAATGTATAGCATGAATGGATTAGACTCAGTCATGACGTATGTCACATAAAAGACTAAAACAATGACTAAATAATACATAACATAAGCAATAATATTAACTATCAGTAATAGAAATCAGAATAATTAACTAAAATAATTTGGTAAAATATTAATAATTATATTTACCGAATAATTACTCGTTAGTTAATAAGAAGTTAAAGACATTTTTAGTGTTCAGAGATTGCTTCTTTCATTTGGAACAACAATTAATATTGCTTACACTAGAACTCGAGTTACCCAAACAGCCCAAATAATTTCCTTCAAAATACATCCCCAAAACATGTCAACAAAGTCTAACCATGTCCAGATCCTCATGAAGGTGGAGAAGACATGTCCTCATGTTTTAGGACACAGTGTGGCTTACTGTGAGCTGTAAAAATGAATTAAACTACAGATGGACACTTCAGTCAACAGAAGGTCTGGTGTTCACAAAGT
Source organism: Bryconaethiops microstoma (assembly GCA_037577275.1). Classification (NCBI taxonomy): domain Eukaryota; kingdom Metazoa; phylum Chordata; class Actinopteri; order Characiformes; family Alestidae; genus Bryconaethiops; species Bryconaethiops microstoma. The sequence goes on from JBBJLS010000006.1 coordinate 19,332,065, forward strand.
AAATTGGAGGACTAAACCACACCTTAATGAAAAGCTGGTAAGAGCTGGAAAGATGTTTTGCTGATGTATTTTTTCAAAAATAATTTGGGCTTTTTTAGTCACTAAGCTGTACTGCTCATAACCGTAACTCAACTTCTGTAGTGGGTTGAATTACACACTGTTAGTTGGAGTAAAGATCAATGTTGGTAGCGTTTTAATCTATTTTTATAGAAAATATGTGTTGGTATTTCCTTTATGTATAGATGGATGTAGCATGGGGGAACAGTATGGGACACTGTTAAACAGAGCTTGACTAGATACTGGCTAAAAACATTCCATAAACTTAGAGAATAAACATGCTTGGAGACAGGATGCAGTAAGAACACTCAAGGGCAGGATTTATTGGTGCAGGTGCAGCTTAAATAGGAAATCACATGGCATGGTCACGTGACAATCACACCTGAGAGGAATCTACAATAATTGGGAGCACACCCATTAATCAATCAAACAATTAACAGACACTAAATTTAATCTTAATCTTGATTAACAGACACTAAATTTAATCTTGAACTTTCGACAGAATATGAGGCTGTCTAAAGTGTTCGGCCTCTGTTTGTGATGGTACATGGAGGTCTCAGTGGGACTGAATCTCAAAATAAACTGCCAGTTCTGACATTGTAATGTCCATAACAGACATAACATGGAATTTTCTGGGGATTAATACGTGCTCAGTGCTGCATGGCAGTCATTCAAAAATTAACGCTAGCATTCCTGGTTTGATAAAAACCTGCAGGACTTTTTCCAACAGACATTCTCCCATCAGGCATTTTCGTCTGAACTGCACTAGCTTTTGGAAGTGTGCAATTTTGCAGACACTGCTAGTGCAGACATTGCTAATGCTGTCAACTCTATTTTAAAGGATCAGCAAAAAGAATATGCAATTTAGAATTAGGAAGATAACATAAAACATAGTGAGTTTTCAGATAAAGCTTTAAAATGGTACTTTTTGCCAATAGATTAACACCACCTGTGCTTTGTCTGGGTTAGAAAGCATCAGCTGCTTCTTTACATTTACATTTACGGCATTTAGCTGATGCTCTTATCCAGAGCGACGTACATCAGTGCTTAAGTAGTCTACATCTGTATCTTAAACCTGTAAGGCTAAACTCAAGTCCACATCCATTGTTCAACCAAGTTACTACATGCTCACTAGACCTAGACTCCCGACAAACGACACCTAAGCAATACCTGTCAAAGAAAGTGGTTTTTTTTGTTTTTTTTTCTGAGAAATACTTGGTAAGGCTACATAACATCTACATTAGCCTTTCATGGTACCTTACATATACATACATAAACATTTATAAAGGCTAATTATAACTAGATTGCATTTCTGTGAGAAAATGCAAAACGTGGTTGTTATGAAACCAATATTTAGAGACTCCCAAACATTGGTTTTATTGTGAAAAAAAATGTTTGTGTTTAACTTGCAGCACACTCCATTCTACTGCTGAACCACGGAAGTGGCATTAACTCTATTTATCCTATCATTTACGGTTGATGATGACTGAAAACAGGTGGAGTGAACTGCTCTCAACCAAAAATGGGAAAAGTGAGTGTAGCCACGTTCACGACTGATTATGTTTAATTAAACCACAACAAAAAGTGACACATCTTTTTTTATAACTGACCTAGGCTTTAGTGTCTTGAAGTCTGTTTATGAGTCTGCTGTGTCTTTAGCTCTCTAAGACTGACTTGTTGTTTCAGGGTTTATTACTTTCCAGTCACCAGAGGCATGACATCACACACTTTTAAGGTGACTTGCCACTCTTCTCTCTCTCCTAATACATTGTGAAGACGACTCAACCGAATTTTTAAAAGATCAATACTCGAGCCCTGATCAACCAGTCAACAATCTGAATACACACACAATATTCTGGATATTTCAAAAAACAGTTTTGCATTGGAATTTTGCCAAAATTCAATACATGCTCCGACAGGAAGCAGTGCCAAAAAAAAACCAAAAAAACAACAAAAATAGCAAAATTAATAAAAATAATAACAAAATTTAAGATCAATAGTGTGATTGCTTCCAAAAATAATAAACAATAAAAATAACAAAATTAATAAAAATAAAAACAAAATTTAAGAAGATCAATAGTGTGATTGCTTCCAAAATCACACTAATCCTAACATGTATCAGTTGTCAGTAATGCTATTTCGTCCATTTTGAGGTCACGTCAGCTGGGTTTATGACAACTGGCACTTGTTGGAATGAGTATTCTCGCAGTCTGAAGTGTGAACTACAAGCCGCACTTAAACACTGACATAAATCTACAGATAAAACACACTGTTGTTGTTAACTCCCAGCACATGATCGGCCTGTTGCTAGCTTACCGAATGCCATGCAGGATGACAAGGACTTTGGGCCAAACCAAAGTGAGGGGGTTGTGTTGGGGCCAGATTTGCTATGCTATTGTAAGCTTTGTCGCTGAGTCAGGTGGCCCATGTGCGTCTGCCAGGGAAAACCTGTGCCAGCTAAAAGGGGCTTTTCCATTTATAGCAACTGGCCAGCAATGACACGGTGAGATATACGGTGAGAATCTAATACGGTAGTGATATTTTGCTCTTGGCAGACGAACGGAACAGCATGTGGGATGTGGGGGCACTGGTAAAGTGAGATCAGAGCCTGGGGACCCCTTTTAGCTTCTTATATTTCTTGTCTTGTAGCTGTTAAATTAATAAGCCATTTCGTTGTTCAGTCTTTTAGCATCCTAGAAGGAGGTCTTATCTCACCTCTCCATATCAAACACCTCCCGATGGTCATTCGTGGTATAACTGGGCAGGTTGGGTTTCGTTCTCCAGTGTGCATTGTAGTACGTGAGATAGCTCAGGCCAGGACCGGTCACATGTCCCTAACTGCCTCCAGGTGTTTTCGTAGTTAGAGGAATTGGAGGGCAGGCGTGTGACTGAACGTCAGACCGACCAAAGCCTTCTACGCTACTACTCACATCTGATACTGACGTCGATTACACTAGAGTGAACAGAACAGGACTGCAACCTGTTATAGTAACCCACAACAACTGAAAAGTTATTATATTACATTGGTAGGTAAAAATGTTTCTGAATTGTGTTGTAAACATTTCGATACACAATGTATTTAAACTGTGGTTAACCCAACCTTAATTTACCCCTGAAAATACACCAAACCCCAAAATACACCAAACACATTTGAATTAAGTGGCTGTTAATTTGTGAAACCGACCCCTTAAATTTACCTTAAAAATAGATTAAGGCATGACTGTGAAACTCTTTAATCCTAAATTTAAGGAGATTCTATTATTTAAGGGGCAAATTTGAAAAAGTAAGGGGAAAATTCAGTAGTTTTTCCCTTAATTTTCCTTAATTTCCCATAAAAATTAAGGTCATAAGGGGTAACAGGGCCAAAATCAGGGAGTGGCAGAATAAAGAACATGTTCTCCTCCACCCCACCCCACCCCACCCCCAACACACACACAGTTCTTCATGTTCCATTCTAAACCCCGCAGGGACAGTCTGAGCACAGTGAGGATCCTAATAGTGAGGACACCCACACTGAGCTGAAAATGAACTAACAGCTTTATTACTTTTATTCCCTTTTACCTTCTCATGACTCTCAGGCCCCATGAAGTGTGAACAGGAACCCACGGCACATTTTTCATCCATGCCAAGACAAATGTCTAAGCCAAACACAATATCAGTGAGAGTCTCTGAGCTCACTGCATATTTTTGATGACAGACAGAGACTGCAGAAGTAGGAGGTGAAACATGATATTACGTGTAAAGTGTCCATTCACACGTGAACACACCACAGAATGGCACGCACTGCAGAAAGTGTGAACAGTGTGCAATTGTTCTCTACATTTAACCTGTTCACTAAGTGAAGCAGCAGGCAGCCGACGGCATCCAGATAGCAGAGTATGGGGACAGTATCTTGTTCAAGGGGGATTTGACTTTCCAATCACAGGGGCAACTCCCTAACCACCAGCCACCAGCTGATATTATTGGTTAATATGATTTTCTCCAAGGCAGCATGGTGACACAGTGGGTGGTGCTGTCGCCTTGCAGCAAGGCCCTGGATTTGACTTCTGGCTGGTTTGGCCAAGGGTCCGTACTGTGTGGAGTTTGCATTTGTCAGCCGGTGGCCTAGTGGTTAGGACATTTGCCCTGCCATCAGAAAGTCGTGGGTTCAATTCCCAAGACTGCTAGTGACACCTCTGAGGTACCCTTGAGCAAGGTACCGTCCCCACACACTGCTCCTTGGGAGCTGTGTTCCTGGATGCCTGCAATTTACATTTATGGAATTTAGCTGACGCTCCTATCCAGAGTGACGTACATCAGTGCTCAAGTAGTCCACATCTGTTCCTTAAATCTGTGAAGCTATACTTAAATCAACATCCACTATACTGCAGGCTAAGTTACACCTAAACAAAATCTGTCAAAGAATAGTCAGAAGTAAGAAAGGCATGGATAGGAGTAAGTTTTTTTTTTTTTTTGGGGGGGGGGGGGGGGGAACAGAGGGGGAAAAAAAAACAAACAAACAGAGACGAGATGCAGAGTTAGTCACCAAGGTGCTCCTTGAAGAGGTGGGTCTTCAGACGGCGCTTGAAGACAGCGAGGTACTCCGCAGATCTGATGGGAAGAGGGAGTTCGTTCCACCACTGGGTGGCCAAGACTGAGAAGAGTCGTGACTTGGTGGATGAGTTATGCTTCACTTGGTGAACGAGTTAAATGCAGAGGAAGAATTTTGTGCTGTTCACACTGTGTCTTGTGGTGTGTTCACGTATGACAGACTGGTCACTTTCACTTTCAAATGCCTTGTGATGAACTGTTAATCTGTCCAGGGTGTTTGTCTGCCTTTTGACCTATGGCCACTGGGGAAGACTCCAGCAGCCCCTGCTATCCTGGATAAGCAGCTCAGAGGATGGATGGAAGAATGGATGGATGGATGAATGGATGGATGGATGATTTTCCCCATTTGCTGGTGCATGGTGATGTAATTAAAACTCAAAAGATGTTTTAGAGACAGACAAAAATAACTAGAAGACAAAGATGACAGAAAAACAAGATTTTTCTTGTCCTTTTTGCCTTTTCGCTGGATCACCCCAAATCATATTTTAAAGGACTGTTTTTTTTAGTATCCAATCAAACACTTTGTCCTTAAATGGTTGCTCTTTTGATCATTTTTACAATTCCCACTGTGTTTTATTGTCTATTTAAACACCCTCTAGTCATTTGAACCAACAAGCTCAAAGTATGACCAGCAGTCAGAGCCAGAAAAATCCCTTTTTCCAAGGTTGTGATCTTTGATTCCTCTTTATAATGTAAACATTCCTGGATGAATGAATAATCCCTTAAAACTACAACTCTGGGATGTTCCATTATTAAGTAATCCATCTAAACCCTCCTGTATTAAATCTCACTGTGGATCGCTCTGTTGTAAGTCTCTGCACGATCCAATGAAAACACACCAAAGTCTCCATGCTGTTTAACACTTCTGTTATTTCTCACCCACAGTGGAATTAGGGCTTTTCATGTTAACATCGACATTCATTTCATACTGGATTTATGTTCGGTTTTCAAGAAGTAATTGATGAATCAAAAGGCAAAGATGTTTTGTTGTTTTAACTTAAGAGTGGAGTTCAACTTCTAATATTAAGTTAAAAGAACCATATCTGTGGCAAGTTTTATACACAACCTGTCCAGGACGTTTCTCTGCCTTTCACTGGGACAGGCTCCAATACCCCCCATGACCCTGGCAAGAATAAACGGCTCAAATACCAGCTGGATAGCTGGATGGAAGTGTTTTTTCCACTTGATTCTGTACACAAACATAGGCAATACAGCTAACTCTGCAGATGTAGTGTGTAATGTAGATCTGGCCTGGAATTTTGGAGGGAAAATGACATACAATACCACAAACATTCCCAGAAAACATTTCCCTTCTTAAAGTGCACTGATGCCTTGTAAAGGTATTTCAGTTCAACACAACATATCGTAAACATGTCAGTGTGTATATATATATATATATATATACAAAAGAGTATGACAGCCATATTAGTTAACTGGACATTTTAACTAAAACACTCTGATAAATTTGGTATGACAGTGCATCTCTGGGCTTAGATCCAGAAGGTATTTAGCATATATTGCCATTTTGCAACAACATGATTAGAAGCGTTTCGAAGCTTTGAAACATCTCAACCATTCATGGGATGTTTTACTTATTTGTCTCCTGAACAACAGCTCTGCCTTTGGTAAACTCTTTAACAGTGGCCTTAAAGAAATCTACCTGAAGCCTGATGACATTTGTTGTTCCGATAAAGTTTGCTGGATATTTTTAATGGTAAAGTTTATCGCTTTACGGTAAAGTTCACTAGGCATTTTTATGGTAACGTCTACCTGATGTTTTTGAGCATTTTGTGAGTTATAGCTTACCATCTGTAATTAATTACTCCCGAGACCAATGCGCTTGCCTGGCCTTTCCAGACTACATTATGAAAGGCTCAAATAAATCAATGCATATTTAGAGAACATATGTTACTGGACTGGGGTGAGTTAAGGGCCCTGGGTCCATTAATAAATTGAGAAAGTAAGGATTCATTACTGTATGGATGTCAAGCACCCCGCCATGCAAATGATGGAGTAACACAAATGCTTGTGAAAGCAGCTTGGTGCCCGTGCGTCATCGAGCAGGTTACTTAAGGAAATTGACCTGTATCATTGCTATGCAATGCCACAAACATAGCCATGCGAGTGACCTATCCATTTAGAAATCATAAACTGTTTTCAATACAGGCATGCCAATGCTCAAATATGTGGCATACATTATGTCAGGGAATATCTATTAGATTTCCCATTGATATAAGGCTGTGGAGGTAAGAGGCATCCCATTCCTTTGATGAATGCCCATTAACTTCCACAGGATACTCCTAAATGGCCCTCTTTAATTGGCTCTCAAAGCCACCGAACCAATTAATAATCAATGGTGTCAAGGGGACCAGGTCCGGCCTGTGTTTAAAGCCATAAATTACTGCATTATATTCATATTTATTCTGAATACGTCTTTGTTGTAATTGGCATGTTATTAGACTGAGGGGCTTTTAGTCCACATCAGAGTAATTCAATTAAAACGTGAAATATAGATCCGTCTTGGATAAACAAACAAGTCGGCTGTAATATGACAGAAATGCAGAGAACCATCTGGTTAACTAGCTCATTATTCTTGGCCTTCCTTCAGTGGGGAACGGCAAGTTTGGGGCTACGAGTCGGGATGTACAGGCTAAGAATATAAAGACTCCTCATCAATTTGTCCCTTCCCATTGCTTTGGCTGGATAATCACAGTGGCTGACACTAATGGTGAGGGACCAGAAAAGCAAAAAAATATACAGAGAGAGACGGGGGGGGGGGGGGAGAGAGAGAGAGAGAGCGAGAGAGAGAGAGAGAGAGAGAGAGAGAGAGAGAGAGAATGAGCACATCCCCACTTCT
>JBBJLS010000006.1:19339668-19353688 GCA_037577275.1 Bryconaethiops microstoma
GAGAGAGAGAGAGAGAGAGAGAGAGAGAGAGAGAGAGAGAGAGAGAGAGAGAGAGAGAGAGAGAGAGAGAATGAGCACATCCCAGCTTCTTTAACTGCAGTGTTCAGTCTGTGGATTATCCTAAGCTCCTTTACTTATCTCTAAGTGGAATTTCCAGCATCAGTCATGATAACGCTGAGGACTCTGTCTAGCTCATGCTAAAAGTCAACTATGCCGGCAGAGAAATGAAGGAGATACTTCAGGAATGTTTGCTTTATTTCCCAGCGCCGTATATTGTCCATCATCACCTCTTGCAGTGTGACCCACAGCGTGTTCAGACTACAATGGCCGGCATGTTTGGATACTGCAGACATTGTGGATTCCTGCATTGTAGATTGTTGGGCTGCTTGAGGGAAATATGACCTTCAGTTTTCAGCCAGGTCACAGAAACCTTGGGCCGCTCTTATATCTTTTATCTATTTATCGTGTGAAGCCCCAGCCTGGCCCGCAGAGCAGCTTGTGTTTGTCTAACACCAATAAAGTTAACATGAACAACATGCTAGACTTCATTTTGTTTTCACAAGTTGTAGTGTACTGTGTTGCTTGGCCAGCAGAGATCACATATGCTGCCAAGTACATGGCAGACATCAAAAGTATATATAGGCTTGCATTATTCCCTAATATGTGCTGTTTTCTCCACAAATTCAGATCTGGCTTGTTGTGATGTGAAGAATTGTGGTTTTAGGTCTCAATAAATGTAAAGATAACAGCAAGGCTAAACTGACATTAAGTACTCCGATTAAATATTTGGTTTGTTCACTGGGTGCGATTATATAACTTGAGTAAGTAGAAAGTTAGTTGACACCCAAATATTTATTTGTTAGCGTGAATAGGCCTCGCTAGATGGAGAGAAACGGTGGCAGCAGCTGCGGAGGGGAATGAATCACAATATTTTATGTTAGATCGAAATCGGAGAATGCTGGCAGAGCTGGGTGATTTACGGCTTTTAGAGAGGTGGAGGGTGGGGGAGAAAAGGGGGCTGCGGAGATTTATCATTTCCCTGAACTTTTTACAAGAGTCTCGCCTTCTCCAGAAACAACAACACAGGTATTTAACCTGCTCCATGGCAAGCTCGCGTCGAAAGCCGATATTACTCACCCTGGGAGTTAGCGAGCATTTGTTTATTTTCGCGTTTCGCTAAAATGACCAAACTATCTCTGTTGGGTTTTCCAGTTGCAATAGTGCATGGTGGCGTGCCAGAAGGCAGCCTGATGAAAGAGGTTCACCCAGAGGTTACAGGCAGCAGTCTACATTCGTTGGGCGTTCAGACTATTGTCTTTTCCAGAATAGATAAACTGTAGCAGTGCGTGACTCATCTACAAAAATGCCTTTTGCTTATTCTTTCAAATTCATGTCATTATTATAATACGTATTCCTCTTGTTGTATACTGAGCTTCGCTGATATATACATATATATAATTGTATTGTACCTATTGTAAAAATCTTTTTAGCAATCATGCACTAATTACAGAATAAAAACTTAAAACAGATAAGTTATCTAACTTTACCTTTTCTTTGAAATTCTCCAGATCATTGCAGTGTGGTAGTTTGCCTGATGCATTTTACCATACTTTTATGTATTATTTATTTTCATTTATTTTATTTTTGCTAATGCTAATAAGCACCATGTTCCAGTAAATTAACTCTGGTCTCAGGAATCAAGTTCTTCTATATCCTTTCAAATTCTTAGAAGATGTTAGCAGTATGTTATATGCTTATTATTACACCATTTATCAAATCGTCCCTTCTTCTACACTGATGGTCCTTCAACTATTCTACTACTCCTTTTAGTACTTTACTACATTGTGCTAATACAGTTTGGCTAATGCTAATAACAATCCAATTTCAGCAAATGCTCAGTGATCACAGCAAAAAGACCTGAAAAGAAACTGCACTTAGACAATAATTGAAATTCATTGAAGATAAAGACTTGTTTGGGTTGACAGTTGCAGCAGGCTACACAATCACTGGAGTGATTTTAAGGCCTGGAGTAGGAAACATTAGCAGCTGTCAGGGCCTGCCAGAGAGAATTCGCATTACAGCAAACTCTATTTAGTAATGGAGAATTCAATTAGGGATACTCGCCGAGCGGCCTTATTTCCCATGGGTCTTAGCGGAGAGGCAATATTCAGATTTCATTGTCAGCGACTTGTGTATGCTGCATGGAGAGACCGGCATCACAGTCCACCCAGCAGAGTGGAAGCACTTTATATTTTTTCTAGTTGCATTACAGAGACTCTGTATTGTCTCTAAGTTTCGCCTTATTCTTGTGATATTAGTCACCTGTGAAACGTCATGTATTGCTAGTAGCATAAATCTACCTGCACTTGCCATTTGCAAACACTGTCTTTTATATCTGTGTCTGCACTAAAAAGCTCCTTTATAAGATGTTCTCAGGAAATAAAATATAATATACTAAAAAAAATAAACTGGCAATCTTGGATAGAGATTGAATTAAAATCACATTAAGGCCATGAGAGAGATGGGGATTGATTTAGGAAAGCCGCCATCTGTCATGATAAAAGTCTACTGTGCACTGAAATCTGAACATGGGGACTGCATAACTTCAGTGTTATGAAACCATTCCTTCACTCTGTTTATGGTATTAAAATGTCTTCAGTACACCTGTCCTGTCATGAAATTTGATCGTCACTTGACATCTTACGAAGCGATACTACTCCACTAATCCAGCAGCCACCAGGGTCAGGACAGGCCATAAATCCGGCCTCCTAAGGACCAAGACGCAGAGGAATCAATTGACAGCTTAACAATTTGCACGTAAACCTCGATTACATCCAAGTTCAAATGCATCACTACTACCAAAAGCCTGGGAGAAGCACATTTGCTCCCGCTGGATGAGATTTCAAAGTCAGAGCAAGTTGACAACCACGCGAAATCTGCAGCAGATGATGCTGAACGCTGCACAGTTGGAGCTGGTCCAACATTTCATAGAACTTTGGGCATATAAAGGGTTATACGAGAGACTTAATTCAATCTCTCCCTCAATCAATTATCTCTGATTTAATCAAAGCTAATGCAGTCACATGTAGGCAGAACAGTGCTTAGGTTAGGCTTGAACGTGTCCATTCTCATGCCACTCTCTAGCACACTCCTTACCGAGGGATCAGATTTTTAAAACTGTGCCTGAAGGAACCCATGACTGGGACAAAAGTGAGAAAGTGTTGCAGACGTTAATGGTGCACATCAGATAGCCTCTCGACATACATATTAAATGACAAAAGACTTGTCATGATCAAACATGCCCCTAAGATTTATCCTGAAGTCCAAGCAGATCACATAGCCATCCTGAAGAACTGTAAACTCACTCTTCAACTCCTGACACTGCATATATTATGCATGGAGCTTCACTGCTTGCCTGCTGCTTCTGTGTTCACTTCACAAATGCATCCTGACAACAGGTCAGAAAAAATTTGATCACTTTTTTTTTCACACGTGCCAACGTAATCAGACCTGCTGTACGGGTCACTGGGCACAGCTGAGGAGGGTCAATCTGCTGGCATGCCCTTTACCCCTCTCTCTCTCAATGACAAAGAACAAAGACTTTCAAACCCTTAGAAGTCCAGAGTTATTATTGCTGCTTTCCTATACATTTGAATGACAAATAAATGTAAATATGCAGTTATTTACATGACTATGTAATGTTTATAGAATAGTAAGAATGTTGTTTTTTATTTTGCAGAGCAAAGATCAGTAACTTTTCATTGAACTTAAATTATAGTAATTATCTCAACTATTTACAAACTCAATTGTGGTATCAGTTGAAAGTATAGAATTAGCACTTTTGCCAGAACTAGACTTACTTTCTTTTTTTCTCCTTCTTTAAAGTGTCAGGACAAGTTGCAGGTTACAAGATGGTTACAAGAAAATGAAAAGTAACTGACAAGACTGTTTTTTCCACATTTCAGATTATTCTGTTTTGATATTAAACCTGGTAAAAATGCGAAAGGATAGTTTTCTATCAACAACCAACCAGAACTTTTTATCAAATGCAAATGAAAGTAATTATTTCCCAGAAAAACGTGTTATCAGTTGAAAGCTCAGAATCTGCGATCTAGACATCACCTCTCCACCTGTGTCAATGAGAAATTATTTAAGTGAGAAATAATTTATAAATATGGGTAATACATTATTAATATAAAATGACAACGTGTTTTTGTCTTTATAGTGGATGATAACTGTGATTTGTAAGAGTCAGTAAAAAGCCTGTGGCAAAGTGCTTAGTGTGGGTCTTTTTCATGAACCCTCTGAGGATTTTCAGCATCGCCTCCGACCGAGATGGTGCCCTTCACTCCAACTGTGCCTGTTTGCTCATTAAAAAGTGGGGCAAAGTCGGTGGCGAAAGTCCTTTGTAGTGATGTTGAGGTTTTTTTTCTTTCTTTCTTTTTCTCTCACTCTCTCATTCTGGCAAAAGTTTTGACTGAAGTTGTTTTTTTTTTTTTTTTTTTTTTTTGTCAAGAGATGGGGTAGGGGACACAACAGCGACCATATGTTCAATGTGACCCTCATTATTCTCAATTAGGGCAGCCATCCATGGAATGGTCTTGCTGATAAGAGCCCATAACACCTTTGGAGAGGATGGCGCATGTGTCCCTCTTCAGCAGGGCGGGAGGCGGCCGGGTTCCTGGAAGGCGTACAGGAGAGATCAGCCCACTGCAGGGCGTCGCAATGGATGACTTGATTGAGAATAATGGGGGTCACATTGAGCAGCTGATGTAAGGGGACTAACCTTATGCCTACTCACTAATGACATTACCAATTTGGCAGCACCATTCTTCTTTTTCTATGGGACACAAAACAAGAGCCGTGTTTCATGTGGGGTGGAGAGAGATTGTGGTGCATGCATTGGCTCAATTGAGGTTTTCCACTCTGTATGTGTATGTGTGTGTGTGTGTGTGTGTGTGTGTGTGTGTGTGTGTGTGTGTGTTTGTGTGTGTGCATGAATGGCAAAGATTACCCACTAGGTCAGAACAGTCATAACAGTGTCAGTGTGCCTCACTGTCACTCAATAACATCAACACTTTGTTTTACTACTTTGTTATGTGGAAAATGCTTTAGTGCTTGTTCCTTTCTGTGTTATCATTCAAATTCTGCTGAACTGAAATGAATTTATGTCTTAATAGTAAAGTACACAGTAAGCAAGATAAACATAATTGACCCATTTCATTCTGTCTTTCTTCCAAAGTTTATTATTAATAGAGTGTTACTATTACTATGATTATCTATTCTGCAATAAAAGCCTAATTCAGATCTGATCTGTCCATCCTCTGTTTATTGATCCAGGCAGCTCTGACCAGCTGGTGTTTAGCTTTCTCCGCCCAGGCTGCTACATTTACACTCTCCGTCAAGATGGGAAAAATCCAGCGTGGCCATGTCTGTTTCTTATCAGAAATGCTGAAGGCTTTTTAAGAGCATAAGAGGAAACAGCCCAGCTTCACTGGAACAATTAGTCATGGATATTTGGTCATTTGTGCATTTAAATGTTTATTGTATAGTATGTATCACTCTTTAAAAGTGTTTTCAATTCATCTGGTTATTTTTTTTGTTTTGTTTTGCAGCACTTAGAGTCACTTGCAGCAGTTCACCCAGAATAAATTATATTTATTTAAACCAAAACTGGATGTCATTTCAGAAATAACCAAAAGGACAAAAATCTAAAAAACATGTTCAATGCTATTAAGGGTTATAAATGACTCCAAAAAAAAAAAAACCTTGGTCAAAACTTAATAGGCTGTTCTTAAAATGATGTAACTTCAAAATACCTGACATCCATTTCCAAAATCTAGTTCCCTAAAAAGATTATGTAATTATATTTCAACCATGACCACAGTAGGTTTTATATAATAATATTTTATTACGAGTCCCCCAAAACTTGCAGCTTCTTAATCTGTATTCAGGGCAATTGCTTTTAGAGAACATTATGAATCAGAGCCAGGCATAGATGGTTTAGTGTTTACAACAAATGCCTCATGGTGAGAAAACGAGAGAAATCTGAAGAAGCATGATCTTTGGATACGGACAGTGGCGGCAGTGTGTCTCAGTTAGAAATGGTTTGGTAGGACCAGAGCAGACACACTCCTCGTGCGTGACCCTGCCTGCATCTGCTAACCATAATCAAACTCCTCTGTGGAGCTTAAAAAAGGACACGGGCCATACAAGTTTGAAATTGATGAGTGCACTGCTACAAGTTCATGACTTTGACCCACAGGGCATTTGATCCCTTGACATTGAGTTTATTTTTCCAAAAGCTACAGCTTGATATTCCAGCACTTAATTTAAGAGAGCAGTTAAATCACGGGGGCCATAATATGTCAAGCGATCCCACTGGTAGTCAGGCGAGCAGGGGCCAAACAGTAGGTAATGAAAAAGCTATGATTGCTTTTCTGTCTCACCAAATGACAGTTATCACCTCGATGACCTGCTCGGGGCCGGGCCCATCTAGAAATGACACGCTAAGGCATAACGTCATCTAACGGGGTAGTTACAAAAATCAATACAAAACCCATTTCAAAGATACTCGGTGTGGGCGAGAGAGGCCCCCTTGCTGCCGTTCATTTATTGAATAGGCCTAAGGGAAGAAAAAACAAACTTTTTTTTTTCTCTGCTCCACCCCGCGTCAAACTCCTCAGCTAAGGGGGTCTAAGGCACATGAGGCCGATGCTGATAATCGGATTCACAGTCTATTACTTAAACCCTGCAAGGGTTAGCTGGCTGAGGGCGTTTGAGCTCTTTGCATCGCACTATCTGCATCCCTGATGCCGTTAACGAAACGTCAAGTTTGAGAAGAATCCTTCTTCATCCAGCTCCCATGTCCTGGAGAAATCGATGACAGCATTTTGCAAACACATGTATCCTGAGTGGCTGGAATCTGTAGTTGTCTGCTCAGGCTGAGCAACCACACCATTCCTTATTCTGCACTGATTTGTTGTCGATATGCAATCAAGTGTGAGACAGAGGGCACTGTTTTGTGAAAGTAAAAACGCTGTGAAACCAGCTAAACACATCATTCCAGACAAGGCCCATCACCCTGGTCTGATGAAAAAGCGACAGGCACAGACAGCTGCAATTTATAGACAGTAACTCGAGGGGTGTAATCTAAGGAAGATAATGGGGGGACGTCTTCTATTGTTAAAATTAAGCAACTTCTTCTCCCCCCAAGCTAAGTGTAAAATATTTAAAAAGTCTAAAAATTTATTCACTAAGGTCCTATAAATGCAATGAAAGATGAGTAACTAATAACACCACGAGAGGGCAGTTCTGTTGCGTTTGTGTTTTTGAACTGTGGTTGGATGTTCCTGGCTATCTTTGTAACGCGTGCAGTTGAAGTCAGTGCTCCTGGGAAATGACCAAACTTACTGAAACTTCAGGTAGGCATTTTTCAATCAGCCAATCAGAGTGGTGTTGACCTTTTTTTTCAAATTTCTAATTAGAATTCATGAGTTAAAGGCATTTCACCTATTTTGCTTTTAATTTTGCATGTATTAAACCTTAGCCATGTCATAATCTTCTGTTTGTTTCAGAATGGAGAATTTCAGCTTCATTCACACTAACCTGCTATACATACTGTCTGGAGTACCTTGCATAACACGCACACTGCAGCCTTAATGCTGCTACCAGTAAGAATTCTGCTCCATGCTCTTCTGAACTTCTTAAAACTTTTTTTTGTCTGCCACAGTCTTACAATTTCATGCCCTACTAGCCGTCCAGTCCCTTGTCTTGTCTCGGGTAGTGGTGGTGGCCTCGTGGGTAGGATACTTGCCTCTGGACCAAGAGGTCATGGGTACCACCACTGGGTTCCTGAGCAAGGGAGACTGTCCCCTGTAGTTAGGGAATGGAAGTCACTTTGGATAAAAGTCATTTTGTCATTTGGATAAATGCCGTAAATGTCTTGATGCGGCTTGACCCTCACCTTCCCAGACAAATGCTGTTGCCAGCTAGAAGGATGAAGGGGAGGAAGGGTGCTGACACCGCTGACTTTCCAGCACATAGCACATGGTTCGTCTGATGTGTTTTATTGTTGCTGGAGTAGGGCAGAGGCAGCATGAGGGGTCCTCTCTGTACCACTGGCTGAGATTCTCAGGAGATGGCAAGGCATCACAGGCAGCTTTAGTGTGAAGCTCACTGTCTCTACCTCCCACAGCTCTTTCCAGAAAATCTTTCTCTTCTCTACTCTGTACCATCTCATTTCCTTTGCCTTCGGTAAGCAACAACTTTTGGAAACCCTGCTGCCTCCTCCTGCTGAATTATTTCCTGAACCGCAAGCCTGCATCTCTGAGATGGAGTAGCTCTGTTGCAGGCTAGTGTGCTGGCCCTAAGGTCAAGGCTGCTGCTTCCTTGTGGCACTGAACCCACAATATCATTGAGCACCACCTTTGCCAGCTTTTTTTGCTTCAAATGGGGTCCATCTCCTCACAGTATCCAGACTAGGGGCAGCTCGGGCTATAAATGGTCCTCCAACCACCCATCAAGATGCTGTAATGAACACCATCATGGCCATGGGGAAAGCTAGCATGGGGATGGTAGAGATGACCTTAATTTGCCACACTGTTGTGTAGACTGCTGTTGTCAAACAGTAAGTTGTAAAGGACTGAGCCAAAGTTACTGGCGCGGTCTGGGAGCACCACATGAAGGTCTGCCCCCTCCCCCTTGGTGACCTAGATCTGATGCCCAAATGTGTATTCCAGCCAGTCGGAGAAGCCTGGGATCCCTGCTTTCTGGACTGATGATATCCCTGCTTTCAATCAGATGGTTTCTTTGCAAGTATCTTTCCAGTCTGTGAACCACAAGATAAGATAAGATAAGATAAGATAAGATAAGATGAGATAAGACAAGATAAGATAAGATAAAATAAGATAAGATAAGATAAACCTTTATTAGTCCCGCAAGTGCTAAAGAAGATTTTGCCCTCAGTATTTAGGTGGCTGATCGGGTGAAACTGGTCAATTTGTTATTAGCCATTTTCCTTTAGGATGGATTGGTGACAAGTCAGACTGGTGTGTAATCACTTTTTGGCTACTGTTTTCCAGGTGTGCCTCTGACACTGAGCAACTTCTACTCTTTGCCTCAGTGAAGAGACCCTTTACAAATTTGAAGGGAGCCTGTTCTTGCCCACTATTTCTTCCTGAACTTCATTTCTAGGTTCTCAGCTTTCCTCATTGTCTGCTCCATATGTCTGCCCTCCTCTTCCTCTATGGCCTTCTTCCATGGTTTCTTCAGCTTCCTCCTCTGTCAGATTAGATGGTCTATTTCCTTCTGCCTCCTGAACTTAGTAGGGATCATCGGTGTAATTTCTTCTTTCCTACCTGAAATGTTCCGCTCTATAGCTGTTGATGAATTCTCCCATTCTTTCCCATTTCTTCATGGTGATACCTTTTAGGGTCTCTAAGGTGTTGCAGAAGTCACCTCCTTACACATTGCCTTCTTCAGGTATCCTTTCTTGCCCTGATGTATTTGTTTGTGTCCTAAAAGCCTCAGGTATGCTGAACATAATACTGTTAAAATAACTATATGGCTACATCTTATGTAACTATTACTGTTGATTATCTTAACAAATACTAAAATGTATCTTTTTGCTTGTGTGTAAAACAATGTATGTTTTTCATTGCCACTGCCACCTCTGGCTTATATATTAATAGGACACAGATTAATTTAAAGCTCCTTTGTGATAATGTATGTTGTGATGAGAAAATAATAAAAATGAATTTGACTTTAATTGACAATGTTTGCTGTTATTACAGTTGATGCTAATTTTATGACATAAAAGATGGTCACAGTACCTGTCACCAAAATAACCAGCAATGATGACATAATGATTAACACTATTATGTAAATGGCACTGTTGTGTCAGTGATATGTAGGGAGGTTGAATCAAAATGTTACTCACTTCTTTTATGCTATAAGTTGCTAAAATAATATCAGTATAATAATATTAATTTACTAAGGTTGATGTATAAAAAATTATTTGAAAAAGTTTTTGTTTTGCAGAACTGATAGCATGCCCGTGGAAATGAGACCTCCGTCTCATCTATTTTTAGTCGCAAATTTGATTGTTTCTTATTTTGCTTCTACAGATGCTGATGCGCCTATGACAAGAATACTTGTTCAGCTTCCTTATTTTATATTATCTTTCCTTACACACACACACACACACACATACACTTACACATTTCCATTCATAGTGATACAAACACTGCAGCACTTGGAGTGTCTCATTCTAACCAAAGCGACTTCGTCCTGTAATTCAAAAAGCCAGAAGAACATGGATTGCATCGGTGCCAAGGGGGGAAAAAATGTAAATTTAGCTGCGACACGCCACCGGAAACCAATAGCAATAAAGGGACTGAATGCATTTGTGAAGTATATTTAAGTCTCTGACACAGCGGTGCGGACATACACATGCTGAAGTTTTCTATTTTGCAAAAGCTACAGCTTGTGATAACCTATTACAGGACATTCTTTGCTTTCTCCGCCATGAAACTGCAAAAGGGGTGGGAAAAAATTCCATCAGATCCTTCCATCGGAAAATGTAATACAGAAACAAATCATGGCTGGAATTGAAAAGTCACCCTCTTATTCTGCCCTAATAAGTGTCTGCCAAAAGGCCTAAGTGCAGACGTAGGGGAGTACAGCCCAACTCTTCTTACAGTATGATCAGCTTTGACATCTGCTCCGGCTACAGGTGGACTACCTCTCTAGCTCATCTTCTTTTTTCCATTTTTTCCTATCTTTTTTCCACTCCTTTCCTTTTTTTCCCCTACCTTATCTGAAATTGTGCTCACGCAGTCATACAGGGCAGGATACCAGTTGAACAATGAAAGTTCAGAAGATGAAAATCCATGACAAGATTTTGTGACGCAAGTCTAGAGTCATTGTTTTGTTAACCATTTAATGTATATTACTGAATTATTTGCATGTATGTTCAATCCTGTTCAGAGATGAGTTATCAGTGAAAATTAAGCAATATAAAATTACAAAATGTGTTTGTTATTGTTGATGAAAAGGACCAAATGATTCCTTGATTTCATGAATATTGTTCTGTCATCATTAACACTCAAGGTGACATCCAATAGACCTGATTCTTTTCAGGTGAGCCTCCTAGTTATCTTGATTTCCAGCAATTCTCCTCAAGCTCTTGTACTCTGAACATGCCGCTGTACTGGTAAACAGGTTGTTAATGTTGTTTTCTCGCTTGTGAACACTGATATGTTTGTAGGGTTGGTTTCAGACAATGTAACGATCGCACAAAGTCCATAAAGTCCAATTGAAAAAGCAATCCGCCTCTTGAGTTGGACAATAAAAGAAGGCTAATCTTGTTTTATTGGCTGGAATATTGAACACAGAGGATGGCTTTGCGGCCTGAAGGCAACGCGACCCCTCATATAAAGCCTGTCACTCTTACTCAGTCCTCGATTTCTATTATCATTTTAGATCCGCTAAAAATGTCCATTGTGAAATAGCCAAGAGGTTCGTTGTGTACATAATTTGGAAACTGACTTCCATCACTGTCTGTATTAGAATACAGACTGTAATATTATGCTGTATCACAAAACTCTAAAATGTGATGTACTTTGAGTTTCCATCATTAAAGGTCTGATTGAAGTAGCCATTTCTCATCTGAGACGGTGACCTCTTGACCTGTCCAAACTCCCTGTTGACACTTTGGCTTGAACGTGTGGGACCGGGAGATTTTCACTCTTGCCGTCTGGAGCAAGAGGGACTATCAATATTTAATGAGCAGCTGATTGAAATTTCAAATTTGCTGCTTTAGTCATAATCAGATGCAAAAACGGGGATAAAGTCAAGGGTCTACTTGGAAAAATGCAACAATTTACGTTCTACACAATAGCAGTTAACTTTCGATCTGACGCTTTGTTAAAGAGTGAATCTGAATGAATCTGAATCTGAGTCTATATTCTTTATATTTAATCTGTGGACTCCTCCAGTATGTCTTGTGCCACATAATAACAAACTCACTGTTTACGGTAACAAGAAAAAACATCGGCCTTACAGCTCCACCTTGCTAGGGAATAGATAGAGACTGTAGATCATCTGGTAGTGCGTAATTTGTACTAGCTGTCCTCTACAGTCCAAACAATATTTTACAAGCTCATCCTTATCCTCACATTTTTTAAAATAACTTATAATCTATTCATCTTATTTAAAATTGAATCTGTTGTCATAATTGAGTTATATATTAATTTTAATATTTACCATATCTGAATAGTTTAGGAAGGATAGTAATAGGGATGTTATATGTTTATTTCATTTGGTACCAATTTCATTTGGTGCCAACAACGATAGGTCATGGTTTTTATTGTAATGTAATTCATTACAAAGGCTCCAACATTAACGCATCAAAATTAAATATACTACCTGTAAAATGAGATAGAAATTGGCTTTCCTCTTTATGTGCACTCTGGGCAAAAAGTTTTATTGTTACTTTGCTCTTCGATAATAAACATATTTATCCTTAATAATGTGCAGTTGTCTATTGTGTTTACATAGTAAAAGAATGTGCTTTTGGCTTAATATTTGTCCATCCAAAGTTACAATTGTGTCATGATACTTTCAAGCCAAATCAAGTCATGATGCAAAAACATAGGTAGTCCTACACATCCATCCAGTCAACAAACTATCCCCAGATGCCAAAACTAATAGCTATAGTGCAAAATAAAACTCTGTTGTAGCTGTCTTAGTGGCATGTTGCTTTTACACAGCACTGATATGGCCTAATTTAACGACCCAGCCCAATTTACCCCTAAGTTCTTTGCGCTTTTCTGGCTATACAGAAGCCAAAGTTTTGCATTCCATGATTTATTTAAACTATTAATACATTTGTTTAAACCATTAACGTGTGTGTGAGCACATGGTGGCGCGTGCACACGCTGCGGCTTCTCTCTCTCCCGAATTGTAGTTAATGTTACGTGTATGCACCTAGGGTCTGAGAGTAACGTAATTTCAATTCTCTGTATGTCCAGTACATATGGCACAATTGACAATAAAGTTGACTTGACTTGACTTGACTTGACTTAATACATTTGTTCATATTTATACAACTGTTTAAGACTGGTGGGCAGCTTATTCACATGTAAGAATTTTCTGGGTTCCTTTGGTTTGGGTTATAATTAATTCAACAGATTAAAAAGTCTCTGCTTGGTCTACGTTGATGCATGTGAGGCTCTAATGGGCTCAGCACAGGTCAGGCAGAACCTTCTCCTTCTCAGCTGGGTACCATATGAGCACTGTGGCAGTGTGCTGCTGGAGTGTGCCTGATCAGCATCTGTAATCACTGCTGGCCGCAGCTGAGCCACAGGTAAACCATCACTCACTTGCCTTAAAGCATATCAAGTAGTTCCAAATACATTCACAACCATATAAGCAATTACTGTTTTAGCTGTGTGACATACTGCAATGCCTATTTAAAGATAACAGACCTATTAGTCTGTTAGTGTGGTTACTCAATATCATGACATGATTTGGCCTCAAGTGTGTGATGAGATATAAGCTTAGGGGAAAACTGTGTAAATTTGAATTTGTCAGGTTTATTGTTGTGAAAAGGCAAACAGCAGGTGAATCTGTATCATTAGTGTCAGGCAGCCAAGTGTAAGCTCAGCCAGAACTTCTGCCTTTATTTAGTTTAAATCACAAACCACAGAGGATCACAGCCATCTGTCTCTACTGCATGAGGTATTAGAGCGGCTGTAGAAAATCTCAGCCAGTTCACACAGGTTAGGGCAGTGGGAAATCTCTCCTCTGCTGTTTAAATGTGTTGAAAGTTCTCAACCATTACCTCCAATCCCTCTGATCACTGTTTTCTTCAACCTCACATGAGTCCTGACAAGCAGAGAGCACTCCCTGGTTAATGCTGCAAGTGCGCGCGCGCGCGCGTGTGTGTGTGTGTGTGTGTGTGTGTGTGTGTGTGTATGTGTGTGTGTGTGTGTGTGTGTGTGTGTGTGTGTGTGTG
>JBBJLS010000006.1:19353788-19369599 GCA_037577275.1 Bryconaethiops microstoma
TGTGTGTGTGTGTGTGTGTGTGTGTGTGTGTGTGTGTGTGTGTGTGTGTGTGTGTGTGTGTGTGTGTGTGTTAGGGGAAGCGGCCCATCTGGGGCAGAGGCCCTGGAGTTAACGCCAGGAGCTGGAGGAGAATCCTGTCAGACTAGAGGACACACAGCCAGAACAGAGGTCACACATACACACACACACAAACACACTCACATACCACTAGGGAGTTGGGGGGTGTCCACCTGCATCAGTGGGCTACTCCAGTTCCATTAGGTTGGAATGAGCTCCAGGCTTGTGTCTTTCTTAAAATATGAAAAGGGGAAACTTTGTGATCAGAGAACAGAGATGAGACCTAAACATGTACATGACACAAATGAGGATGTACTGGAGGGTGAGCAGTACTCTGTTGGTAACTGCTGCTTGGCGCTACCGGCAGATGTTGCATTTTGAGGTAGATAAGATAAGATAAACCTTTGTTAGTCCCACAAGTGGGATATTTGCATTGCTATTGCAGAAGTGGACAGTACAAAGTTACAAAGTTACAAAGGTAAGAGCAGCAAAAACAATTAGAATAAAAGCTACACAAAAATACAATATAAAAAGCCCACTATATACTATACATGTACGTACATAGATATGTATTGCACAAAAGTTTTGTTATGTTGCGGCTAGTCTGTCTGGTATCACTTCACAGGGGTTGCTAATGAAAGATTAGTTATTATTTAGTACCTAATTCTGAACTTAGTAATTAGTAATTGAGTACACTGTTCATTTTACCATTAGCTTATAATGTATTTACTCATTAACATACTAAGTGGTGCTTATTACTGCGGCCAATGAACTGATAATTATGTTTAAACATATAAACAAGCACTTGTGAGAGACTCAGTTACTATCTGTTAATTAATCTACTGATTTGCTGTTATTTGCCTCTGTGCAGAGTTGTATGGACCACTGCACTTGGGCTTTAATCACTATGCTTTACCTGCATGTATTTCTATTTTCTGACATATGCTCTTTTTAAGTAGTATCTTATCTTCACTAAGCGGTTAGGTTAGGCCTAAATCACAGAGGTGATCCTCCAGGCTGCACATTTAAAGACATTTGTAAAGACATGTACAATAGCTCTCATAGTGTTGTGTCAAAGGGGTCTTGTTTGGAGCAATGCTATGGGAGACCAACTCTTGGATCCATAAAGAACCATTCACTACATGAGGTTGTAAAGGACTTTTTTATTTTAATTTTAAAAACGGATCTGGCTTTGGTTCTTGTTTGGTTTATGGTGTACTACTATTTAGAATAAAAAATGATAACGTACATTTTTCTTAAACACAGAGAGTAATTAAGACATCAGTGATTACTCATGTCATTAATATGAGTAAATTGTATAATTTGTAGGAAAGACCTTCATTTTATTAGAAATAGTTATTAACGGTTAAAATGTGAAAACAGTTCTGAGCCCAATACAACTTTATATGTGGAAGTAAAGGAAAGTATAAAGTAGTTCCGGCTGCATGGATGTGGAAAATGTAAGCCTCAATCAGTAGATTACTTTACAGATAATTAATGAAATTAATGATTAAACACAGTTATTAGTTCACTGGCAGTGTAATAAGAAGCATTTGGTACACAGTTAATAACTGTGTTTATTGAATCAATAAACAATGAACTAATGACTACATTATCAGTGTACACTTACTAAATACTAAGCAATTAGTTTGATACTGAGTAAAAATTCATGCTTAATAAACCTAATATTAAAAATAGGTCACTACTGAGTTCTCAGACTCTCTATACACAGACCCAAACCCTAAAATAACCACATACCTGAATCTCTCCTCTCACCTTTAACCTGTAACTCATTTTTTGTAACCATTAATAAATAGTAAGTAAATGAGGTAAGCTTGCGCATTTGGAGAGTGATACACTTTGTTCTGTGTGTTTGTCCTTGTCACAAACACATTATGCAACAGTCTGTAATCGGTAACTGGTGACTGTGAATTTACATGTCAGTCAAACAAACCGACTGTTCATCTTTGGTAGTATTTCTATGCTAGTAAAGTACTTTGCATTTAGCAGAAAAACTGATTTCAGTTCTTTTCTCCTGCCTGATCACTTCAGTTTTTTACTGCTGCTGTAGTTCAGTCATGACTGCTGCTTGCCCACTAGTGGATTTATTAGTCAACTGGTCAGCCTTGCATGTGCATGTCTGAACACAGTCCAGACCTTGAATCACACCAAAATATCTGGAACAAGCAGAATGGTCCAGATTTTGTTTTTGATTTGATTTCTCTGTTGTATCTCAGATTAAGGTATAGGGTTAGGATTATAAAATAATTTTTACAAACTCAGCCAAGTAGCCAGCAACAGCGACATATTCTGTGTACAGTTTATAGCAAATGAACCAATAGAAATGATCCATAATTACTTTTAATTTGATACATTAACTTACATATAGAATGTTTCTTTCTCCTGTAGATTTAACATTTTAGAAATATAAGATTTGTTCTAAGATTTATTCTAACATTCGTTGTCACTCTCACGGCTGTATCTTATATCTTAATTATTATTATTATTAATTTTTTTCTAATTTTTCAGCAGCCCTTTATAATGCATGAACATTTCAGGATGCACGGACATATGAAAAGAGACTAAAACTACTTATGATTAAATACTGTTACATTACTATCCATTATAACTTAATATGTTTTACTCCTACTGAAAGTTTTGGAGATACAAGGTTTTGTTCCAACAGCGGAAATATATAATACTCATGGAACGCATAGTGGCATTTTGAAAAAATGTGTGTGTGTGTGTATGTGTGTGTATGTGTGTGAGTGTGTGTACGCTCGGGATGCCGTCAAGGGCAGGTTTACCTTCCTTTCGCACTCTTGCCACTGCTTCACAGAAAAGCGCAAGTAAAACGGGGTCAGAGGTGTCTCATAAACCGGCCGGCTTCACACAATTAAACACCTGGAGGTTAAAGTGTAGCTAAAATAATGGCATTCTCGCCACCAAGTGGGTAAATGAGTCAGAGCTGCTCTCTAATAGGATGCAAAGTGGGCCCAGAATATCACCATCCACACACTGTCCTTTGTAGATTGGCCCAGAAAACGCACGCGGCGTCACGTTTGTAGCGTCTCCGCTGCATCAGAAAGGTTAAGAATCACCAACCTGAAAGCCTGCTAATTATTACACCTTCCACATGGTCCAGCAGGCGCTGGGGTGGCTACTTCCTACGCTCCTCAATGTCACTTTCTTGGGGGTTACAAATTTATAAAGGTCAGAAGGGGGAGCTCCTGGGGAATAGGAGACAGTGTGTGCTGCTAAATGATGTGTATCTGTAGGAGATCCCACTATAGAAGACCTGGGAGTAGGTTATGCTGCCCCCTACAGCTTTGGACGGCAAAGGAGGTCTCAAGGTTGAGGACATTGCAGCAGGGACAAGGAAAATTTGTATATGAAGAAGCATTTAAGGCTAAATTTAAGGTTAGGGCTAAAAGGCATTTATGTCTAATAGTTATCTGTCATTTTCATTTAGGTTGCCTAAATTAACCTCTTAAATCCATTAATCTTAAGAAGTTGTCAAAAATAGAATTCCTGGTAGTGTTGCCACAGAAGAACCAATTTAGTTAAGTTCTTTCAAACGATGGTTCTTTAAAAGGTTTTTCCTAAAAAGTTTTGAATAAAGAACTTTCCCATAACACAAAAATTCTACATTAGTTAACGGTTTCTACTAAACCTGTACACTTAAGACAAGAACTGATTATACTTTAAAAGATTGGTTATTTCATTGCAACCTAAAATGTTTCAGTAGTTAATGAGCAAAACAATTGTTTATATAAATAAAAGCAATACTGAACATCAGTTCAAACCTCAGAACAATTTAAATTAATTTCTGCTATGTTCCCCTATTTTAAAAGTTCATTTCATTTCAGTTATTATTCAACTATCATTTGTTTACATTATAGTACAAATATTAATATTAAGACTTACTTTTCAGTGTTTGACAATTAATCCTAGAAAACAACCTAAAATTGTGGTAACAAGAATGTTAACTACTAACCAGTATTTTATAATAAACCTCTAAAACATTGAAATAACTTCTGCCCTGTTCTATCATTAACAGTGTGCTATACTGTAAATGATAATAGTATATTTCTTTACAAAATTGGAAGCAAGTTCACTTATTTTGATCAAATTGGTATTATAATCAAAGAATTTATCATTTCAGAGGATTTGTAGACAGATTGAAACACTAGGACATTTTGCACAATTGTAGTATTTTTCTATCATGGTGTTTCATACTAGTTATAGTTTTAATTAAGAAATAGCATGTTTCCAGTTTACAGCTTATTATGAACTATTCACCTACAGATATAAAAAACCACCATGATACAACTACATATGTTATAGAGTTTTAGGAGTAAGAAAGAGCAAGTAAATGTATTGCCACATATAGGCTCCCAAAGCTTAGAAATATTTAAATTGAAAGCATTTTTCCACAACTGTCACAGACAGAAAACACAAATCCTGAAATAATTCAGAAGCAGAATCACAGTCACAATCAGAAAACTTTATTGATCCTGGAGGAAATTGCTTATGTAATGACTGCCACAAAACAAAGAGACAGTAACAATATAATAATATAATATAAAGTCTAAGACTAGCAACAAATCTTCAGTCATGAGTTAAATGACAGTGGTCTTACAGTGCATAATAATGTGCTTAAAATCTCATTTGAGATGGTGCCCATGGCTTTGAAAAGGCCCAGTACATGTACAGCATGGAAGGATTCACTCTAAAAAGTTGTCTTTGAAGTGTCTGAAAAGTTGTCTTTGAGGTTTGAACTGATGTTACATATTGTTTTTATGTCGTCTAAATAAAACTTTTGCTTTTTTATTTCTTTCAAACAATTGAATAAAACTAATTGCATAGATTTGTTATTACATTAAGTATTCTTAGATTAAATGAAAATTTTCTACAATGTACGCAACATATGCTCCCTAGTGCATGATGCTGATGGATGACCAAAGCAGAATGAGGTCATTTACAGCATTGTATTCTAATCGTCAGAGGATATTTGTCACATAATCTTAAGTGAAGCATCAGCGCTAAAGCGTATGCAAGCATGCTTGGCTGCAGACAGCTTTAACCTGCACACTGAAAGTCTAAAACGTCAAAACACAATGTTGTGGACATGGCGGTGACAGTAGCTGCAAACATACCACTGTGAGGAGACAAATAAATAAATAAAAAATAGCAAGCCAAAGCATGGGAGCTCAACGAAGAGCGTCCATTAAACAGTGCCTGTCGCCTAACAGTGAAGCGTTGTTGTTAGGACTAGTGGTGAGCAGTGAACTTTCAACTGACATTTGTTGTGATGTGCCGCAGTGGGCGGATGGTCAGTAATTAAAGCACCCACCCTTTGCAGAAGGTGATCTCTTATGTCACAATGTGACAGGGGATCGAGATGCTGTTACAGCCAAATAGCTACATGGCTGATAGCAGCTGGGGAGGAGGAAAAGAGAGTGGTTTAATGTTTGATTGCAGGGTTGCACGCCATTGTGTGCGTCCCAACTGCTATTCTGGTGACAGCAGAGTGTGAAACCTGGCAGCCTGTTAACTCTTTGAGTCTCATTATAACACTCTGGATGCCTCAGCCTAGCTTATGTGCCATATGTATGTTTAATAAGGATGCAACCAGAGCACATCTGCACAACTGTGAAAAGTGGAATATATGTAAACACACTCTCCTTCCAATTTATTAGAAACCCCAAGAACATACTAACAGTCAGTGAACCCAGCAGGCCTAGGCCCACCTATTTTTGTTGTTGGCCCACCCAAAATGACTGCTCAACTCTGTATTTATTTTAGATATTATCAATAAATTAACCAAACTGCAGAGAAATTATTTTTCTAAATGTGTGTTCATAATTTCATTTTAACATCAAACAGTCAAAATTCCAGCTTAAACAATAAACAATCAAAAAATGTTTCAGCCTCGGCAAGAAGATCAAAATTGAAATGAAAGCAACACTAATGAAAGTAACCAAGCATACCATGTAAAATTACATTAATACACTAATAACAAACTATGAACATGGTTCATTAAATCTGAACACATAAATGTTAACAGGGAGAAGCATGGACGTTGTGCTTTTGATTTTATGAGCTTTTTGTCTGTCTGAGTTTTTAGTGTTAATGTTTAGCAAAAAAAAATTATGGTCATTTCTTAATTAAATGTCAAAGTTTGGCCTGAGAAAATGGCCGTGCTGGTCCAGCTACTGCTTTTAGGTACTGATCACATTATGAGCCCCTCTTATGCAAAAAGTTGATCTGTTGATGCATAGTTTGTTAGCTACCCTCTGTTCCATTCATCACCGGTCAGTTTCTGACCACAAGCCCTATGTTATTTGGGCAGTGAACCATTCACAACTTTGGTAGTATGGTGTGATGCTAGTGCAAGTATATGTGCACAGCAGTGTTGTTGGAGTTCTTACTCTTTCACTGCTATGATTAGTGATCCAGCACAGCCAAGAGCAACTCTAAGTTCTCCAGGTTCCTGGAAAAACTTTCAAAGACTCTCATTTTCAGTCCAGTCCATGAACCTGGCCAGTTTTGGGGAATATTTTTTGTTCACTAAGCCACACAGTTACCTACATATGAATCATTCAAGCATAACACAGCCATCTAACTTAAGGCCTGAACCAGTGAAGAAACAGGTGCAGATGATTCCAGATGATCAGGCGGTGATCAGTATACTGGTGGTGCTGAATGTTGAGTGGTTGGAACTCCTTTATCTAGGCACCTTGTATCTTTAGGCATTTTGCAACCTTTCGGAGTAAAATATTTGTTCACATTGCTTTCATTTAATCTACTCAGTGAGCCAGAGATGACGGGCATAAAATAGTGTTTTTGGACCAACAAGCTGATTCAAAGCAAAATCTAAAAAAGAGGTGTGCTTCATAACTTTTGCACAGTACTGTATATCTGCCTATTTAACTTACAGCAGTTCATCCCTGCCCAGTCAACCTGAAGTGATTTTAACTATTTGGATCCTTTAAAACAGGCCAAAGAGGGTTTTTTTCCTCCATCATAATTTCGTCATATTTTATATTTATGTTGTCCTGCAGAGCTGCACTCCAGACTGAACTGGACCTGATTCACATTACTGATTTTCGCACTGGCGCCCCCTAAAGGCACAAGACATAGCAGCACATTTAACCAGTCCAGGGGCCGCTCAGTCCAGGGGCCGCTCAGTCCAGGGGCCACTCTAGGGATAAGCACAATATGGCACACACTCCTTCAGAATGAAGCACAGTACTGAATCCTGAATGAAGCACAGTTTGTTTGAAGGAGCTAAAAAAGAAATGTAGTGAGCTTGAGGTGTGTGTGTGTGTGTGTGTGTGTGTGTGTGTGCGCGCGCGCATTTTCGAGAGAAAAAGGACTGAATAGAGATAGAGACCATCCCAGTTTTTAAAATATTTACAATGTTTCTGTGATGTTTGGAGGCCAATTACATTTTTTAACATTTCTGTGTGTGTGAGGGCTGGATAAGGTGTGTGTATGTGTGTGTGTGCTGCATGCATGTCTGAATGCGCTGCATGGTTTTACACATTAAAGAGTGAATTTTTAATGCTTTTATCTGTAAATATTTTGGTTCTGCTTTTTTTTTTTTAATCTGAATCCCTCCTGTTCTCTGGTTTTGGAGATGAACTGTTACTCCAGCACGTCTTTATTTCTGCTGTCTCTGACCTGAGAACAAAGAAATAAAATCTCTAAACAGAAACAGCAGTTCTCTCTCTTTTTCTGCCCAGCACGTTGTGTGTGTGTGTGTGTGTGTGTGTGTGTGTGTGTGTGTGTGTGTGTGTGTGTAAACCTTCATGTAGCGTTTTAGTGAAGGTGTTAATAGAGGATGGTGTGTCAGAGTCTTCACTGTAATTGAGTAGAAGTATTTAATTTATGTGATACTCCAGTAAAGCACAAGTCTTCACAAATAATACTTTTTTGGAGGTTTTTACAATTTTCTCCACATTTTATTCAAGACTAAATCTCTCCCGCTGCCTGGATCTCTCTTCACACAGTTCCTCATTGCTGGGAGAGTAAAGCCAGACCTGTGAGCCTGCTGTTTCTTCTGGGTTTCCTGTATTGTCGCCTTCTTTCTTACTGTCTTACTATTTTGATCATTTTCTATATTTTTTTTGCATTTTTGTCCCCAGTGTGTTTGAATTTTATGTTTTTGTAATTTTGTGTTGTCATGTCATATCTAATATGTTGTGTTGTCATATGTAATATGTTTGTCATGTTGTGTTGTTATATATGCTATGTGTTATATGTTACATTATGATGTTACCTCATATGTTATATGTTATATTTCATGCTATGTTAAATGATATATGTTAATTGATTATATGTTGTTATATTATTTGTCATTACATGTTGTGTTGTTATATATTTTATGGCATCCTATATATTCTTTTATGCTGTTAAGTTGAATTATATGTTGTTATGCACTGTGTTATATGTTATAAGTCATGTTATATGTTGTTACGTTATGTGTTGTCATGTTATATGTTCTATAAAAGTAAAGAGGCCCCTTACAGTCACGAGTGAACACAACACAACACACAACGTGAATTTCTTTCTCTGCATTTAATTGTGTTATGTTGTCATTTTATATGTTCTGTTAAGCATATGTTGTTATGCCATGTTATGTATTAGGTTACATGTTGTGTCATGTTTATGTAAACATAAGAAATTATGTTTACATTATGTGTTGTTTTGTTAATGTAAATGGTCACGCAGCCCTGGGTGGAAGAATAATGTTGGTATTTTTTGCCAGCGTTCCTTAACGGTCTTCCAAGTATCCAACAGCTGCTACAAGAGAACTCGACAGGTCAATCCGTCATTCTCCAGACACGTTTGTGTCCAGCAGCAAGTCGTCAGCATGCCTGCGTGATGCCTTGGCTCAGCCTCTGCCGCCTGACTCTAAACCCCAAACACTGACTCTAATGCCTAAGGACATCCTGGCTCCTTTTAACTACAGGGGGCAGGTTCAAGACGGACAAAGAGGCTTTGACCCCTACGCTAATCAGTGCGTGTGTGTGTGTGTGTGTGCGCGCTGCACTCAGCCAATCAGAGGGCCAGAGAAACCAGCTGGTCATTGAGAGACATTGTACGTAACTGTGTGTGTGTGTGTGTGTGTGTGTGTGTGTGAGTGTGTGCGCTGCACTCAGCCAATCAGATAGCCAGAGAGATCAGCTGTTCATTGAGAGATACTGTGTGTGTGTGTGTGTGTGTGTGTGTGTGTGTTTGGAGGGGGGTTTAAATTGCTCTGACTCAGAGTGATAAACTCATTCAAGCCTGCAAGCGAAGGTGAAAGAAGACGACTCGGAAAAGTGCAAAACTCTTATCTTCCAGCCCTTCAGGTAAGTCGAGCTTCATCTCAGTCAAATTTACCTGCATTCCTAAATTGAAGAGGAATTCCACCAGTTTTTTGAAATTGTTGTGAAACATTCCATTCTGGAGAAAATCACCAAGTTAGAACTGCTCACGGTGGGGTTGAATGGAACTAGACGTCTGCCTCTAAAAGCTCCCTCACGGACAAAAAGTTATTATGGTAGAAAGTGGGGATTCGAACCTGCAACTTTGTGGTCCGCCGGTTCGCAGGTGTGTTTTACCCACCAGGCCACTACCACCCCAGGTACAAACAGCGCATAGAAACTGATATAGTTTGAAACAGAATTAGTTCAGATTTGCTACTATTTTACCATCATCAACATCCATACAAACACTCAAACACATGGAGCTTCACTGGGGTCAATAGCTGTATTTGTGGTTGAGACATCTGGTTCCATTAATCACAACTGTAAATCCGCTTTAATATATATCACATACACATAATTTTGGCTTCAATTGTGTTTTGGTGAAATTTGTTGTTGTTAAACTGATGATACGCGAACCAGATGAAATCAGTGCATAGTCTGTCAGTGCGTTGTGTTTTTTTGCTGTTGGTTTGTTCTCTCTGTTTGTTAAAGTGAAAATGAGACGCTGTTGGTTTAAACTTAATAGATGTCCGAACACTTTAATATTTCGTCACTATTTCAGGCCAGAACGGCACTGTCTTATCTCTTTAATGTTCAGTGGGGTTGTCTTGGAGTACTGAATGAAAATGACCGGATGTGAAGGCTTGTAAGACTCTAATCAATGAAGTAATGAAGGTCGTCAGCGATCCAGATTAATTCATTGACTGTCAGTGTAGTAAACAAGATAATTCAGTGATTAGACAATCCAATTATCTACTGTTTCAATTTAATGATGGGCTACTTAACATTTCAGTGATCTTCTGTTACAGCAGTGGTTCTCAGTCCTGGGCCTGAAGTAACCCTTTCCTCAGATTCCAACACACCTTATCTAACTAATGAACTCATTAACGAGCCCTTCCTGAGGTGACCTGAGTGTGTTAGAGAAGCGGTATACAAGGACCAGGACTGAGAACAATTAGACGATTCACAAATCTGCTGTGAGACCACGCAGTGATCTACAGCTACAAAATACTTTAATGATTTATTATTATTAGATTTTAGATAATCTACCACCAAACTACTCAATAATCAAATAATGGACCATTCAATGATCTACCAGATAAATGAATGATCTACTACCAGAATATTCAGTGATCTAATAATGGACCTTTCACTTATCTAATACCAAACCATTCAATGATGATCTACCACCAGGTAAATTAATTATCCACTACCAGGACATTCAATGATCGAATAATAGACATTTCAATGATCTACTAGCAGACCATTCAGTTATCTGATAATGGACCATACGATACTGGGCCATTAAATGATCTACTACTAGAGAAATTAATGATCTACTAGTAGACCATTCAATGATCTAATAATGGACCATTCAATGATCTACTAACAGACAGTTCAATGATCTAATAATTGGCCATTCAATGATCTTCCATAGTATATCCAAAGATATACTACCAGACCATTTAATGATCTAATAATGGATCATTCATTGATTCACTACCAGATCATTTGATGATGATCTACCACTAGACAATCCAAGGAACTACTACCAGAGAAATGAATGATCTACTACGAGTCCATTCAATGATCTTCAGTGATACAATTCAATGATCTACTACTAGGCAATCAAATAATCTACTGTTAGACCATTCATTGACCCTCTACATCAGGGGTCAACAACATGGTGCCCCCAAGGACCACATGAGTAGCCCGCGGACCTGTTCTAAAAATAGCACAACTCACCAGTGAGCAGCGTCTAACATTTGATTTTATCCTGTTGCTATTCTTCTTTAATCACATTTGCGTTTATATAGATTTGAAAATAACTATATCTTTAAAAAAAGCATTTAAAACATGTTTATTATACATGAAGTTTAGATGAGTTTAGGTAAACTCTGTTCTAGTGTATCAAACTGGAGCCCTTCGTGTGGCTCAGTACCAGTGAAGTAGCTCTCAGTTTCAAAAAGGTCGGTGACCCCCGCTCTACGTAATAATATTCTACGAAATAATTCACTAATCTACTATCAGACAGTTCCGTGATCTTCTACAAGGGAACACAAGGATCTGCTTCTAGACAATAGAATGATCTTTTGTTACACAAGTCCAGTCATCTCATTCACTCCTTCTGGACGAGTCATTGACCTGGATGGCTGAAACGTCCTCAGACGTGAGACTTTGTGCAGTGTGTGCAGGCAGTAGTGGGTGAGGCAGAGTCGATCGGTCACAGGCTGTCTATTAAAGCCAGACGTCAATCTAAGCCAGATTACATGTCTGACATTGTTTAGGGCAGAGACTGACGTCCTAGTTTGGCTGTGAAAATCTACAGCAGTGGTTTTCAGTTCCGGTCCAGGACAATTTAGCAGGAAAATTAGCAAACTGTTGGAACTGAAGCTTTCCAGTACTGGCACTGAACAGTTTTTGAATTCATGTGTTTTACTACACACACATTCACAACACAATTTAATTTAAAATAGTGGTATAAGTCCATATAATGGATGTGCAGTTATAGCGGCTATACAGTGTGTATCTTCCAATATAACATATACTGTGTATAGAATTCAATATAATGGATTCACTCTGTATGAAGTTCATTACTATGTGGATATGCTGTGTGTATAAAATCTAGTGTTCAGTAATGAGAAATGATACATTTGAGCAAAAAAGGCAATGGGAAAAAGTCTTTGCAGTTTCAAAAAAGAGAAAATAGAAGAAATGTCTACCCTTTGGGTAAAGTAAAAAAACCCTTGTAAACAGTTGGTTCTGGAGGACACTATATGTATGAAAGGTTGCTGGGCCTGTATTGGCTTTGGGCTTCTGTTAATTTGCTTAAGCCAAAATAGCAGCGGCTAAGTCAATGATCCCTAATTCCTCTGACAGTGAGAAGGTCTCATCTCTCGTCTTCAAGCCCCCATTCTCTCTCTATCGAACCACTGTTCTCGAATAGGGACTATAGAGTGTCTGTTAATGCGGTAACTGTAACCCATGTTCTCCTCAGGGGGACACTGTTGAGGTCAAATTGGGCCTTTTACTTTTAGTCCTCAGTCCTTTAAAGAGTTTTTATTGAGTTATTGGTTTCAGGTCCCATCATTCTGGCTACTATAGAGTACTGTGCAAAAGGCACCCCTCATTTCTTCATATTTTGCTTCCAAAGTTCCAAACTTTCTTGTATTTTATGTAGTTTTGAGGAACAGTTCTCCAGGCTTCCTGAAGGACTTTCAAAGACTCTCAAGTTTCAGAGGAATGTTTTTTGTCTGTTAAGACACACTCTGACATATGTATGAATCAAGCAAGCAGAACAAAGCACATCTAACTGAAGTCCTGAACCAGTGAAGAAACAGGTGTAGATGATTCCAGATGATCAGGCGGCAGGGCGGTCTGGGACAAAAAAAACGGCTCTGGCATTTTGGGGTAGAACCGCTCACCACATACAATTATAATCACCGCCATCTTTGTGCTTCCATGAATGTGTATACCAACAAAGTTGTATTCAATGAAAGAAGTAATAAATAAATTGTGAACTTACCCAGTCGAAAATAATGCAGCTGAATCTTTTAATGAATATTTGGGGGAAAAAAGAGAGGGCATTGTGTGTGTACTCGCGTGTGACAGAGAGAGAGGGAGATTTTAAAAAGTGTGGACATCTTTCATGTCTGTACATTGTTCATAAATACCTACAGTAAAGCTCCTCTAACACCAAGCCCTAAAAGTTGCCTTCTACTCACCCCACCACCAATAATAGGTAATTAACTGCTGTCTCACTGTTAATGTCGATGAATGGTGGTCAAAAAAATTATGTTCTCACTTTCAATAAGACGATTTAGTTCAGCATGGAAGACATAAAAGAACTAACTGAAAGGTCTATTGTTTTAGCAAGTGTGCACAATGTGTTATAATTCATAAATGTAACAAGACAAACTAGAGAGGACGTAAAACAATTTTTTTATTGGTGTTTTATCACCATAAGCTAGTAACTTTGGCAGCGTCTGCTTGAAGTGGCCATTTGTTTTTCGCTCGCAGTTTCTCTGCGCCCCTTTACGTTTTCTCTCCATCTCATCCACTGACACTGGCACAGAGCCAAAGGGGGAGCCCAAACATGCTAATGTGCCTAAAAATGACCAAATAAGTAGCAGGTGCCAAATAGCATGACGTCATTAGTATCATGCTGACGAACTGTCATTGACTTTCATTGACTGTTAACAACATTAGCTTTCTTTGACTAAACCCTATCTTTCGTTTATAAATAGAAGCTTCGACTTTGACTCTTGACCCTTCTTCTCTTTCCAGATCTTCTCCCCCACCATGATGCCCCAGCGTGGTGTCGTCTCATCATTGGCCTGCCTGTTGCTCCTGGCAACACTGTTTCCTGACGTGGATTCCCGTCGGGGTGGTGCTATCGGACGCATGGGTGGTGGGATGGGTCGAGGTGGAGGAGGGTGGGGAGGAGGAGGAGCCAACCGGGGAGGCTGGGGAGGAGGGGGCCACGCCCACACCCACAGAGCCCCTGTCCACACTGGAGGCCACGCCTCCTCTGGCTCCAGTGCTGGGAAGATAGCAGGGGCGGCTGCAGCCGGGGCTCTGGGCGGGATGGTGCTGGGACACGGCCTGAGCTCCTTGTCCCAGCCTGGGTACGGCTATGGCCATGGGGGCTACGGGCACGGGTACGGACACGGGCACGGGTATGGCTATGGGCATGGACATGGACACGGACACCACGGACATGGGCACGGACACGCAGATGCAAATGAGACGGACACAGAATACTACATGAACGCGGCCAGCAGTGGGAGCACATACAGCTACGCGTTGCTGTTCTGGGCGGCCGTGTCCTTCATACTCGGACACCGATTCTCGTAGACGGCTGGACAGCATCCGGAACCAAAGACTGTCAATCACAACCCCAGTGTACCAGAGTTAGCGTCCAGTGATTGTGACCATAGCAACAAAGTCGCATAGCATGTTCGCCAAACAACTGAATCTTTCATCAAAGGACCAAGATTCAGTATTTATTGCCATGAGTTTTCACCAAACAATTGATTTTGAATCAAAAGAATTAAGGATTCAGTATTTAATATTTGTTGCCATAGAAACACATCTGTTAGGAATTTAACTCAAGCAATTGAATTGTCAGTGAATAAAGGATTCAGTATTTCATATTTGTTGCCACAGCAAGGAATATTTAATATTATATTGCCATTGCAACATATTTGTTTGAATTTTCTACCAAACAATTGATCTGTCAAAGAATAAAGAATACAGTATTTAATTTTTTTGCCAGAGCAATACATTTGTTTGGAATTTCAACCAAAAGTTACTACTGGATCATTCTTGTTTTCATGCGGTTGAAATTAATTGATGTAAAGGCAAGTTTATGAGTCAACATCTGCAAAACCCGTTTTATATTTGCTACCAGTTTTAGTGAGGTGTGTTTATCAATGCTTTAGGAGAGTGGAATTGCTCAGGCCCAAAATAATTTGGGTTGGATTTGTGGCTGCTAATTTGTCTGACTGAACTCAACCCTTACTTTCAATGCTGAAACCACACTGATGTAAATACTGTACCCGTAGAGAGAGTCTTTCTATTTTCACACTGTAAATATTTTTTCTTTTACTGTTCTTTTTCAGATCTTTAGAGAAATTTGATTTTTTTCGCTTGTTATTAAAGATTATTTACCACATTTGGGAACTGATTTGCTAAAACCTTTAACGTTATAGTTTTTATATAGTTTTTGTCCTAGGCAGCTTGGAAATGATGGGCATGTTTGTAATGTTTTAAGAGGTGTAACTGCATCTGATTTGCAATTAAATCTCTCAGAAAGAGCGAATGGCTGGTCTGTCCTTTCGTGCCGAGCTCTGTCCGACTGCTTACAGAAGAAAACAAAGAGGGAAAAGGAAGTGGTCTCTTCAAATAGGCAAATCACATCATTAGTCAATAATTAGATTACCAGTGGAAAGGATGTGGTAGACGTCAAGGTGAAGACAAATCTGTTTAGGAACTCAGTCTACTTCACACAGTCGACTCTCAGTGACAATGGAGCTATTGTTTTTTTGCCAATGAAGAGGATTAATCTAATAATGAATACCTTTTTTTAAAACTTATTCTCTCTGCTTTAGCATCTGCCCATTGACTTTACAGTAAATGAGACTGAGTTATAATACGGCTGTACAATATGGACAAAATATTTACATTTACATTTATGGCATTTAGCTGACGCTCTTATCCAGAGCGACGTACAACAGTGCTTAAGTAGTCTACATCTGTTTCTTAAACCTGTA
>JBBJLS010000006.1:19395467-19410844 GCA_037577275.1 Bryconaethiops microstoma
GTGTGTGTGTGTGTGTGTGTGTGTGTGTGTGTGTGTGTGTGTGTGTGTGTGTGTGTGTGTGTGTGTGTGTTTGAGTAAAAAATGCTGGAGGGCACAGCAGTGGCCACACCGAAAACACACAGGGCCTTCCAGGAGCTATTGTTTTCAGAGACAATCATTTGCAATCCATCAAAATCCACAATGGCCCACCCTGTAATGTGAGCACTCTATCCTCTGCATCCACACACACACGCACGCACGCACGCACGCGCACGCACGCACACACACACACACACACACACACACGCACTCACACACACACACACCCTTGTACAATTTCCTCTTTAAAGCATAACAGTACTGCCCCCACATGGCCAAGTATACTCATTACACATCAACCAGCTTTAATTAAGACACATAATAAACACACACACACACACACACACACACACACACACACAGACAGGAGCGAGAATCACTCCCTTATAGTTTCTTACAATTGTTAAATCACATTTCCCAATACTGAAACCACTTTTTCAAAACTCTTTACACAATGAGCACAGCAGTGCTTCACAAGGGCTGAACTGTGGATTGTTGCAAGTTCCAGGGCAGACAGAGGCAAGTATAATGTTCTGCTGGTGTGAAATAAACCAGTCATTCGCCCACACTAGATGTGCCGTACCTGACACTGGTAACAGAATGTGAGAGAGGGCGAGTGTAGATGTAAATGTTCCACTGTTTGTTGTGGTGTGGGATACTGTGATATTCTACCACTCCATTGCTATCACTGAGTGGCCTGCAGGACACCCAAGTCTTCACTGTTTCTGCTCCACATTCTCTCTTCCTGAACTCTATAGAGGAATTATTATCTGTCTGGAGATAGAAGGTTTACGATCATCATCCATATGATCGTATGTCTCCACCTGGTGCTATGAATGCTGGGTGCCAAGATATTCCCGCTAAACACTGTCAAAGTCAGGATAAAGCATTCTAGAAGATACTTCCCAGATGCATCACTAAAGAAGACATTAGATGTGACGTAGATGAAAACTTGTGATCAAACCCACAGGAGGAATGGATTCACATGAAGTATAAAGAAAAGACATAGTAGAAATTGTCTCTTTGGCTTGTCTTACTCATACTTATATAAATACTTATACCAAAACATTTACAAGCACTAAACCTACGTGTGTGTGTGCGTGTGTGTGCGTGTGTAAAGGGAATGTTAAACTGTATCTTCCTCTATACTATACAATACGAAATTATTAGTGAAACTGTGTTTTTGTTTTGTTTTGAAACCCAGTCATGATCAATATAGTATTATTTGTAATTATCTGTTGTTACTGTTTTTTTGGGTCTTTTGTTTTTTTGCGATAAAGTTGTTCTACAGACAATGTGAAAATGGTTTGATCTTTTGAAGCAATTTTGAAACACAGGTGAACTGTTTTGCCAGTTGTAGTACATTTTGGAGGTTAGATGCATTGTGTGACCAAACCGTGCATTCATTCTGCAAGCTGTGTAGAGTGTTTTGAAAAGGTGGCTTCAATATTAAGAAATTTCCATTATAAAAAATTTACAATACAATTTAAAAAAACTGTACTAGCTGAAAGTGTCTTAAGGACATAGTTCAGAAAAAAAGTAACACACACCTGCTTCAAAATGTGTCAGGATGGTGTGTAATCTCAGATAGACTTTACCTTTTGATGCTGTGCCATCTCATTTATAAAAAAGAATAATTGTATGTACAGTTAAGAACAGTAGAAGCATATAACAGTTTTTCACACACTGATAGAAAGCACGTAGACTTGTCTACGTGACAGTATGTAACAGCTCTGTGTATTGTGAGGCAAGTATGATGATTAAGGTGCGCAGTTTGTGCAATGCTGACAGGGTGTGAGCTTCCATTATTTGTTAGCTCTTAGCATTGTAGCTCCAGTGCAAAATGAAATAATCAAATTTCAGAAACCGAATGCATCTTGGCTGATCATCTACATATGCGGTGAGGGGGAATTTGTGTTCGTTTTTATGTAACATCTTTCTTCGAGTGAGGTTAGAATCAGGCAGAGGGGAAGCGGACCACTGCATGCAGACAAACTGAAGACTGAGGGCCTACCAACATGCTGTTGCTGATTGGATTTCTGAAGCCGCGTGCACATATGCACGCTCAGCTGTGATAGTGTTGCCTACAGTGCTTTCTGCTCCCACAATGGGGATTTGAATAGTAATTAAGTGTAATTGTGGAGGGCAGCAGGGCTGTGACATGCAGACAGGGAGTTTACATTAGACAGGCTACGATACAGCGACTATGGCATGGCGGACAGAAATGTGTGTGGACGGCCTGTACCCTGTACACTATTCCCTCAGCTGGGACAGCACGTTTCAGCCAGAGTCTGTGAGCATTAGCATCCCTGAACAAAAGAGTACAGCACGTGATGTGCACTTTATTCTCTGTATATTTAAATAAGGCACACTCTAGTAACTAGCAACCCAAATATTATGACCTTCATATGATGTTTTTTTTTTGGTTGTTGTAGAAATAAGGAATTTTCATGTCTTTTGTCAGTTTTACCTCATCATAAAAAGTGTTGCACTTTTATTGCTTGTATAAAAGTAACTTATTTTTCTACAGAATCAGTCTTCTCAACTTGTCATATTAATATTTATTGTATTTAAAATAATAACTTATACAATGTGTTTTTAAATATTTTAATCTAGGTATGGGTTTATTCAGCATTTTTATAATCACCTATTTAGGGTTAGGGTTATTAAATCATATAATATTATAGTGGAATTATTCATTTATTTTAATTATAGTGTGCTTAATTTATTTAGTCACCACTTATGAAATACAAGGCATTCTGAATATTATTTTTTATTTTTTCAGCTTTTCTCCGTCCCGCTAAACAATTAAGGCCTGTGATTTTACTGAAAACGTACGTAATTTATCAAAAGCATTGTATACTTTTTTTGCAGTCAGATTTCATTCACAACCCTGGTTCCATTCGAATGGTATGTAGTCAGAGAGTTGGAGGGAGAGAGTGGGACAGCATGAGAGAGAGCGAAATAAAATATTACTATCTCTAACTGCTCAGCAAACATCAATATGAGCTGAGATTCCCTCCGGCCTTTTTAGCCTGAGCGCTGAAACTGAGACAGCGCTTAAGTTTCCCGTCTCAGGGGGTGGTGAAACGGCAGCATCTCGAAGGTTCTCGGAGGAATGGCACTCTGAGTCTCTGGAGAGGCGTGATCGAGCAGGCACGGCTCACTAGCAAGCATCTGCTGGAGAGCAGGCCTCATAAAAACCTAATGAAGAGCCAGAGAGTCTCGTTACTAAGGCCAGAAAACTGCACTTGGCTGGCCCTTCTGAGCCCAGCCTATATAATACTGAGGGAAATATACAGGACATTGAACTGATCAACACATCCATCATTCTCAATCAAAACAATGTTGCTTAACATCATAATTACACCCACTGGACACTTTATCAGAAACACCTGACTTATACTTTCACTCTGTGGCTACTTTATGAGGTCAGCCTACCTCA
The DNA here is from genome assembly GCA_037577275.1 of Bryconaethiops microstoma. Taxonomy (NCBI): domain Eukaryota; kingdom Metazoa; phylum Chordata; class Actinopteri; order Characiformes; family Alestidae; genus Bryconaethiops; species Bryconaethiops microstoma. The sequence continues at coordinate 19,398,991 of JBBJLS010000006.1, forward strand.
TACAGTCTGTACATTATGGACAATTACAGATTGTTATGTACATTTTGGCAGTCACTCTCTACCCCAGTCATTAGTGAGTTTCCAAAGGGTCCCTGTTGATCATATATTAATTTGGATAGTGAACCATTCTCAACACAGCGAAGGTACTCTGTGAGGGTACTGATAAAGGGCTACAGAACGGGTAAGGAAGGGGTTCTGTAATAAAGTGGATGGAGCGTGTTTGTCCTAAATGAATCCTTGAGTGAATGGATCATTTTAAGTAATGTGAGAAACCAATCATTTGTGAAGACGATCTCAATCACAATAGAAGGCACAATGCTGCGGCTACTGAAAACACAATACAATTATTGAAGATAGCGGTTTTTAAAAGTCCATCAAAATTAATTTTATTCATCAAAACCCACATATTCTTTACTTATATTATGAGGTTTTGATTAAAAATGTCACTATCCGCCTTTACCATGATGAAGATAATTCCTATCATGTACATTTCTACAATGCCTGCGTGGCAAAACGAGCCGGGCAGAAAGCGGCATATCACACCATGAATAATGCACATAATGGAAGGGTCTCTACAGTAATCCGACACATCCTTATGAATTATAATGTGCTTTTTCATATTTATTATATATTATCGTGCCATTTCTCATGCTTCAGAGCAATTTATCACTCCACAATTAATTATTAACCTGTGCAAAGATTTTGGCCTCTTGCTCGGGGAGAGGCACATGCATGTCCAACATAGTGGGAGATGACAACTACTTAGGCCCTGTCAGAGCCATCGGGCTCTTGAGACAAACAGGACGAATAATCAAAGAAGACTCCTCCTCTCCATTATAGAGGGATTATCAGGGTTATTTGTATGTAGGAGTGCATTAGTACATAGTTAGAGGGCGATTTCAGCTTAATAAGAAACCATTGCTTTTTTAAAGCTACTAATTGCCACACAGCTTAACACCATGTGTTTATATCTTGGATCACATTTGTACTAAACCGATACACTCAAATCAAACAAAACGAGAGAAAATGCTCTGACTTTTTCATTTTAAAAAATAATGGAACCTTTTCTATTATTATTATTTTTTTTTAGGTTTTCAAAAATGTTGGTGATTTAATCAATGCCACTAATGTAGTGCATAAAAACTCTAATATGCTGCAAATGTAAGACAATATTGCTGTATTAATAACAATGAGGGTAATGATGTGTTCTCTTCAATCAGTTTCCACTATTTCAGGTTCCACACAGCTAACCAATGCTACTATAACCAGAATTCTGGCTATTATGCTGAAAGGTGCAGTTGTATGCTTGTGCATCCCTGGTCAGATGACATCTTTTTCTTTTGGCAAAAATATCTAATATAAATACACATTCTCTTTAGAACACACTTCTGCACATTTTAATGCATATTTACTGTTTATTTGCTTAATTTTATCTGCTGCAGGAAAAAAACATGTGGCATGGGTTACAACACAGTTTAGTTATTATTTGTTTTTATACAGCAAATAAATGCAAATTATGTATTAATTGCATATTTATTGTATTCTCCATTCAGTGCTAAAAACTGCATTGATTCATAATTCACACAGTAACTCAATGAGCATGATGTGACTGAGCTTATCTTATTCTGCACAAACTCAGACTACTTTGTAGCCAAAAGTTCTAAGCCCTGTGTAAGCAGGGGGGAGATTTCAGAATATTTTTTATGCACACATTTCACCAAAAACAAGACTTTTATGAAGTCTTCATCAGATCATACTTTATCTAATTTTATCTAATTTCTCAAAACACCACGCATCCTTCAAAAAAAACCCTAAACTGCAAGTAACTGTTTTTGGTTTTTTTTAAGGGTAAAACAGAGAAAGTCCAACAAGATGAGAACAGTTTGAACCTGGGCATGTTAGATTTGAGCAAAGCAGCATGTCAGGTGGGTTGAAGTCATTTGCAGGCCGCAGACTTTCACTCTGATCGGCCCTCTGGATTTTAGCGACGTGAAACTGAGCAAAGCCCTGCCCTCTCAACAACAATCTGGATTGTGGCGATAACAAGTGAAAAATGTTGGAAGCAATCCACTTTGCCACCACTAAGACCTTTCCTATCCCTCCACTTCATTAGGAAGTGTCTAATCTCAGCAGTCTCACAGGCTGATAAGGCCCCAGCCACTAATGCTGCCGAGTCAAAGTTCAAGCCGCCTTCGATGTTTCGATGCTTAACTTACCCAAGTTCCTGCATGTTCATTAGACAGTTTTATCTGCTGCTTCTTCTCCAATAATCATCGAGATAGAGGAGGCCTGAGAGATAGAGAGAGAGAGACAGAGAGAGAGAGAGAGAGAGGACAGTGTGGAGAAAGAGAGATAAGCACCAAGCTTCTTGTCTGAGACACAGTTGACCTTCTAATTCAGGCCTTTTTAAAGCTTTTCTCTATTAGAGCTGTAAAGCTGGCTAGACAGGAAGGGGTTGCTTGAAATATTTCACGTCGGGTTTGGTAAGATTCAGACATCATTTCTCAAATACTTGTCAAGCTTGGTTTCAGATTTCATTTCCAAGGGTTCTCGTTGTCCTTGTCCCTGAACATTTTTTATTTTGTTTTAGCTTTTCTTCCTATTTTGCTATACTCTTCCTTAATGGGCCTATTTTAAACTCATTTAAAATTGGGCATGCTGGAATCACAGGTGTTTCAGTCTGTCAGGCCCCCATTGTCCCACATGTTGTTTGAAGGCGTTGTTAATCAATTATTTTGATTGTTTTTGTTGTTAGTAGTTCGAGTAACATGGTCACTAAGGTAGCAGGTCTGTTATGAAGATTGTAGAGTTTTATTTGGCCTCTGGTCACTCAGCTTGGGTCCAGACTGTGAACTTGATGTTGTGGGATGGGATAGTTTGGACTTAAGCAGAATGTTTTTAACCTCTATTCATGTTAAGACCAATATTTCAGGCCCAATTAAAGCTCTAGAAGGAAGAGAATAAAAGTGGGAGAGAAGAAGGAGAAGAGATAGGGAGGGAAAGGAAGAGAAAGTCCCTGGTTGCCATGCCTGGGCCTTGATGTCCTCATGCAGTCAGATCTCCAAACGCTCGACGACAGTTTCCACCCTGTAGTCATCAATTTTGCATCGCTGTTTAAAAAGCCTATCACAAGTTTCACATCAGCCTGCAAGTGGCCCATTGCACGCATAAACAGGAGCTATTTATACCAATCCCACTCCCCTGAAAATTGTTTTTTCAAAGGGAAGATATTATTTTGTACCCTTTCCTTATCAAAGCCATGGTACGCCAGAGGAAAAGTTCTCCTGCATGTTTAAAAAAGCATAAGGGGGTTCAGATGTGACAACAGAAAAGCAGTATTTTGCATGAACAGCTTTTGAAAAGGCCTGCTCCATTTTCTTGTTTACTGCTTTGCTCCCAGTTGTCGCTATCGATCAGGTCACGTCCGCAAAAGCTGTTAATTGCGCCTGACATCTGGCTTTCAACTGGGTTTAAAGGTACCAGTGTAGTTGATGTTGACAGGAAAGAACGTTCCTGAAAGTTGCTTGTACACTCAGAAACTGGTTTTCAGGGGAAACGCGTGCTTGTCAATTTCATGCACTTTTAATCAGGAGCATCTCAGTTTGGAGACCAAACCAGTTGTAAAAGTTGTACATTTTAGTTCAAAATATGCATCACAACCAGTACACTCATACATAGTAATGCATGCATACAGGAAAAAAAACAATACAGTTACAGCAGGGGTACAGTTACAGATTGTAGCCCATCTGTTGTCATTTTTAGTACGTCAGTAACCCTCTACCCCATTCGGTTTCTTGGCACAGGACTGCTGTAGAGCACATTTGACTTCGTTAATATTATTACACTTATAGATGACACTGATGTGTGTAAAAAACTGATGTATGTAAAAACGTGTGCCTGATATGCTCTCAATCATAGGCATAGATTCAATGGGGGTGGGAGTGATGTGTTCCCTTCAGTGTATTTGAGGGAGATAAATTCCCCCCAGGCAATTTGTTCACAGTTTTTTGATTGGCTTTGGATATTACATTTGACCAAAATATATATTATTTAAAAACAGAAAAAAAAACAACTATAGCTAAACAGAAAGGACCTTTGCTTTGCTCTTTTTCTTCCCGTCTTTACATCCCTGGGAATTGCAGTCCAGCACAGACAGCATCGATCACATTCCTTTACTGTAACTGACTGAGCCAGCATTGCTTGTCTTATGTTCAAAACTGTCAAGGATGTTAAAAAGTGAGGTAGTGGACTGCTGATGCCATTACCTGGTTTGTTAGTGATAGGCAGCCAGCTAGTTTAGCTCAAGCAGTTTTATTTACTTTGTTAAACTTTGAAAAAGGTTCTACATCTAATCATAAACTACAAAACGCCTAAGCATATTTAACTAGAAACACAAGATGTCCAGTTTTGGAGCTGAGCATCCTGTTTTGAGCTCCTTTGTCCAGTACCTGGTTAGTATTGCTGATCAGATGATTCTCACTCTAAAGGCATTCGACCATTCTCTTTACCCTGTGTCTTACATTGTACTGATCTGTTAAATGAGGAAAGGGAAGTCTGATATTAGAACTGTTTTGGCATCAAAGGCGTGTAAGAAAAGTGTGAGTGTAAGAAAGTGTTTTAAAATCAGATGTCAATATCACTGTTTTTGGTGTAACAACTCATCAACTCAGAAGACTTGAATACACAGACAGCTAATATTGTGGCTCTTATAATGCTAGTACTGCAACAATATTGTATTGTCATAGCTAGTTTTCTACTGAACTGCATGCAATAACATCATAATTTCTATGGCTGACACGGATGACCAGTTTTATAAAAAAGTCAATAAAGAAGTTACAGCACTGTTATGATGCATTATAAGAGTGAATGGTTCTAGTGAGGTAATGTTGATGGTTCAGCATGTTCGTTTCAACTTAACTGTTAATCTGAAGTATTGACCATAAGAAGGTTTTGCATGTTGCATAACTGTTTAACAGCAAATTCTTAATGTAGTGTAATAATTAGTATAAAACACGAGGGATGGTTCAGGCAGTTTGTGCAGTGTGCCTCTCACACCATGGCCAAAAAACCTGAAATAACACCTACACAACTGCCCTCAATACACTGACATGGTAGTTCTATGGAATGTGTGTCACTGCTAGGTTGACAGTGTTTCAGGCATAATGGTGTTGCTGAGCTTTTACACATGTCACTGAGGGTGGTCCATCACCCAAAAATATCCAGCCATGAGAAGCTCTGGGGAAGCTTACCATGGATGAAGTGCTGGAGGCTTGGCTTACACAAATTTTGCATCAACAGATGGGCTGCAGTCACTAACAGTACACCAGCTGTTACTAATAGTGAACAGCAACTGTTTTAAGTCACTTGACCAACTCTCAGCCAGAAAATAGCGTGAAACACACACTCTTCTTTTATCAGCACCATTACCAACTCTCCAGCTGTTAGTAAACCAGCTGTCAGAGCTGCTTATTCATTTGGGAGCATCATGGATTTTCCAAACAGCCTGTTCGTCTGCCAAGCTGGTATGTCTAAACCTCTTTTTTTTTTTTCCTTCTAAACAGAAATCCAAGTTTCTCACTGTCAGTACACTGCCAGAGGTGCATGCAAGTTTTATACAATGTACTAAGCTAAAGCTTCATTATGTGTTTATAAAGTGTGCCTGTCCTTGACTTTGCTTGACTTTAAATATATTCAATAATAACAATATACAGATAAAAAGTCTTAGTCTGATATTTTTTAAAAGGTTGACCAGCCGTGAAATATTCAGCATTCAGATTTTGCCGTCTTTATGGTTGCACTGAAGCTGTACGGCTAATGTAGCTAACTTGTAATAGAAGGGTACAACAAAAAACACAGGTTAACAAAAAAAAAAGTTCGTAATCATCAGAAACCATAACACACTTTTCTAAACCATTTTTTCACGCTTATTTTAGATCTGCTTTCAGTTTTTTTCAGTCACATCAACTTTTTGAATTATAAGTAAATTTTAGCTTGCAATAGACTTGCATGTGTTTTTTATTAAACTGCAGGCACCAATCAAGTAACTGTTTCAATCATTTCAGTGCGAAGTCAGATAGGCGCACACTGTAGCATAGATATAATGATCAGTGTCAGTCAGATATCACTATTTCTTCAAAACCTAAACACAAATTTGAAATCATCATGAAAAACACTACATAACCCACATAAAATTATCTCTGATGATTTTAACCTGTTGACCTGTGTAATTAGTATAGCACAAACTGCAAGCCTAAATCATTACACACTTGACTCAATGCACAAAAGGTTGATAAGTAATCTCAAAGTTAAATTAGCACTGTGTTATATTCTGTTATCCACAGAAAGACAGACATACAAGACAAGATTCAGGCTTGAATTGTTCTGCTATGAATTTTTTCAGCCATGTTCTCATATTGTCTTTAATTCTAATGTCTGTCCCTGTAGTTCACAGGTGAAGTGCAGTTGTTGAATTTATCCATGGCTAATCTTTCTACAGAGAAGTGCTCTCTAGTGTCCTGCAGCTCCACCAGGAGTATCTATTCCATAGAGGACTCGAGCTTAATCACCATGCTGATATTTTCCTACAGCGTGTCTCTAAGGTCCCCTCAGAAACTGTCGAAGTGTGAGAGCAGATTTTCATTATGAATATCTTCCCAATCCACACGAGAGTTTCCCAAGCTTGGCTGAGATCCGGCCCAATCCTCTGGGGCCTTCATTATGTGTCATTAGCCTTCATAAGGTTTTCATGAGGTAATGCATCCCTGCAGCCCCATCGAAAGTCATACTAATTTCACACACAGTTTAAACATACACACATTTCTGTGGTTTTCCTGCTGTCCCTGAGGGTTCTCAGAACCACATTATCCTCCGCATGCTCCACGTACTCACAGCTATCCAGCGCTGCTCTGTAGCATCCGGGGGATAGAGGACTGGAAATAAAATACAGAATCGATCAGGCTTAGTGTTCCTCAGCTTCAGTTAAGCTGTCCAGATGGATCAAGCTCCTCGTCAGCTCCATAATCGTATTTAATTTAGTTTATTTAAAAACCTTTAATTAGAGGAAAATGGTGATTCAAAACAGGCATTCATGCCTTTAGTAGTTACATACATATGATTGCATCAAATGATTGCCCTCACTGTCCACTTTATGAGAAACCCATCATTAGAAACTGTAGGTAATCCTTTGATGTACAATTTATGTTGGTCCTCTTTTTCATCAGTGATCAGTTTTTGGTTGGTGGACCACTCTTATACTAGCAGTGACACTGAGACATCATGTGTGTAAAAACCCCAGCAACACCACACTTGTACCGTCACAAAACATACTACCATATCACTACCATGCTGTTTGTCACTGTTGTGCAGAGATTTTTCCACTGCACAAATAACATCTGGTCAACAGTGGTCCTACAAATTTAATATACTTGACCTATAAGGTTGGCCATAAAGTGGCCAGTGTGTCTAAGCACATTGTAGAGGTTTCTAATAAAGTAGCTAGGGATTGTAACTATATCTGTCTGTACCAGTCTTGACATGCCCAGCACATTTTATAGTTTCCCCTGCTCCCTGTAACAAATAATGTGGATCTTTTCGATTTCAGCTCAGCTGAGTTTTATTTGTATGGCAGGAATGTTAAATTCAACAAAAGAACAAAAATACCAATCAATACAAAGATTAATACATTAACTGAGAATAGCAACATCAGTAAACCAGAAAGATGCAAATATTGTAGTGGAGGAGAATCTATCTGCCTAAACAGTTGATAACAGTTGCACAATATAGACAAAATATCAGTATTGTGATTTCACTCTTACATATTGCAATTGTGATAACTTTCACAATATTAAAGCACCCATATTACCACTTTTATGGGATTGAAAAGGCTTGAGATTTGTTAATATTGTTCCAAATGATACATTTACTCATAGGTGCGGCCTACAACATCTTGATTCTTAGTCTTGTAGAATTCATGAGTTCTATGATATTTAAATACAACATACAGAGGCTTGTCACACTGAAAAAGAGTTTCAAAATGTAGACAAAATTTCATCCTGCTTTCTCAAAATAGGACTGGGCAGTAGGAAGATACAACTATTTTGATACATTTTAATATGCATTCCTCACTAATACCATCAATATGAATAGTGCTGTTATACTTTTACCTGACAGCTCTTCTGAAATATACAATCCAAATATTTATTAAACCAATCACTTGAGAATAACATGATTCTGCCTAACCACAGACCAAGAAATTCACATATTTATTTCCTCCAAGGTCTGTATGAGTTTTCATTTAGAAAACAACAACTTCCAATTACAGCATCCAGCTACCCAGAAACTCTCAGCTAACTACATAATGTTCCAAAGGGACACAAGTTCTAAAAATAAACAATGCGAGTTTGTTTTGCAGTCCATGATAATTGTGAACAATGTGGCTCATTTGTGCTGTTGTCCACCACTATGCACTAAGGCACATAAACATTAAAGCTGCAGGTTATTCTAGCCTGAAATATACATCAAGACAAATATCAGTATATGTGGTCAGGATTTCACTACAAAGGACCATGAATGAGACACACAGGAAAACTTAACCAGTTGTCCACAAGGACGTAAAGAGAAATCCTTGGCTGGAGAGCCAAATGAGCTTTCCTGAAAGATTTCTTGGGTTATAAGGAACCTTTTTTGTAACCTGTTTATACCCTTGCTTGTCACCAACTGTCAAAATCTGACAAAAGAAAAGACTAGATTCACCAGATTCATTAAAATCATACATTTTCAGTTCCTCTGATGATGAGGACCTAGATATTGATTGGTAAAATCGACAAACTAGTCATTTAATCAGCTGAAAGATCAAGTTTTCAATATTGTCCCCCAGCAAGTCAGTTAGTGTTTACCAAAATTATACCATTTGACAATGTGTTAATTACTTTTATTTTACAATTTGTCAAATAAAAGTAATGATGATTACTTTTGATGATCTTCATAATGATCATCAAAAGCAGAACCTAAGCACCACCCAACCCCTCTTCCCACACACACATTCTCAACATGTGAGGATTTAGGCCTTGCTTGCGAGCTCTGTGTATGACCTCGCTTAGTGGCACTCCTCCACCTACGAAAAAATCGATTCTTCACCAGCATCAAAAGTCTCTCTGTACATGGTGACTTTCAGCGCAGAGCAAGGTCAGTGGTGGGAGAGGGAGCAGCTTACAGACAAAGCCCCCACACTCTCCACACTCTGAGATGGGTACACTCACGTCAAACACTCCCTACCCCCCAACACACATACACTCACATCACAGCAGCGGCTCTATCCTCTGAAGTTCTCTTAATCAAAGTGTGGCGGTGTGGCTAATCAAAGGCCCTAAATAACTCCAGCTCCCGACATGGGCCACCGGAGGATTAAAAATCCACTAGCCAGAACTAGCTTCTTCGATCGGGGCCTTGGCACCTAATGAGAACTCCCCAAAGCCCCGAGATCACAGCTGCAAAAGTCCCAGCCCCTCACTCAAGAGTAGTGGAAGCCCTCTTTAAATCCTTAGGAGATCCTATCAGGCCAGATGAAAATAGATATTGGCTCCAGCATGTCCGCTGATTAAAAGAATGGCAGAGGATTAGGCAGAGATGCCACTGGAATCTGCGAAGTAGCTCATTTACATGGTATTAGCGGTCTGACAGATAACAGCTAAGAGAGCAGCCCAACCGGCAGAGACTGGAGTTTTTTAACATGTGAATCAGAGCCAGAGGCTGTTTACTCAGATCTGAAGCCAGATTACGTCTTGTTTGCTCAGTTACCCATAATGCAGCATTGTTCCGTTAAGTCCTTGATGGCAGTGAAGTGCTGGAGTGCCCTCCTGACGTTATTTAGATGTTTTGTTTTTGACAGGTTGTCCCACAGCTCAGGGTCAAGTTCAGTCAAAAGACGGGCTTGTAGTCAAGCAGTGCTTTGATTTCATTTATAAAGACATCTGCTGTGTTGACATTCTCCCCAGCTCTCTACTTTCTGGTGCCTAGCAAAATACATACACATATACACCGATTAAACCATTAAAACCACCGATAGCTGAAGTGAATAAACTTGATTATCACATTACAGCAGCCCCTGTGAGGTGGGATATATTAGTCAGTAAGTAAACAATCAGTTCTTGAAGTTGACGTGTTAGAAGCAAGAAAAACGTGCAAGTGTAATGATCTGAGGAACTTTGACAAGAGCCAAACTGTGATGGCTAGGTGACTGGTTCAGAGCATCTCTAACACAACACATTCATGGGGTCTTCTTTTGGGGTATGCAGTGGTTAGTACCTACCAAAAGTGGTTAAAGAAAGAACAACCTGCAAACTAGTGACAGGATCAGGGTCTACCGAGGCTCACTGATGCTCGTAAGGATTAGTCTGTCTGGCCTGATCCCACAGAAGAGCTAACATAGCAGAAATTCCTGGAAAAAGTTAATATTGGGCATGACAGAAGGGGTGCCCAGCAGCAGACTGGTCAGAGTGCCCATGCTGATCGCTGTACACCAGCAAAAGCTTCAACAATGGGCACACGAGCATCAGAGCTATGGAAGAAGGCGGAGAAATCATGTTTTGTTTTTCATTATGAGGATGACCGAGTGCATGTGCATTTGTTTTGTTTACCTGGGGAAAGACGACACCAGGATGTACTATGGGAAGAAGACAAGCCGGCAGAAGCAGTGTGATACTCTGAGCAGTGTTCTACTGAAGGCACTCCAGGAGGCAGAGGTCTAGTGTGGGTCAGAGCAGAGCTGTCAGAGCACGAGAGAGACCTACAAAATAGTAAGCAGGTGGTTTTAATGTTGTGGCTAATTGTTGTATTTCTATTAATAAGAAAATTAACTTCAAAAATAAAACACAAGGTTTGTGCACTTATAAAGCATTATTCTTGTGTAAGAGGGGTGGAATTTAACCCTCTTAGGCCACAGTAGTGTAATTATTTTTCAACCCTGTTTAATTTATCTTTGAAGTTTCCAATATGTACCATTTTTCAGCACAAACTGAAAAACTCAGCAAATTACACTGGATGTGTTTTTATAAAACATGCCATTTTTGGACCCAGGTGGGACAAGAAACAGTCTTTATGACAATATCTGTTAAGAAAAGAAATGCTGACTTGAAGCCAAATTTAATACATATAATAAAGTAAATTCACTTAAAAAATTATTTAACAATATACTAGCAGATAATGAGTTAAACTCAGTACACAGTCTGCAATAAAGGATGTCAAATTGAGCTTAAAATGCGGTGGATTTGAAGACTGAAATGAGAGCGATAGCACAATAGCACACAGAATAAAGACTTTGCTCCTGCGAAACTCAACTGCTCACACTTAGCCTTGTGCATTCAGGCAGAACCAGCAGCCAGCGCAGGTGCACATCATCCATACACCATCCATATTAATAGCAACACAAAACTGGTAATATGACAATTAGTCAATCATTTCTCTCCCTCTGCCTGACAGCTGTGCGGCTAGAGAGAGGAAACGGCAGGACCAGACTCCGACACACATCTGACAAGTTGCTTCCTTGTCACGTTGCAGCCTTCTAACTTTAACATTTTCATGTCTGCCTTGGCAGGTTATTAAAATAAATGAGGGCTCTTTGGACTGCCATGGCTCTTCTCCCTAATGGGATATGAAGAATCTGCAAGCCAATAGCACAAATTGACTGAACTGATCGTGAAGGCAGGGGAGGGAGGGCCAGCTTAAGTGGACAATTAGAGAGAGCATATATATATATATATATATAAATAAATATATATATTGCAAAGCCGAACGAAATATTGCCTGTTATTTTAATAATGTAGGCCATGGCTAATTTCCAGACTTTTTTTTTTTTTGG
>JBBJLS010000006.1:19420200-19437711 GCA_037577275.1 Bryconaethiops microstoma
AGAAGGCATGAAAAGGTGGCAAAGAGCTTACGAGGATTAGATGCAGATTCTTCAAATTTGGTTCTGAAGAAGGAAGATTTAGCCAGAGTTACATCATTAGCGAATTTAGATAAGAGAGAACGATAGGAGATGAAATCACTGTTCTTAAGCGTTCCTGTGATATGAACTTCAGTCTGTTTATAGCTATTAATCTCTTAGCTCCCAAAACTACAAAAACCAAGTTCAAACACCAAACATGTCTTGATCCTTTTGGGGTGAGAGGAAACTTTTCGCTTAAATTATATTTTCAGTTCACAAACTGGTCATTTTGCCTTGATCGAGAAGTCTTTGTTAACCCAGACTGGGAGTGTCTGACAAAGTGATTTGAGGACAGCTTTGGAGTGCTGCTGAGTCTGGTAAAACCTCAGCCTTTATTTGATGAAGTCATTAAACTGTTTTTCTCACGAAGTTCCCCTTTTCTTTACCCCACTCTCCTTCCTGCATGTTATCAATTGCTTGGTTGGCTGGATACACTGGGTTCCCCTCCTCTAACAGGCCAGGCTTTGTGATGGAAGTAAAATCAGATTTTTTTTTTTCTTGTAGGCTTTCACAGAGTAGTCTGGAGCACTGAGCAGCTCCCACTACACAGAAAATAGAAAGTTAATTTGGCATGCCCTTTGTGTATCTACATTACATTATAGTACAAATTTCTGTATCACTGTTTGTATTCATATTTGTAGTTATTTTTATACAATAAACAACATTTAAATACTGCAAGACAACACTGAACCTGGAAACATAATGCCCTGCACAAACTGCAGCATTTTCCCTGCTCTCAGTACGACTTATCCAACTGATTAACAATCACCCAAGTGTGTAGGAAAAAGTAGAAAAAATTTAAAATGTGCAGGACAGTGTTTTTCCAGAGTTTGGGAAAAAAATTCTCTTAAACTAGACAACCACAAGGTAGTTTTGGATGCTTTGATCATTATTGCTTGTATTTGGACAACAACAAGAAGATTCACTGATAAATGAGATACTGTTAATGTCTATTTATTGGTCAAGTTATCTGCCTTAAGATGTTGTTGTCACTTTGGACCCTTACAAAAATTACATCTTCCACGTTTCTTTTTTTTCTGCTAGAGATCATGAAACATGTGCATATGTATTTTATTTATAACCTTACCAAATTTATCTACAGCAATGTTCACCATTCTGGAATTTTTATTACTTCATTATTTCTACATCTTTTATATTATTGAAAACACTGGTTCCAAACTTTTGAAAAGGGAACTTTGAATTTAAAGGCTTAATACTGCTATATCTTTGTAAAAGTGCTTAAGTCAAGGTGTAAATAAGAGTGGGTGTGTGTGTGTGTGTGTGTGTGTGTGTGTGTGTGTGTGCGCGTGTGCTAGGACGTGCATCTCCATGTCTGTATCTAAGATAGAGGAACTCTGGTGCAATTGGAGTCGCTGCAGCTGCTGCAGGCCGGATGCTGAGAGCTGCACTGTGGGATTACAGCAGCAGTTGTCACGAGCACACACATTCACCTCATATAGTCAAGCTAAAGTCCTGTTGCTATTGCCCAGAGACGACTATGTTTCCAAACTAATACAGCACTACCTTTAGATTAGTTATTGGTGCACCTCCAGAAAACACCTTTAAAATGATTTGACCAGTATAAATACAGTTATTTTTCAAAACATTTACCACATTTTGTGTGTAAGCTACAAATACAAATGTAAATTGGAGTAACAACCACTTCAGCCTATAGAGTGCACATTGCCGCATAGATTAGGTTAATTGAAACAGATTAAAGGTCTACTTGTAACAGTTGCTAAACAGTTACAATCACATTAAATCAATGCAATTCTATGACATTTTAAACAAAAGTAAAAAGTCTATTCATCCAAATAAATATGACCATCCTATATTTTGTGGACCACAAAAAACACAGCAAATATCGTCATCATAAAACTGAGTTATAATTTATTTACATAACATTGCATGTTTTGATTTAAGTAAATGTCTGAAAATCAGTTTGTACTTGGGGAATATAGACTTAATTCACTGGGTGTGGTGGCTGTGCCTCAGCCTGGCTAGCTGTGCCTTAAAACAGTGCTGTGTTACATCCAAGGTGATTAAAAAAATTTGGAGTAATTTCTATGACTTATACAACTTGCAACTCGTTAAATATTGTCAAAAAAACGTTTGTGATGAAGAAAGTTCATTTTCTCATACACAAGAGTCTTTACGTTGAATTTTGAGAAACATCTGTTCAATTGCTCAGTTTCTGTAGAAAAAATATATAAATATAATCTTTTAAGCATGTGTGGGAAGTAAAAGTAAGAAAGAGTAAACCTGTGCAATATAATTGCTTCTCGTTTCTCATGCTTTTCTTTCTATAAGCGTATTGTGTAGTAGTTTGTGCCAGTAATTTACTGTAGCTACAACCAAGCTGGTATTAAATCTGACAAAATTAGCAATGATGGAGAAAAGTTGTGAGACATTCACATTTCTCAAGTGTTGAGTTTAGACTGATAGCGTTTAACCTAAATTGTATGATTTAACAGTGTAAATGAAAAGGAATTAAAAAATGTAGTTTTCATGGGTTTCCATTGGCCAAAAGTGGCCACGAACAAGTCAAATGTTACAACTGGATGTATGGAGTATATTATTGATATATTTAATGAGTTGAAGTTCAAAATGAAAAGGTCTGAAAAATCTTCCGACCCTTGGGGAATTTCATTCCATATGCATTAACACAGCTAAAATGGTTAAAAAAAAGTGAGTGAAGTGGACACAAAAATGCCTGCAAGAGGGCAACCCAACATTCATTCCTTTTCTGTAACCACTTAATCCTTACTAGGGTCCCAGGTACCTAGAGACTATCCCACAGTCTACAGCCACGAAGGGGACTCACCCTGGGCGGGGCGCCAGCCCACCGCAGGGGACACATACACACCATTCACTCACACGATCAATTTAGAATTCCCAATTCACCTGACGCACATGTCTTTGGACAGTTAGAGAAACTGGAGGAAACACATGCCACCATGAGGAGAACATTCAGACTCCACGCACAAAGCCAAGACCCAGATTCAAACCCTCAATCCCAGAGGTTTGAAGCAACAATGCTACCCACTGCGCCACCGTAGGGCCAACTCAACATGCAATCTGAAATCGAAAACTCACGTTGCTGCTGTGCATTACTTTATGTTTCATGCAATAATGTAGCTTTAGGTTAGACATGAACACTTCCTTAGGGAGGTAGCAGTATGGTAATTTCTCTGAAGTTCTCTTCAGTTGTCAAGTTTGCCAGCTACAAACAAATGAGTGGCCGTATGCAGCACATGAGGCCTGTTATTAGAATAAAAATTCAAAGTGCAGTTCAGCAGAACCTCAATGGCTTAATCAGAAATGAACTGGCTTAACCAGAAATAAACAGAATACAGCTCAGTTGTGAAATACTGTACAGACGGACTGAAACAAAACATTCAGATTAGTCTGACAAATGTGTATGAAGCTGAACTGAACTGTTACAGTTTAATGGCTCCCTCTATACTGTAAAAGTTACTTTTTGGGCAGAAGGAATTGCAAAAATTAAAACAATTTAACATGTTTGGACCTTTTTTGCTTTACTTTTCTCTTTATTTTGTATGAAAGCATGAGAACACTCAAGGTTGTGTCGCAGGCACGAGTATAAGGTAATAAAACACTCCCTTTTGTGTTCCGTTGCTACAGTGAAAGTCTCGAAAGCAAATGTGTCTAAAATGGAGTTCACAGAAAAGCTTCTTGAAAGAAAGTTAGAGAATCAAGAGCTTCTACATGATGAAGAGTTCATTCCACCATCAAGGAACCATGATTTAGAGGCGTTTTGATAGCATAGAGTATAAGGCCGAAAGAGTGACCGATGAAAGGTGGGTGCTGTTCCAGTAACACCCTTCAAGCATTAAAGCTTTTTAAATGCAAGCAACTACCAGGAGTCAGTGGAGTGAGAGGTTTAATGTACATTCATGTATTAGAAAATATAATGTACCAGACAGTAACAGCAAAATAACTGTGAATATAGATAACTTTACTGATAGTGACTGATGGCTGACATGGCTAAACAGGGTCAGCACCTATGTTTCTGTCTCCAGTGAATATTTCATCATTCTTAAATTTGCTTCAGAGTCCCACACACTGAGCAGAATTGTTGCAGCTCTCCTTTTTTTCCCCTCTCTTCTTCTTGTCCAGCAATGTGAAAGGTCTCATTTTTCTCCTCATTCTCCCATTGCTGAGTCTGCAGAGCCTTTCTGTCCCTGAGCTCTGGCGAGCCCTTAATGCCAAAGACTAATGGTCTGCCACTCCAGATAATGGGGTTTTAGTTGCCTCAGCCATTTAGCCAGTGTGACAGCAACGTGGGGACTGCCCACACAAGAATGCAGACCTTTCACACAGGCTAAGGGATGGTGTGCCACCCAGAGCGGTGTGTGTGAGAGAGAGAGAGAGAGAGAGAGAGAGAGAGAGAGAGAGAGAGAGAATGAAAAAAGAGAGCTCAAAGATATCACTGAGGCAAGGGTGGAGAGGAAAGGGAAAAGAGAGGAGAGAATAAATTGGCCCAGCCACTCAACTTCAGCAAGTTTTCAGCCTGAAATCATTGTTCATCATGAAGACGTCAACTTACTGGAGCACTTTATTTTCATGTCATCATCTCAGATCATTGTTACTCCTAAAAGTTCAGAGTCATAATTCGATATGCAGTACCTAACTATTTGAATTTTTATACGATTATATAGCTTCTTAAGTAATTAGTGTACACACTGATGTAATAAAAAAAATTAAATAGCTTAAAAGAATTGTTTTCTTTTTTTAGCGGATTCAAATATTCGAATCAAAATCAAATACCTGCTTTTCAGTGTGAATATGATATCAACTGAAAGTTTAAAATGTATACTTTGGTCAGGATCACTCCACTTCTTATGAGTTATGAGTGTGAAATAGTTGCATGTCAAATTTGAACATGCTTGTATCACCAGCAATAACTGTACCATGATAAGTTTGGTCTTAAAAAATACCCTCGAGTTAACATTCCTGTCTGTAGTGGTTTTTTGGATGCCTTTTCTACTTTATATTCTCAAGCTGTGGTGTGGTGTTGGACCCCCGCAGTGGAGGGACCTCAAGTTTTTAGTGCAAAGCAGTCAAGCAGAAAACACTCTCAGCATGTTAGCTGCTAGGGGAGTGGGATTCAGGAAGGAGCTTTAGGAGGTTCTATGAGTCGCTTAGTCCACTATGCTGTAGAACATCTGAAACTGTGTTCATGTGAAATCCTTGTGAAAACTAATATTATAGTGGTAGAACAATTCGTTCTAACCACTATAATATAACCTACTTTTTTGACTTCTTCAAAAAAGTAAGTAAGCAAATGCATAACCAAATGGCAGTAACTGTAGACTACCTATAGATTAAGTACAGTTGAGACATGAAAGCCGTTGATGCTCTGGAGTTCACTAAGATCGGCCCTGTTCCCAGTCCTCTCTGGGCCCACTGATGCTGATCTGGAGTGATGTGGCTACTGACCTGAGAACTCAGCCTCTCTTTGGTGCAGTCAGAGAAAAGGCCATGTTTGTTTAGCCTGTCACCCTTTGGCATTCAAGATCGGGCAAGGCGCTCCTGAGTGGACATGAGAGAGACCGAGAGAGAGTGTAGAACAAAGGACCACATCCTGGACATTAACCCAGAGAGCTAGTCAACCTTAAGCAGCCCTTTCAGCCAGTGGACAGACCCCCCATGCAAACACCTCTAGGGTGAACATTCTGTCTTGCAGACCCTTCTCACTGTTTTGTGGATGTTTGTGACCTAATTAAGTGAAGTGGGTGAATGTCTGGTGAGCATGGATCCACACGGAAACAGTGATTAGATACGGCTAATGACTGTATTTTCACTTTACCCACAGGCCTCTGGGAGAAATATTATAACTTTTTCATCAGACAAGCTTCACTTGGACTATATATTACATTCACTAGAACAGTAAAATAATAATAATCATCATCATCATCATCATCATTATCATCATCATAAAGTGCTTTTACAGAGTGAACACACAGCATCCGACAACAGCAGTATTTAAAAAAGACAACAATATTATAGATGTGTTTAAAGCTTGGATTTAAATATAGATATATAGAGAGTTAAACTGCTGGACAAAAAAAAATCAGAAGTTTCCAAAGCTGGGAAGTTTGGAGATCAAAGAGTGTGAGCAGATTTGTTGGTGTGAAGAAGATCTGACAGATAAGAACGGTTGAGCTTATTTGGAGTCATGCATGTGACCAGAGTAACTTTGAAGTGGAAGCCAGTGAAGGTTTAGGAGAATGGGTGCAATGTGGTGGTGTGTTGGGATGTTATTAAGAAGACGAGCAGCAGAGTTCTGGACCATTTGAAGCTTAAGAAGGGAGAAAGAAGAGAGTTACAGTAGTCCAAACGGTTAGGATTTAGATTATAAATAAAAGAGGTCTGAGAACTGAACCTTGAGGAACCCCTTGAGTAATAGCAGGAGTGGAAGAACTATAACCGGATATAGTGATAAAGTGCTTTCAGTCAGTTCAGTAAAATGTAAACCAGTCAAGGAGAGAGTCAATAATGCCCCAGCAGGGGGTAGAATGACATGGTTCATCAAAGATTGTGCTTAAATCAAACAGAATGGAAATGTCTGCTAAAGAATATCACTTTTGTGAAAAAAGGTTACAAGTACAAATGGACAGTAAGGCATTCAATATGTGAAAGTAAAATAAATAAAATATGTAAATAAATAAACATTTTCCAATCTACCAAAGAAATTTGGAAAGACTGGAAAGACAACAAATCAAAAGCAATATATTTGTAACATTAATATCAATTTCAAGTTAACAAAAATATATTAATTGTATCTAAAGCTGCAGCAGACTTTTTCAGGAGTATTTTTTGTACGCACAGCTTATTATTTAGTCAAATTTATTTTATAAGCTGCAAATGAAATCACAGTTGAGCACATGTCGATTATTTTTATTACCACACTGGTGAATACGAAACTATTTGTTTTTGGCTTAGAAAACAACACATCTTTAGTCTGTCAGGCTATCAGGAGAACCAGATGTGAAATTATACAATGGAAATTTATGCATGCAAGAAAGGTGTTCAAATCAAAAGGTGATTTAACCCACAGGAATGATAAATTATCAATTTGTTGACCTTTATGAACATAATTTATGTGCAAGGCTTGGGTTAAATGCCCAAGTTCTTAGCTTGATAAAGACTTGAAACAAGCCGTGACAAAAGAAAGAAAAAAACGAAAAGAAAAAAATCAAGGGAAAAGAGGCATTTGCTCCAGAGGCCATTTCTTTAAACAAAAATGACTGAATTCCTTATCTTTTCATTTCTGAGGTTGCGATTCAAACTAACAAAGCAAAACTTTTACCCCAACTTTTTTTTTTACATTTCATTGTGTTTCATGTTGAAAATTCCTCTGAAATAAAAAAAAAAGTAAAACTTTGCAGTGGCTCAGAATGCAGAGATTTCCCCAGAAATTGCGGAACATACACACCAAATTCCTGCTTTGTTCTCCTCCTATGTGAATCAGACATGTCTGATTGGAGTTTTGGCAAAAGCATGACCTGATGGGACTTTCGCAGATCAAGATTTAAAAGTGACATGTTGTCCGTGAAATGTAAAACACCTGCTCAGAAGCAGCTACAGCTCACATCCAGCACCCGTGTGGTCACGCTCTGCATGTGTCCCAAGCATTTCTCTTGATATCCAGGCCAGACTATGCTGTCATGATGTGATGTCACCTTTTTCATCTTTATTTCAGCACTTGGCCACAGATGACAAGCTCCCAACTGAGGATTTCAATGCAATTAGCATCATGCTAGCTGGCGTGTCTTGGCTCTGGGAAGTTGAAGTGCTCCTAATGAACGTGAAGCAGGCAGGAAGCGTGGAGACAGTAGCGGGAGAGCCAGGCCAGGCTCAAGCTGAGAGAAGAGTCGAAACAAATGGCGTGGACAGTGAACACAGAACAAGTAAGAGTAAGACATAATGAGAAAAAGTCAAGGGAATATGTAAAACAACATGGAACTAATGGCAGATAGAAAGAGATAGTATGGATGAGAGGATCTCATTCTGTATTGTGAGAAGTTTAGATGTGTACTCTGAGTTACAGAACCAGCTGGGCCCACCTGTCCAGGCCTTCACATTTCCAAGTCGGAACATCTGAGCAGTTATCAGCATTTATCCCTATATTCACTTCTTGACTTGCTCACTAGGGGTCTGAGCCAAAGAGCGTTGCAAAGTCGCTTTAAAACCTGGGTTCAGAAAGGAAACAAAAATCAGTCAGTTCATTCCCAGCAGAACTGGAATTTTCACATTTCCATTCGTGTTCTAGCATCAGTAAATTTCTTTTACTAGTTCTACCAAAATGAAAAATCCCTCTTTTTACATAGAATATGCATAGGCCTAATATAATAAAACACTATGTTTGGAATGTCTCAGTTATAAAATAGTACAATTAAATCTTGACTTTGTTCCACAAATCATTTTAGAGCCACTTTTGAACAGCATTGTGAATACCAATGAACAAACCAAACTGCAATAAACTGCACAATGAACTGCACTGAACATGATCTAGGTAGTTTTTCACGGCAACATCCAGTGCAGTTTTCTGTTTCGTATTCAGGTAGTGTCATGGTGCCTGGTCTAAAGTAGGCCTTCACAGAACTGTATGCAAATATGTTCTCACACAGCCTTTGAACACTTCAAAAGCTCTTGACCGCCCACATTTGATTTAATTAACTAAACTGTGGAAGGAGTGATGATCTAGGGACTGTGTACGGGGCACTAAAGTGTTTGGAATGACCAAGGAATGGGTTTTACCATGTTACATTCCAGGAAAAATGTTTTACTGACTTTTTGTTGTAAGATATAGCTGTTGTACCCCAGGGCACAGGCATTGAGAAAGTGAATATTACTGAATTGAGTTGGAATTGCTAAGGGTTTGTTAGAGAGCTAATCATATGGGTGACTGGTTATCGAGTTCTACCATGTTAGAGGGGTGACAGGGGTGACTGGGCATGCTGGAATCTCCGTAAAGTCAGGCTGCAGTAGGTGTGGGTGGTCTCTGCCAGACAGTCTCCACAACACACTTTCAGTCCTGAGGGAGGCTGAGGTACACCAGAAGCCCTGACTAAGGGAGTTTTTCTTTCTGCCCTTTCTCTCTTTCTTTCTGGCATACAGGCTAAGGTTTTGGGTCAGTCGTTGAGTCCTTGGCTCTGTAAGGTGTTGGTCAGTGGGATCTGGACAGACTTTAGTGTCTTCCCACCCTTACCCCCCTCACACATCCCACCCGCAGCAGCATACTGTATGATGCAGTGAGGGAACTAATGGAGAGAGATGGAGACGCTGCTCTTTCCTGTGGAAAAGGCCTGCAGAGCTGACCTGAAAGGGCCTTTCATGCAACACAGCCGAAGCCGGGCACACAGCCTAGGAGGCCAGTGTCGTTTGTCCTGCATCCAGCCTGGGCTACACCATTCATTTCATGATAAGCTCTTGTTGTTTTGTTTTTTGTGTCCAACTATGCAATGGTTTCCAGGACAGGGATTAAGCCTAGTCCTTTCCTTTAAATAGAGAATAACCATTCAGAATGGTGTGTAGTCTGAAGGTTTATACACTTGCCCATTCAAAGTTCAAGTTTATTAATAGGACGCTTGTTCCTCCTTTGCTGCAGTAACAGCCTCCACTTTTCTGAGAAGAGTTTGTACTACCAGCTGAATTTCCAAATGTGATTAAAACTAGTCTTAGACTGACCTGCAGTGTCAATAATGACTCAGCATGAGTATTTTTTCTTTAAGTCAAGGCTTGTTGTTGTGAATCAGCAAAAAGGCCATTACTTGGGTTAGTCACTGATGTTGGATGATTAGTTCTGGATCACAAACATTAGTCCAATTCACCCCAAAGGTACTGGACGGAACCGGAAAGGTACTGGATGGAACACAGCTCCACTGCTTCACAACCTCCAGTGTTTTTCTGTGGAGATTATTCAAGATGTAGATGTGCAATTAAATGCCCATGTCAGCAACGAATGCATCTTAAATGAACAGAAATCATTCATTGGAAGGGCTAAATGATACTAATGGATTCCACTGGTCTAACACACTAATGAAACCACGTCTAACCCAACAAATATTTACACCATCAAACATCAGAATTTCCCCTCAAACACCAACATCATCATATATATATATATACATATGTTAATGGAAGACGTGAACCCTTAAGGCTTGATCATGAAAAAATGCTGATCCTTTGTGCAGTGCATAAAAAACTTCTGCTTCTCTCTTCTCTCTGCTTTTCCTGTGAGGAAGACAAAGAGTCATTCTAATGGAGCTGTGTACACAACACAAAGGTGCCAACCTCTTCACTGAAAGTTCCCCACCAACCCCCATGGAGCATCATAAGACTGGACCCATCACATTCGCGTGCTCTTTCTGCCCTGCTGCTCAGACAGACATGAAAGAGAATAATTACAGCTCGGCTGTAGCACGAGCCTCAACAAGGCCAAAGTCAGGCCCAGCAACATGTTAGAAACGTGACCGTCATGAGAGAGATACTTTTTGCACAGTGTGAGGTATTTCAGCTCTTGTAGTACATACACTTTCATCTCTCTCTGCTATCTGTCTTGTTTTCTATCATGTTCTTCCTCCTTTTATAGATTCTCTTTTTACTGCAATCTGATCTCTCCCTTTTTCCCCAACACTACATGCTGTCTTTTCCTCTTCTTCCTGCTCTATTTCTTCTCTCACCTCTCACCTCCTTTCCTAGCTCATCTACTTTCTGTCCTCTTTCCATTATTACTCCTGTTTTCTTTTTCTTCACGTTTCATCCTTTCTCTATCTTGTTTCTCTCTTTTCTTTTCTTCTCCTTTTAATGTTGCTCTTTTTGTTGCTTCCTTTTTTAGCTAGTCTCCCTGGTGAGTGTATATCCACATCTTTTGGTTGGTGACTAGAGGTACTAGCCTAAACCCACAGTAAACCTGTTATCTCCCTGAATGCTTTTACTTCTAAA
The DNA here is from genome assembly GCA_037577275.1 of Bryconaethiops microstoma. NCBI lineage: Eukaryota > Metazoa > Chordata > Actinopteri > Characiformes > Alestidae > Bryconaethiops > Bryconaethiops microstoma. The sequence goes on from JBBJLS010000006.1 coordinate 19,431,253, forward strand.
AAAGTAAAAATGAAGCTGAGCAAACAACAACCGTGTCAGGTGAAAAGAACTCTCAGTAATGAGCTCTTTACAGGACTCCAGGAGAACCGCATAGCAACTATCAGTAACAAAACTGAAGTTTGTTCGGTGCTGTTCTGCTCTCTTTGGAATCCTTATGGTCAAAATAAAACGCCAGTCTTCCAAACTGAGCAACAGTAAAGCAGTCCAGTATAAATAATGTATACGTAATCATGTTAAAGCACTACAATAATAAAGACCCATGCAAAACTGTACTTAAGTGCAAATAACTGTGTAACTGTAAATAGTTCACATCCACCTCTGTTGAAGTGGAGGGTCATTTGAGGGAGGAATTTCAACCGCAAGGTGAGTGTGGCTCTCATGGCCCGGTGCCATGGTCCACTCTGGCCAGCCTGAAATTCTCAGACAGTTAATTAAAGTGGAAGAGGTGTGTGTGTGTGTGTGTGTGTGTGTGTGTGTGTGTGTGTGTGTGTCTGTGTGTGTGTGCATATGTATGTCAGTGCAATAGGAGTAAAATTACAGTTGGAAATGTATGTAATGAAGGTGAAACATAAGCTTCCGTTACTTTTTAGCTATTAACCTCATAGTCCCACTGAAAAGAAGCAAACATCTGACACAAAGCTTGTCTTGACTAATGTACTACCTTTTGGTTACGGGGATACTTTTTACCAAGCTACTAATTTAAGATGACTGTGAACTAATTGTGAAAAACACAATTAGTTTTCAGTTTTTTAAAGAAAAAACTTTCATGTTCTAAAAATGTCGCATTTTTGTTCATTTCGTTTCATTCTGTTATGTTTTTTTTCCTAAGCCAGCATTCTATATTCATGTGTTTTGTGTTGACATTTATTTCTTTATGTTTTATGTTTTATGGTGGTGCACCTTACATGTAATATATAGGACAAACACGATATATGACCATCTATCCTATGGAAACGAGAAGCATTCAGCGGCCGAGTTTCACTGTTTGGCACCAGAAACAGATTCTTTATTATCTGCCATGAACAGGGTTACACCAAAGGGCAAGAGCAGCACTGAATATATCCATGTTGAAGCAGAAGCTGAAATGAACGCACAGTCAGGCAGACGTTTTGTATTAGGGAAGTCTAAAAGACATTAAGGTTTCCATAATAAAACATGTATGAATGCGAGTATAGCATCATCATACCATAATCACTATGATCATACATCACATACCAGATGACCGGCATCCTGAAAAAAAACGTTCACGTTAGCGTGCCTATTTATGACATTTCTTCATGCAGCAGAAACTTCAACATTTTCGGAGCTGCTTATCCTATCTATGGTCCATGGGGGGTGCTGGAGCTTATCCTAGAGAAATACCCTGGCCAGGTCGCCAGTCCATCACAGGGCAAACATCTACTTTATTTTACTTATAATAGAATAGTAGAATATGCCAAACCTATAAATGGTGATATGTTATTAGTCTGAAGGATTGTAAAGCTAGTGATGATCCTTCTGAGAATTTTATTTACTTCACTTTGATTCTATCTCCACATAAGGTTCACAGTATTATTCTGCCCAGATTTCTCGTAAAAATTTCCACTCAGATGTGTTGACAGGCTTAATTCACACGGACCCCATAGGATCTGTCGACACATTTGTTGATTTTGCTTTGCCCCTTGGACAGCATGCACACTTGCACAAAGGTAGCATTTTTAATGTGTTAGAGTTGGCAGTCATTCCTCAGCTGCAGACATCCTGAACTTCAGGCCAGTCTGTGAACTGAACGGTGGACAAATCCTGCACATCACTGAACAGACAAACAGACAAATGAATGTCAGACAAGTAATGCCTAAAAAATGTAACAACAGAGTTTCAGTTGAATGTCTCTTTTTCTTAAGTTTGTCTTTGAGAAGTTGTTGTTGCATTAAGGTAAAATGTTTAAATGATTCCAGAAAGGCATTTGCTTCACTCCGTTTGTCTCCATGCTGTTAATGAATGAGAATGGAAAGTGAAAGAGAATGGAACCTTTTGATTTTAGAATCAGGATCAGAATCTGACACTTTACTGATCCCGGAGGTAATTGCTTATGTTACGGCTGCACATACACACAGACACACAAAGACACAAGAACAGTATAAAATAAAGTCTAAATAAATCCAATGAAGCAATCCAGAAAAAACCCTCAACATGAAATACACTATGCTAGGTATAAATACTAGTTAACTGAATTTCTAATGATGCAAATGGTGGTTAGGGGTATGTTTTAGAGATAAGTAGGGATAGTAGGGATAAGTATACAAGTAGTAGTATAGACGTAATAAGTTATAATTTGTATGTCCATTTTGGAGTCCTGTATAGACTAGAGTCCTGTATAAACAATAACATCGTTGTAATAGTGTAGGCTTCTTAACAGGGTTGTAAAAATGAGTTAGTACATTTTGAAGTACATATCTGAAGGTGATGATTCCACCGCATCCATTTTGGAACATTCAAATTGATTTTATTAATATTCAGGTCAAGTAGTTGCTCATGTTTGGGTAAAATAAAACTGCCAAGCTATTTCTATATGTAAAACTAAAATAAAATAAGGTACCTTTGTGTATTTGTGCATGTTTTTAATGATTCTTGATCATAATAAAATCAATGTTGAGATGTTTACAGCCAACTTCAAGAAGAGGCAAGATCACACCCAGTTATTCCATAATGGCAGACAAACCAAAACTGCTAATAGTATTAAAATAACTTCACATATCCTTACAACAAACAACAGCAAATAATTATTGTACATGAACAGTGATTGCATAGGACTGCATTTAATGTACAGCAGTAATGCCGTGTGAGGACTCCTACATAAGCCTGCCACCCAAATGATATCTAGTAACTGCAATCGTGTGGTCAGAAACTGGCCTATGATGAATGACATAGAAGGTGGGTATCAAATAGTACATCAACAAATGGGCTGGAGTTTGTAACAGTAAACAGTAACATTGTTGTAATAGTGAGAGGCTTAAATGCATCAGACCACTAATAGAGCTAACCAGAGACCCATTTGGCCTTTCAAATGGCACCATATGGATAAGGACCTTTCTACACAGAGGAGTATAATATATATGGCCTGTGACCAGCTGCTCCAGAGAGAGGCGGGTAGGATTTGCAGAGCCCCTGAACTGCCTAAATGAAGTTTGCCGATGGTAAATCTAGCAGTAGCTGAGAGAGATATGGGGGGGAGTTGTTGGAACTGACCCAGACTTAGAGGCAATCCCACCAGGAACCCTGAGAGCAACATATGCCCTTATCTTTTGTTCCACTCAGCAAACAGGGCTGAGGTCGTTTCCAACATTGGCGGTAATCTGTGAGAATTGAAAACAGAAACTCCTTTATTTGATGAGGGGTGACAGGTGGAGTAATCTAAGCAAACATATTAACTTGTATTCACCTATAATTTTTTTCCCTGAATGAAATGGACCACTGATGTTTAAGATTATTTTATGATTCTGTGATCTACGTGAGAGTGGGCTAAACATGAAGTACAACTTTGTACAATGTACAAATGTACAAAGGCACAATTTTAAGTATGCTTTTAAAAAGATACATCATTAAATTGTTCTTGGTTTCGACATATTGTTTTAGGCTCCAAATGTCTGTATCATTAAATGATATGTGGAGGTTCTTTAAACCTAAATTCTTTACACTTGTCTCGATCTCAGTTACATTACACTTCTTTAAAGAGCCATCCTCAGCAATCCAGCAAAGAACTGCAGCCCAGATTACTTTACCAGTGTGTTACTCTGTTTTCACACCATGATATACGATGAAATTTGTCTCAGTCTCACTACATTACATGCCGGGATTATAGCAAAGGAAGCATTTCTGTCCTGCTTCCTCCCCATGCTCTAAAGTATGAGTTTACGATGAAGCCCTAAAACCTTCTCACTTCCGTAGCAATTGCATGTAAGCCTAAAATACATCTCTCCACATTGACCTTGGCCAATATGGAAAACCCCCTACAACATCGATAGTGACCATCAAACTGTCTACTGTCCCTGTCAAACAGTGGCTGATTCACCACTGGCGACTCTAGAGGAGCATATTGCATATGAAGAGGAGTATGAATAGACTGAGGTCAGTGGTGGTGTAAAATATGGACTTTCACTGTATTGGAAATGCCTCATTTATTGCTTTCTCTCATCATGCAAAGGTCATAAGCAGTAACTGGCTAGAGTTTTAACACTTTTATTACTGTTCAGGCAAGGTGCTGCTGTTTCTGTGCAGATGGATGCAGGATGTATGAAGATATAAGTTTTGCTGCAGGTCTCTGTATGGCTTCACATCAGAAGGAGTGATCAGAGGTAATTGTAACACATTTTAATTTTAGAACAGGGAAGAGTTGAAGACTTTCTTTTGACCTAATTCTTTTTTACTTGAGCGTTTTGCAAGGGAGAATGAAGAGGGATATTCAGGAGGTGCAGAAGGAAGAGGGAGGTGTGGGTGGAAGAAGGAGGTGCAGGAGGAAGAGGGAGGTGTGGGTGGTGCTGCAGGTAGTGGGAGTAAGAGGGAGGTGTGGGAGGTGCAGGAGGAGGGAGGTGTGGGAAAAGGGGAGATACGGTAGGTAGAGGGAGGATAAGGGAGTTGAGGGAGATGTGGGAAGAGGGAGGTGCAGGAGCTGTGTGAGGAAGAGGGAGGTGTGGGAAGTGTGGATGGAAAAGGGAGGTGTGGAAGGTGGAAGTGGAAGAGGGAGGTGCTGCAGGTGAGGGAGGTGTGGGAGGAGGAGGGAGGCAGAGGTAGGTGAGGGAGATGTGGGAGGAGGAGGGAGGAGCGGGAGGTGTGGGAGGAGGGAGGAGGAGGGAGGGAGGTGCGGGAGGAGGGAGGAGGAGGTGCGGGAGGGCGGGGGTCCTGCGATTGGACTGAGCGGCGCGTGAACATGGCATTAGAGCGCGCGGCGGTGGAGAGAGAGGGGCTGCGGAAACATGCGCGCAGACTTGGAGATTACGTTCTTCTCCTCTAGCGCGCGCTGCAGGCCCACCTGTTTCTTTTTTTACTGGAGGATGGATTCAGCAGCTCGAGGCAAGTGTGGAGTCAGTGCTGGGAGAATAAACATGTCCTGAAGGAGGGGAGAGGAGCTTCACTCACTGTTATCAGAGGAACGCGAGGACCTTTCAGCGCACGAGGGGCTGGAGAGTTTACTCAGGACTCTGCAGTGGACATGGCTTACATGCACTGTGTGGAGAACAGGAGGATTTGCACACCAGCCCTTATAGCACTGGCTTTTATTTGCTTCGAGGTGAGCAGTTTGTTCATAACATACACACACATGCTTATGCATCTACACACATAATTATGCATCTTTTATTTTCAACTCTTAGAGCACACAATCCAGTCCTCCAGCCCACGGAGCTGACAGAGCTGCATCCTCACTGCTGGAGTCCCTTCACCTACCTTCCAGCACAGGTACCAGCACATCCAGCCTCCACCCATCTCACTTCTCCTGGACTATCGCAGCTGGCCTGTGCAGTCTAATGTTTAAATTAGTAAAGAAATGAATTACAAAGAGTTCCAGGTTTGCACACAATGCTCCGTGTACCAGGTTTGCGCACAGTGCTAAGCTCCTTGATGGGGGAGACCTGGGCTCAGTGAAATGCTTTCTCACAGTGAGGGAGATAACCAGCAGGGGGCGCTACAGAACAGCCCAGCTGTGCAGGTGTGAGAAAAGTGACCGACTTATGTGATACAGTAAGTGCGAGAAACCTTTAGGATTTGGGTTTTCTCTATGGCCTAAAATTCCAAAGTTAGAGGTGTGAGCAACAACAAAACAGCCTGAATCAACAAAACATAGTGAAATTAATCCAAGAAGAAATTAATAGTTTCTTTACAGGCATAATGAAGTATTGTCACGTGAGAAGATAAGATTGTACTAAGTGTACTAAGAAGATAAGATTGCACTATTTAGATCATTGAATAATGAGTGTCTAATTAATGTGAAAATAGTATTTATACTTTCTCTGTCTCTGTTTTCTCACACACACACACACACACACACACAAACACACACACACATACACACACACACACACACACACACACACAGCCTGTAGGTTGGCATGCACACAAGGGTGAACAAAGACAGACACCTCAAGAAGCTCTCCGTCAAAGGCTGTAAATGGCTGTGTACTGCCTGACAGTACTGGACTCAGGGACTGTATGTGGTACACATATGTGATCAAGATAGAGACAGAGAGAGAGAGAGAGAGAGAGAGAGGTTGGGAGGGAGTGAGGGAGAGGGAGAGAGAGTTTGTTTGTTTGTGTGTGTGTGTGTGGGTGTGTGTGTGTGTGTGTGCGTTTGTGTGTGTATGTATGTGTGTGTGTGTGTGTGCGTGTGTGTGTGTGTGTGTGCGCGTGTTTGTGTGTATGTGTATGTGTGTGTGTGTGTGTGTGTGTGTGTGTGTGTGTGTGTGTGTGTGTATGTGTGTGTGTGTG
>JBBJLS010000006.1:19437811-19454305 GCA_037577275.1 Bryconaethiops microstoma
GTATGTGTGTGTGTGTGTGTGTGTGTGTGTGTGTGTGTGCGTGTGTGTGTCTGTGTGTTTGTGTGTGTGTGTGTATGTGTGTGTGTGTGTGTCTGCGTGTTTGTGTGTGTGGCTGTGTGTCTTTGTGGAGACCGAAGACCAAAATGTCCTCAGAATAATAGAAATACCGTTTTACTGTGCTGTTTCCATTTCAAGTTTTGGAAAGAACAGTAATACTAAAAGAAAATGGATCATCTTTTGATTACTGAGGTTTACATTAGTATTAGGTTTAGGTGCATGTGCAGTATAACTCAGCTGCAGTATTACACAGGCCAGTGTCCTCACAAATTTAGAAGTGTGTCTGTGCATGTGCGTGATTAGCCTCTTCTGTGGACCAAATATCCCCAGGATGATGGAAAACAAGAATGTTTTTGCAGATAGAGGAACATCTTCTCCTCCTGAGGAAAAATGCCTCCATTCAATAGAACAATTTTAATTGCATACAATAAGCGAGACAAAGCTGATGAGCATTGAGATGCACCCACACAGAAGAATACACAAACATCCCACAAAGACTGGAATACACTTGTGGGTGTGATAGCCTGAGTTCCACGACAATGAACATGTTGGTTCTGTCTCAACGCATTCAGATTTGAACGTAGCCCAGCACCTCAGAGACACACAGATGAGGGTTCAGCAGAGGTCAGATTCACTACCAGTAAACCAGTTCTACTTATATGTTTGTGAGTGTTATTTTTATAATATGGAGTGTGGAATGATAAACCTTTCTACCTTTTCCCTAGAGATGCATCATACAGATTAGACCAATGTTTCAAACTGATGTTGATGGTGCATTTATCACACTCTGGAATATTTAGGTGCTGAATGGTTTGGAGACTCTGGAATACTGTGCTAAAATGTTTTCTAGACTCTGAATGAACAAACTCGTACATGGGCGTGGAGAAGCAAGCTGAAATGTTTTCTTTAATGCGTTGTTATTGGCCAAGACCAGCTCATCTTCATCTCTCAAAGGAGGACAAAACAATTATTGATTTTGCATGTTGCTTTAAAACTTTCTTTCACAAACGACCTAAGACTACTAGTGGCACCTCTGATGTATTCTGGAGCAAGGTAGCGTCCCCACACACTGCTCCCCGGGCGCTGTGTTCCTGTCTGCCCGCTGCTTGACTTGGTGACTGGGTTAAATGCAGAGGAAGAATTTCGTGCTGTTCACAGTGTGTGCTGTTGTGTGTTCATGTATGACAGAACGTTCACTTTGCACTTTACACTTTGCACTACCTGTTTGACCAAGAACACTCCAGCCAGGATTTTATGCTATTTTGGATAAACAAATCAATAATCAGCCCTACTAATCTGAATTCTATTCTGAATGTGTGCACATGGTCTGAAAAAAACATAATGCATCCAATGATAATGACAGCCTGATGCTTCTTTTACGCACTGACAGAAACATGGTAGCTCATTTCCCATATTGTGATACATTTCGCCATTCTAAAAGTGATGAAGCATGCATTGTAACTCCTTAGGTATCAGATTTTAGTGCAAGTTCTCCAAAGTTCCAAATGTATAATCAGCTAGAGATTACGTTTAATATGGCTAATGTAAAATCAGTACACATTCTGCATTCGTTCTTTGCTTTTTTTGTAGAGTATGAGATTGTGGCTCCATATGAGGTGGACCATGAGGGCCAGTACATTTCCCATGCTGTGGCTCACCATCACCGCAAGAGACGCTCAGTGGAGGGTCAGGGGACTGACCTCACTTCCATGGCCCACTTTAGGCTCCATGGTATGGGCCAAGAGTTTCACCTAGAGCTTCTTCCGTCCAACAGTCTGATTACGCCTGGTTTTATCGTCCAAACTCTAGACAAGAATGGCACCAAGAGCCTGTATCCGTTTGCACAAGATGATTTCTGCTTCTATCAAGGATCACTCAGGTCAATGGTCAACTCCTCTGTGGCCTTGTCAACATGTGCAGGAATGGTGAGTAGATTTTCTGTATAATAAGACAGTGTTTAATGAACCAGTGCACCATGTATTTTATTGCACTTCCAATCGCAGGCTACTTTATATGGTTCATGGGTTGCTGTGGTAATGCATGTGGTTCTGATATGAGTATTTCAGGAACAGTGGTGTTGCTGGAGTTTCTACACTTGTCAGTGACACTGCTAGGTTGAGAGTGGTCTGTCACACAAAATTAACCAATCAAGTGAATCTGTTGTCAGAAAGTAGCCATTAATGAAGAACTAGATTAATCACAAAATTGCGTATGTACATGAGCTGCAGTCATGTTCCCAAGCAAAGTAGAGCTACAAGGTACAATTTTTTCTTAAATAAAGGTGACAGAGAAATATGTTCAAGTGAGACAGAGAGTTGCATGATATTACCCCACAAAAAAGTTTTGATTGCTTTGGAGACTTGACATGTTGGAAGACATAAACCGCAGGCATCAGCCAACAAAACTTGAAAAGCAATCAAAACTATAATTGTGCAGTCTTGTTTCTTCAACAAATCTGCAGTTGTGTGATGGATAGGAACACTCAGTCTTAGTCACAGGTCAGATCTCTGCCAAGTAAGGGAAATGGATCTGGATCATTAACGCACCAGAAATCGATTAATGTTGATTATTTAATTGTGAACATTTCCTTGCTTAAATCATTGTCTTTCACAGTCAGTGTGAGACAAAACTGGTAATTAAATTTGATTAATTAACAGTTAAAAAATAATTGTTGCCATTGAATGATGCATAAAAGTCCTTATTCAGCAGCTGGCTTAATCACAGGACACAGACAGTTTGAGAGATGGTTGTTATACTGCTATGTTGTGTTCTGTTGTGGTGTCCAGCCAAATTTTCCATCTGTACTGTTCTCATTCCTCACTCTCAAAAACTGTCCCATACTGGATGCCCACTCAGACCCCCAGACAGAGTCCTCATCTATTCAGAACCAACCCCTCCAGGGGAGTCTCTTCCATTCTTGTGAGAGGAAACACTTCTTGTCTACAGATCTTGGTGATATTTTTTTACTGAAATCAGTGAATAACATTCCCTGTAGCAAGATCAGTAGCTAGCAAGGTTTAACAGTGTAGGGCTCACTATTTGACCAGCAACAAGTCTCTGTTACCATCTTTATTTATCTGTTTTAACTGCTTATTAGTGATTTATGACCTAGTTAGTAAACCTTAATTAACCATTAATAACTTTTAACCATTCATTAACCCTTTATGAGGATTGTCTTATTGTTAAGTGGTACATTTTTTTGCTTTTTTTTTTTTTTCACAGGTGCTACAACGCAAAGCTAGTAATGAGGCCTCTGCGATACACATGAAAAATGCAAACACTGCAAATCTAAGTCATTACACAAAGACTTCTGAACCTGCTGCAAAATGTAAACTGTATAAGAACTGTAGAGCTATCCATCTGCAAGCTTGAAGTTTGTTTGTACCTTTGTCCATTTTTGTTGCGTCTGGGAATCAAAGGAAAATGCACAGTGTATTGGCCCTCTGTGTATCATAATATAAAATGTGCTTTCATATCTTAATATGAAAGTATGTGGTTGGCTTTGGCTTCCTATGGGAGAGAATGAGAATAAGAACATGGCATCTTGGGAAAATGTTCCCCTTTTCCCCTGTTAGGTGGTGGTCTAGTCCACTGGGTCCCTCGACTCATAAGCCTCTCCGCACGCAGTTCCCAGTCAGGGGCTGAGAGAGTGCAGCTACTGGAGCTTCTATTCTCATGACTCTGCATAGAAAAGTCCCTTTAAACCAGTGACTCACTAACCCACATAAATTTAGGTCAGGGAAGGGCAGAGTTTCTTACTGGAAAAACAGAGACTCCTTTTATAGTCTGAAAGACAGTTTTTAGTGTCTCTTCTGCTCCTTGGCAAAAACATTTATTATGCCCAGATAATTAAGAGTTTATTGAGATATTTTATGCCGTTATTAATTTGCTTTGGACAGAGCATGTGGCAGAGAAGATGATGGAAAACCCAACAGGGAGAGAAACAGCACACACTGGCCTAACTATTCCTAGGATCACCTGTAAATCTCCGAGCTTTGCCTGTCATCTGTAATGTTATATAATATTGTGTTATGTCTGTATGCTGTATTCCGTATGCTTTCGAGAAATCAAACTTGTTTCTGTGTCACGGTTTCATCCAAAGGCCATCATGGTTTAATCACCACTTAGCATTTCAAGTAAACATCACAAATCAAACCAAATGCAGAAGGGTTATTTGTAGCTTTTATCTAAGCCCCCTGGAAACTCCAGCACACACTGAGCAGGTATGTCTGTTTTGGTTAGTTCACAGTTTAATGTGTATTTGACATGTTTTCATTGGCTTTAAAAACAGTTAACTCTGAGAAGTCACAGATATCGCCAGCGATAACGAAAGCATGTTGAAATGATTTGTTACCAATGGGAGTCTTTCAGAACAAGACCGCTCTAGAACAGCTCCAGAGTGACAATGAAATACTTATTTTAATCTCATCTTTTCTCATAACGGCGGGTTTTGGAGAAAGAATTCAGAAATCAGTGTTCCTGCATTAATACGGAACTGAGATGTGTTATTAAAAAAGATGTGTTTTTCTCTGGGAAGCATAGATATTTGATCAAAAGTATAGTGATAGTATATGTTAAATTGATTTTGCAGGAGATTTTTAAAAGGAGGAGGTATTAAGACAAGGACGGAAGGAAGAAATTCGACATATTGTTTATTTTCTGACATTCAGAGCGCATGGAAATATCAAAAGTGCAGATTCGAGCCTGTTGATGCAAAATGGAAGTTCAGTTTTAAACGTAAATAATTCAGTATTGCTCTAATTAACGTGAAGTACGTTACATTACATAACATTACATTAATTTGGCAGATGCTTTTATCCAAAGCAACTTATGAGTAAGTTTCAGGGTGAGTAAGTTTCAGGGTGTATAAACCATTACATAACAACATTTGTGTAATGTAAACTTGTGTAATGTATAGTGTATCATAAAATGATGGCAATAATTGGAATTTCTGAGGGTTTACCTGAGAGTTTCATCCAGGAAAAAAACAGATGAGTCAGAAGATGTGTAAATATGCCCAAACTTAACTTCTGTCACATACAGATTTTCAGTCAGAAAAGAAAACCTTGGTGATACACATAAGCAGTGAATAACTGGTAGGAAAGACTGTCGCTGTCCGTGTGATGTGATGTGATGTGATATGTGAGACTCAAATCTGGCAGCTGCTCGCCGTCACGTCTTCAGCTGGAGGTGATTAGGATCTCAGCCACACACATTCGTTTGTTAACTCCGTCTCTTCCAGGGCCAAGCGCTGTGTCGAGTGCTGCCATGTTTTAAAGTCTGCGCGTAAATTCACTTTGAATGACTGTGAGAGCATTTGGCAAGGTCTTGACTAAGCTGGTGCAGTTTTGATGACAGTAGGGAGTTTGCCGTAAAAAAAATTCCTTAAGTCTGCGGAGCAAGAAGCAGACGACTGACTTCACGAGCCTTTGACATTTTACAGTCCAGCGTTACAAAAGGGTTCTTGTGGCAACATTGAAGCCAGTAACTTTATGTGGCTACATTTGTGTGTGCTCTTGTTTTTGCAACCTTATGAGGACCAAATGTCAGACTTTAATTTCCCAACTTGTCTACACAAATTGTGAGACCTTCATATTGATTTTCAGTATTGTTATGGCTACAATTATGACTAGAATTAGGGCTAAGAATTCAGGTTAAGACTAAGTCTGTAGATTTAGATTTATGTTTTGGGTTGAGTGTATGCTTGGAGTGGTGCACGCTAAGTGGTAGATTTAGAGTCAGAGACACAAGCCTATACACAAACCGAACATTTACAGTGTCACTAGAATATGGCCTCGAAAATTAGCTTCATTTGGTTGCTTGTAGTTTAGATATACAAGCACATATATCAGTGTGTGTGTGTGTGTGTGTGTGTGTGTGTGTGTGTGTCTGTGTGTGTGTGTCTGTGTGTGTGTGTGTGTGTGTGTGTGTGTGTGTGTGTGAGAGAGAGAGAGAGAGAAGAAGTTAAAAGGTACAATGCCAAGTTTAAAGGTGGCTCATTGGGATTGTCAATTGGGAGTGTCATTGCGAATGCCAGTACGGGCTAAAAAAGGCTCCATGGCATGAAAACGCCAGGAACAAAATCCCCTCTGAAGTGTCTGCATAAGACTTCACCCTCACTAACAATAGGCTAATTGTGAGTGATGTCACTTGTGAACTTTAGTGAAGGCTGGAAAATCCACCAATGAACACCAATGAATAGGAACTGAATCCCATTATTCCCTGCACCATAATGGAGAGTAATTGAGAGAAAGGATAAAAATGGTTAAAATGTTAATGGCCCATAAGTTAGTCTGGACAAGGTAGAGATCTAAGAAGCTTTAACATCATTACTGCATGAATGGCAACTCGGACTTGACTGGAGAAAAGACTTGAGGCTCATGAGGGAAATGCTTCATGACGGGAGAAAAGACTAGTGCGTAGCAGAGCACAGTTTTGTGGTCATAAGAAGGACATGTCCAACTGTGACCAGCAAATTGCAGGAAGTGTTCAGTTATGATGTAATCTCATGTCGCATCCACTCAGGTTTCAGGCTTTGGCTTTATTGGAGCTCATGAAGCAGAGTGAAAAGCAAGCTGGACTTTGGATAGAGAGCCTCTATTTTAGAAGTGCTTTACATTCAAGATCATCATTGTTATCTACAGGCAGTGTTCAGTCTTTAATGAAAAAAATGTAATTGGCTCAAATTCCTTCTGATCCTAAATGCCTTCAACCATCTAATACATCTTTGGTGTCTAATGTTTTTCTTTAGTTTTGCACTAGAGCTTTGCACTGAAATATTTGAGTTATCTTAAATGGATGTGCTTTCTGACACTGGATAACATACTTTTATCTACAAAAAGACAAAAGTATGGACAAAATTTGAGCTTCAAGATGGTTGCTGCTATGCAATGAACTTTTGTCCATTTTGTAGATAAAACCATGTCACACATTGTCAGAAACCACATAAGGAAGTCTATTAGAGATTGCTTATCAGCTCAGTGTGGTTTGCAAGGTGTGTAATGATTTAGCCTCGAAGCTCCGATGTAAATCAAAAGAAGCAAAGTTCAGACATCACACGTGGCCATGGCTTATCAAATATGTTAACTATGAAATATTTATTAAGAAGTCAAACCCTAGCTGAGCATGAACTGGCAGTTACCCACAATCCACAAGAACTTCCAGTCTAGTATTTTTTGTGGAAAAGGTTCTCCCTCACTCTCAAGGTCTAAGACAGAATAGAGTGGTCCGGCTTCATTCTTTCTCAAGGAGGTCCCAGAATGTCTAATGGCATGCTTCATTTGTGTGACGGGGCTTTGAAAAACACAGCACATGGTCCCAAACGGTCTTCAGATAGCAAGAGAAAACAAAGCCTGCGTCCAAAAAATATACATTAATATCATTCACAAAACAAAAGCAGGCTTTAACCTTTAATCCCTGCTTGTGACTGTAATGGCTCGAATGAATTATGGACTAACACATATTTATGATAAACACTCGAGGCGCAGTACCACATGATTTAGACCAGGGAAAATCACTCTATGAAAGCAAAGCTGCAACGGCAGCCAGGTGATGACTAACTGCTGGATGCAAAGCAGCAGGCTTTAAAGAATTTCAGGACATAGTGACATGCATAGGGCTTTTCACACTGGCATCTGGGCATAGAAGTGGGTGGAGTCCCTGTCTGCTGAGATGAAATTTACAATTTGCAAAAGCAAAATCTTGGGTAGGTCACCAGATTCAGCGGAAGGTATAATCCCTTGTGTCTTCCGAACTTCATGACTATGGCCCTGTTTACAGTTGGTTTTTAAATGTGTTCTGGGAGATCGGATCACAAGTGCACAGTGCTGTGTCCATTTGTCATATGTGAACAGCACAAAATTATTTTCTGTATTAACCCATTCACCTCAGAGGTACTAGCAGTCCTGGGACTGCCACCAGCCGCTCCAGTGCAAATGACCACCAAAATGCATTGTGATCTGATCACTCAAACCACTCGCCAAAGTGGTTTGGGGCGCGTGTAGCGTGAGTGGTAATGCATCATGATACATCCCCGACACGGATGCCACAGGATAATACAACACTCGGCAGCACACCAACGCTCAGAAAATGGAGAGGAGCAGCATTAAGTAAAAAATTTGAAGTAAACAGCATGTAAAGCCAACAGCAACAGTAAATCTGGGACAGGATAACTTGCCCAATTTACAATGACTTGGGCAAAGTGTTACTTGACCATCCGTCATGTTGCCCTGTGGAAGGAAATTTGTTGGATTCTGATATCTCCAGCTGTACAGCTGGCTGTTTAAAATATTGAAGGTACACTGCAGATTTAATGTTATTAAACAAAACTACAGTCATACTGTATTAGAGTATGTTGTAATTGTGAGAAGTGGTGTGAAGTAACTGAAATCTGAAATCAAGCAATCAACTGGACACCTTGCAAAGACACAGTTGTAAACGGTGATGACGGCCTATACAACCTCGCGATATCCGTTCCATCATTGCTAATGAAAAAGTGATGTAAATTCTATTAACAAAGACACATCATCATCTTTCTCTGATTTCTGATCTCTTAACCACAGCTGCTGCAATTTTTCGCTGGGTGATGAACTTTTGTGCATTTCATTAATAACGTTATGTCTTACAATATCATAAACCACATGAGCAAGTGAATGTGAAGAGATGTAAAACCTATCGGGTGCAACCTATCGGGTGCAAAACCTATGAAGCAAACTTTAGACACCACGCATGGCCACACATGATATATAAGAGTGGTCACCAGATCTGGCAGAAGATGCCATATCACTTGCATCTGAATGGCTTTATGAGTCACAACGTTTTTACACCAATGTGTTTCATCATAGCAAGAGAAACTGCCATCAGCAGTTCATGTGATGTAATGCTATTAAAAAAAGAAATGTGATCATCTCTCTGAAATAGCTAGCCAGCATAATATCTTTTTATAGCCTGCATTGAATTACTCACACCTACGCTTCAGTCCTGTAGAAATTTGAGTTCCCTTTCAGTTGCATGAAAAATTCACTATCAAATGTGGTCTAGAGGCAAGTGGGTTTTCCTCTTTTGCATCTTGCTTCTTCTCATGTGTTTCTTGTTCATGCTCTCAAGAGGGTTTTCCCTGACAGGGTCTCTCTCTTCTTGGTCTTTGGGGGTCTGGGCATGCATTTCTGAAAAAGCTGATTTGTGACAGTGTCTGTTAATAGCACTAATGAAACTGAAGAGATATCTTTACCTCAGAGTTACAATTTTGTACTGAGGCAGCTGGTCATAAATTAGAATAAACCAGATCTGTCTGTACCTGGGTTTTTGCCTCCTTTGGCTGCGTTTGGCTGGTCGTGTCTGGATCTGCCTCATGCTGCTAGAGGGCAGCTTGGTTGATCGTTGCAACTTTTATGACTGCTATTTACACCTCGTAGCTCTTGGCGTGTAATTTGATGATGAGCAGTTACAGGGGCGGTTCAGACGTTTGTTTTTGGCTAGGGCTGCCATGGGACTGCCGAGAGGAAATGCTGATTTGTGGAAGGCAATTACCAGAAGTGGAAAGGGCACAGAAAAAGTCCAGGCATGTACAAATACATTTGACATTGCATTCAAATACATAGACTTTAATATGGAGTTGTTCCTCCCTTTGCAGCTAATACAGCTGTCAGTCTTCTTGGAAGGCTTTCCCCAAGCTTTTCGAGGGTTTCTGGCGGAATGTATGCCCATTCATTCTGTAGAGCATTTATGATGTTGGATGAGAAGGCCTGGCTCGCAATCTCTGTTCCAGTTCATCTCAAAGGTGTTGGATGGGGTTGAGGTCAGGGCTCTGTGTGGGCCAGCAAATTCTTCCATACCGAACTCATCCAACCATGTTTTTATGGACCTTGCTTTGTGCACGGGGGCACAGTCATGCTGGAATGGAAAAGGGCCTTCACCAAACTGTGTCCACAGAATTGGAAGCATGGTATTGTTCAAAATGTCTTGGTGTGCTGAAGCATTAAGATTAACCTTCACTGGAAGCAAGGGGTCTAGCCCAAACCCTGAAAAACAGGTGTGTCCCAAAACCTTTGACCATATATTGTGTAATAGCTTATCCTAAAAGGTGAATATCACACCATTAAACAAGACCTTAAACAAAGCTGATAGGGTTAATACAGCTATAATAACATTCACTTATACAAATACAGATTTACTGTGTGAGTCACTGGTTATCTTACACAAGAGTACATGAATTTTGCTGATTTATGACTGTAAAGCCTTGAAGATTTTGAGTTGTTTTTCTTGCAATTTCCAAGTTGACATAAAAACCCCACTGTGCTGGAAAGGCCAAAAGATCAGTGGTAGGGAATTTAAACAAATGTCATCTACAATTTGAAGTTTTACTCTAAAGGAAAACAAAACCAGAACAACATGGAAAACAACAGGTCCATATTTGGAAAAGACATGCAAAGCTTGCCTACAGAAAAAAAATGGCACATATGGGACATCAAATTTTCTTTTGCAACATTCCCAATAACGAGTACCAGTGTTTCTGCAGTGTGTCACAGTATATCACCTACCCTTGAAGTCTTCATCTGGCAGGTAAAAAAGTGTCAGAGCTTTTAAAACACTTAAAAACTTAAGCCTAAAAGTGACCACACATGAATGTCTTTATATTATTCACTGTAACTTGGTGATACACTGTGGGCCAAACATACATGCGAATGTAGGCGCAGTGTAAATTGCACCTTGATATGATAGCATTAAGCTACCATAATGCATCGCAAGTAAAAAATTTATTTATGAGTCATGCAACCTGGAAGATGAAGACTTGGAAGTAATTGAATGGAGAAGCTGGTGGGTATTTAGTCTGCTTTGTTGGTTTGTTTTGTTTTTATCTTTCATTATTTTTTTGTATTATACTGTATGTTGATGTGGGATATAAAGTGTTTTTTTCTTCTTTTGCAAAACAGCTATGATTCGAGTTCAGAGTTTAACAGTGGAGACCTACACATTGTCCTACACTCTACATTGTGCTGCCTGTTTTCTCACTGTTCGCCTACATTGCATCACTGAGATATTTCTCTAAGCAAAGGTCATGCTAGCAAGTCCGTGGGTAGCTATTTGCAAAATCTTGGACCAGAAGTAATGCCCCTGATTGCCTGAAAGACAGCAAGAGTTGCAAGGGCTGTCACATAAAGTGAAGCTTCTCAAAACTGGCTTTCAGGGGATTAGGCTTGACAAAGACTCGGGGATCCACTCATACTTGGGCCTGGGGACAGCGCCGGGCCCAGTCACGTACAGCAGAAAGTCATGCTTCTACTTCTGCTTCTGCCTGAGCTGCAGCCCAAAAGGCCCAGCACCCATCAGTGCTGCTTCTGTAGAGCAGGCTTGTCTGATCTGCCGAAGGAAAGGAGCATGGTTCAAGGGCTTTGCTGTTTCTAGGCCTGAACAATCAGATAATTGGAACCCTTTGAAGTCCTGACTGAGTTTTTGAAGATCAAACACTCAGCCGTTTGACCCCCTCTCTTTGGTCACAGGGACTTTTTCGCTGATCACGTGTGCCTCTGTGTGACACTCTTCATAAATCTGCTTAAACTTGTTAATGATATCAAAGTTATCAGGTGGCTAATTGACTGTACCCCAGACAGCCAAAGAGTCTTAAAATTTAATTTGTTTCACGCAGAGGTTTCCCTTTCATGAGCTATTTGCAAGGGCCTACATATTTTTTACCACTAATACCGATTCCTTTTTTCAGCACCATAAAATCATCGAGCTCAGCTTGGAGCGACATGAATGTGCTTCCAGTGACTTAAATTGTAGTTTTATGGTTATGATCTAATGTTGCAAGCAATGGATAAATGATTTATACACGCTGACTGAGCCACCCATACATGTCCCTTTGGCTGACTGATATGAGACGTCAGCCATATTTCACATAAACACCCCCCCCAGATGCGCACACACACACACACACACACACATACACACACATATATACATATATATATATATATATATATATATATATATATATATATATGTATGTGTATGTGTATGTGTGTGTGTGTGTGTGTGTGTGTGTGTGTGTATGGATACAGTGAGATGAAACAGTGTGGTTCCAGAATCCACTTATACACAAAATAGTAATATAAACTAAAAACTATTGCAATTTTGAGTTTGAAGGTTGTCTATTCTTGCCATGGAATTTTATTTACAGCATAAATTTTACAGTATAATAAAGCCTATATAAAGAATACTGTTCCTCTGTTTTAGAAAAAGACAGACTTCACCTGTCCTAGATTTGACAAGGATGGGAAGAAAACATGTGGGATGGGATTTTCTTATCAGGACTTGTGTCAATCAGCGACACTAACTCCCGAACAGAAGGAAGATTTTGAAGAATGGCTTGGTGCACTGACTGCCGCAAAACTCTGTGATTACAAGCCTGTAAGGATATTTCCAATATTTGTCATATCAAATAAATATTGTTTATGACATTCCTAGAAAAGAAGTCCTGAACCGTCCTTTTATATATTTAAAAACATTTTACACATGCCCCAGCAACTAACATCGGTGTTCAGTGTTTATGAAGTTTGTCTTCATTACTGTCCCTTTTCTTACATTTTTATTAATTGCTTATTTATTATGTACAGTGGCATAAAAAAAACTTTTTTTTTAAACAGTGTAACCTGTGATGCAATAACCATAAGAGTGATCAACATCACAAGCAAAAACATGAGAATAAAAGCATCAATTCTAAAATATATAAAATATATTTTAAAGCACAAGAAATAAGAGAAGGTTCTTGTCTGCGGATGCTACACATGCCCGGCGCGGACGAAGTGAGTAATTGGGTATTGGAGCTACAAGCAGAATCATCCCTAAGTATGTTAGTGAGGGCGCACAGATAGATTTTTTTTTTCAGTCTTAAAAGTTGCATTTTCTGCTACTCATAAAATTGAATAGTGTATTAGCCCAAATTTAGACTCATCAGTCCATGTGAACCTTTTCAAACCTGAAGCAAGATTGTCTCCTCTCTCTCAAAGATGAAAGCTTTAATGTTGACGGTGACAGTTGCGGTGGTTTACCAGGTTTTGAATGGTTGTTAATATTAGTGTCTCTGATGGGTAACACACCATCACAGTGCTTTTTGTGAAAGGATGGAAAAGGTCAGGTGGAAAAAGAAGAGCTGCAAATTGGGCACTAAGAAAACTCATCTTATACCTATTGTTGGAGGCTTCTATGTAATTTTATATTTTCTGCTTTTTTTCTGACACTCAGAAATGAGTAAGTTGAACTTAATTGTCGTTTTGACTGGAACTGGAATGCACTAAAGGGTGGTCTCTTACTGTGCGTAGTGTTATAGACTTGGAAAAAAAGATCTGTAGGGATATTGCACAAAACTATTGTATGTTGTGAAATTGTATGGGTTACACCATCTTTCATTTCTGATTCTGCCTCCGAATCTGCCAAGAACAGTGTCCAGGATGCCGATCCTATGTGGAACGAGCAGATAAGACAAACTTGTGTGTTCGCTGCACCATCTGCACTGCCAAGATGGGACGCACCTATGAGTTCTGCTGGAACTGCCGGAAGCCATGGAAGGGGTCAGTAGTCAGTGCCCTAAAATGTGAAAACAAAGGTTGTGGAGAGAGAACGGTAAGTGTATTGTTTTGAAATCATATTTCAGTGATCAGTATAATAGACTTGTTATTTGATTATGATTCTAAATTTGGTAAGGACAAAGGCTATGCAGTTGTATATTACTTTGTTAAATTAGTCACCTTTACATTATTCATTATATACTCGAGGAAATAGTTAAGTATTTGACTCGGTTAAGTGGAAATTATCATGATCAAGAATCATCTGAATTACCAAACACCATATAGAGAATATTGCTTGAATGTTATCTGAAAGAGAGTGAAAGGAAAGACGGACAGGGAGAGAGGAGAGAACAAGAACTAAATCCAAGGTGCAGACTGTTCTGTAGTCATAACACAATCATTGGTTAGAGCACATGTTTCTCTCTAACAAGACATCCAATGTGGCAGGGCACATGTGCTAATTAGTATGTTTTAATAGGAGACAGTATGAGAGAGAAGAATCAGAAATTAACAGTCCTAAAAGATCCAAACAGGCTGCTGTAGAAAAGCCAGCATGCAAAAATCAGATGAGAAATCTTTCAGACTGTTCTTTACATCCTGGCTTAGTTTAAAGTTTTATGTGTCACTGTTAGCAAGATCATATTTTATATGATCACATGCACAAAGGTAGAGTTTTTTTTTTTTTTATGATTTCTTAACAGGCCAGTTCACCTGATCCTCTTGTGCTGTGCAACCCAGAGTTTAAAAAGAATAAACTTGAGAAAAAGAAAGATGATGTAAGTAGATTCTATACTTAAATGTTACTATGTAATAATACAAATAGAGATTTCTTACAGAGGTTTGTGTTTAATGTTTAATGCTTTCTGTAGATATACCCTGTAATAGACAAATTTACTACCAGAAACCGTCTTGCGCTGCTCGTCAACAACATTCAGTTTCAGTTCCTGAATGACCGAGTCGGGGCAGAGAAGGATGAGCTTGACATGGAGAAGCTTTTGGCAGGGCTAGGTTATACTGTGGTGACTCTCAGGGATCTATCTGCTCAGGTAATTACTCATAAATATAGGATGAATAAAACTGTTAACAATTAGTTGCTGAGCCGCTCTTTTTTGGCTTGTTCTCCAGGGAATGGATGCTGCCATGCAAGACTTCTCCAAGCGACAAGAGCATGAACAGTCGGACAGCTGCTTTGTGGTGTTCATGTCCCATGGAAATGCATCTGGATTATGTGGTGTTTTTCACTTTAATGATAAAGAAAAGGATATTTTCAATACCGATAAGATCTTTGAGCACCTGTACACACAAAACTGTGCTGGACTGCGTGACAAGCCGAAAATCATCCTCATCCAGTCATGTAGAGGAGGTGAGTAACAAATTAATCAGTGCATGCTTTCTCATAACATTTAACATGTGTTATATTGTAGGTCTCAGTCCATTTTAATATCCTATTAATATAATACTAACCTAACAATAATAACATTTTAGATGCTGATGGTGCAGTAAACGTACAAGACAGTGCAGGGCAACATACAGAACACCAGGAGAAAGACATCTGCTGCCTGAGATCCTGTACTCCGGGTAAATATCATCAATTGTACCTTTACAGAAGTGTGTAGCTACAAGCTGAACCTACAGTACATGGCCAAATGAGATACCTTTTCTAACTTAACATGTAAAAACCTGTGATGGTGGTCTTAACATGTATTAATGTCAAATCTATTCATGTAGATCAGTAACATAAACACCAAGCTATTTATTGTTTTATGGCAGATTTTTTTTATTGTTTTATGCATATCATTTTGCTTACACATGGTATTGATAACATGGGAATAATTAATCCTGCCTGACTTTATATTTTATGCATGCAGATACTGTATCTTACAGGAATACGGAAAAAGGTTCAGATTTCTTTCAGGACATTGTGGAAATATTCAATCAGAATGCCCACCAAGACCACATCGAAGAGCTCTTTAGAAAGGTGCACATCTTGATTAAATATTTGTCTGCTAGCAGATTATTTTCTTGGTGCTCAGTTCTGTGCTCTTAACATACCATATTTTGCCATATTTTAAAAAGCCATTACTGCTTCCTATCACGACACGGTTGTGACTTGTTATTAAATTTACCAACAGGTTCTCTTGAAATTTAAAAGGAGCCATCCCAGTCAAATGCCATGCAAAGAGAGAACATCACTATCAAAGAAGTTCTACCTGTTTCCTGGGCTATAAGTGATTTTGGACGCATTCTCATGTTGCTGCACACGAACTCTTTCGGTTCTAGTAATACGTACTGACACCGTTTTTTCTGGAGTTTTTTTCTATATGAGTACTGTTCCAATCTAACAGTTGAAAATGCATGTACATCACACTTTAACAAATGTTTACAGTAAGACAGTTTGAAATTGTATTCAGTTTGAAGGGAATATAACTGTGACCAGACTAAGTGCTGGTTAACATGCACTTATTTAAGGAAATGTAATTGAGTATACATTGATATGCCACTTTATTAAGTACTCATATCTTGCATATTGCAAATGATCATGACACATACTGCTTCATTAGGAACTTGTATTTATTTTTTTTTAATTATTATTATTATTTTTTTAATCTGTCGTGTCCAGCAACTTAGCAAGCAGAATGTGAAGCTGGGTGCCATGATGTGCTAGACACCTTTGTTTTGCCAAGGCGGGGGCAGTATAAACTCCTCTTGTTATCTGAACTTCTAATTTATTTATTCAAAAAAAATAAATAAATTTAAATTGAACCAAATCAGACAGGAGTAGAGAAAATACAGACAGAAAGAAGTTTGAGGTGAACAGGTTGAAGATCCAAATGAAAACTGCTGACACTGTGCAATCGCTCCGAAGGCTGCA
>JBBJLS010000006.1:19454405-19466800 GCA_037577275.1 Bryconaethiops microstoma
AAAAGTATAAAAACACTGCTGTAATCGACACTCTCCTCTCACAATGAGACCAGTTGGATGGTGAAACACTACTAGAATTTCCTCAAAGGTAATTATTGCCATTTTTTTTAAGAGAGAACGAGAGATTTGTTTTCTTTGAATTATTCAAGTTCTGTAAACTCAATTCCAATTTTTTGCTCTGATCCAAACTTTCCAACATGATGGTTCACATTTGTGTGGAAAAGTGACTCATATCTGTCTTCAGCATGAACAAACCTGCACTCTAAAATGACCCGCATGCAAAATCAATAGCGTCACATGACCCAGCTATAGGTCTTGTGAACATAAAACTAAGCCTGAATCTCAAATGGCTCCCAACTCCCTAGTGCACTCTGTGAGCCACGGACTGAATCCCAAATGGCTCTGTTAACTATAAAATGCACTGTTTGGATGAAGAAGTCCCAATTTCACGCTCTATTTAGTGTACAGGGAGAGCCATTTGAGAGCCTAAAAAGCAGCAAAAGACATCGTATGGTTCTAAACAGCAGTTGTTTTGTATTACATTATAGGTAAAACACATTACAGCAAGATGAGAACTGGTGGTGAGAAGTGGACAAAAACCACCTGAATTCTAACCAGTGTGTTCTTGCTATGGTCACAAATCAAGAATCTGATGTAGGACCACCAACAAAAGTGACCATTTGAAAACCTCAGATTCACGTGTCCATACAGCCCTGAAAACATAAACTAGTCGCCTCCTACTTATGATGTAGCATTTATTTGAAGTCATGTTATATAACAGACAACTAATCTCTAACTTACAAATTTAAAATGCCAGTTTGGCTTGTTGAAGAGCAAATATTGTTTTTCAGATTACTGCTTTGGCTAATAAAAACTACAGGTAATGTACTAGTGTGTGTATATGTGATAAGTTTAGATATTTATAGAGGTTTGGTGTTAAAAGGCTAATAAAAATCAGAGAAACAAAGTCTTTTTAATTGTGTATCAATAATGAGATTTAAATGTACACTACACTCACCTTCCCAGGGAAAAGGAGCATATTTGTATCTTTGCTTAACTTTAAAATAGAAAAATAAGACACAAGGTGAAGAATAGGCAACACATATGTTCCATATAACTTCAGTTATATCTTTCATGTAAGCCATAACTTCTTGAAGGTCCCTCCTTGTGGTAGACTAGAGTTCTACTCCCCGACCTGAACCCTAACAAAAATGCAGTAAATATACTACCTTCCAAGAGCACCTGCGAATAGTGAAAAACCGCGTTGTTGTAATGTGGTAAACAAATGCCTAAAAATGCTTATTTTTATAGTGTAAACCCTAAATATGCCCCCAAATATGCTCCCAAAACACTTTAATTTTATTTTAAACTCAGCTTAATACATTACCCTTAACGAAAATGTAAAGGTAAACCTGTATTAGTACTGTACTGTTTACACTGAACTCCTGCAGTGCTAGAATGTTAATACCGATGTTACCGCTGTATAGACTGTACTGTAATTCATGCATGTGCGTTTTCTTTAGTATGCCCTGTCATTTTCTTTGGTATAAGTAGGATAAATACAGTAATAAATGAATTTAATTTACAGTAATAAAACTACAGGGCTTTAAGAAGAACAAAACAAAAAACACAAGAACACTGGAGACGCTCCATGGGGGAAATTCTAGATATGTGCAGTTTCCGCATTAGTGCGGTGGTTTCTGAGAACAATTATTAGTACGGTTCTCAGAAAAAATCCACGATGGACTGAAGCTGCGACTGCTGAATCGCGTTAAAGCGGGGGGTTACTGTATGTATTATATAGCTCCAGAAATAAATAGGGGGCACTGCAAAAATGTTCAGTTTCTCAGGTATCTTTTATAACTCTTTCATCTACATTACTATCTACTGTCTACAGCTTGGTAAACACAACACACCCCCTTGTTCTTGTTAGCATTGTATGACTATGTTGGAAAATACCACAATAATCTCAGCCACAGCGCCCACACAGAAGAATAATTCATCTCTTAACATGATTTTTGTGGCTTTTTAGGTTGCTAATGTTGTTCAGTGGAGATCTAAATCTAGTAAGGCTTATTGTAACTGTCATTGTAGAATATTTTGAGTCTCATAAAAAATTCTTAGTGGCTCAAGTCCTGTTAAGATCCACAAAATACTATACAAGTGCAGTTTTATTGAAATGCCACTCTGGCAGCACTGAGGAAATGTGAGGAATCATCACTGACTGCATTATCACAATAACACATCCACACACACACATACAAATATGCATGCACACTAAACATGAACACTCACACACACTTTCTGTTGTGGGTGGAACATGGACCTCACACACTGAAGGATTTGTGCTCGCCTACGTGGCTTTGCACATACAGACACATACAGTGTGTGTGTGTGTGTGTGTGTGTGTGTGTGTGTGTGTGTGTGTGTGTGTGTGTGCATTACCATCCGCTGTGAAAGCTTTTTTTTAATTATCATGTGAACAAAGAGCGCTTAAAATTTCCATGGTTTGACCCAATCCCAGATTTTTTTCAGTCCTGAAAAGAAACATGTTTTACGGGCTATTGTTTGTGTGATTGCCCTGCGGTAACTTGCAGTGCTGTTGGGAATGAAAAATGATAATCAGGCCCACATTAGGTTCAGAAGGCTCTTTTTCCCCTCGTGTTGGAAAAGCCATTCCCCTCGTGTTGGTGAGCCCAATTTAGGCTGACTGCTGTACAGAAAACGGTCAGAAAACAGGACAGAAGTCTTGGCCTAGTTCTTCCTCTGACCCGGCTTGAGTTTCAGCTGGGGGGTGGGTAGAGATCTTGGAACTGAAAGCAGATCCAGAGCCAAAATAGACAAAGTTCTGTTGATTATAAACAATGCAATATGTTAACAAATCATTCAGAGATTTTAAATATGGCTTTTCATCCATCACTGCTGCTTTTCTGCATTCAGAGCTTTGTCTGCAGTGACGTTTTCCATGAATCTTCTGTTTTGTTTTCGGTCATTTGGATTTATAAATGTAGAAGTTTAAAAACTTGCTTTGAAATTCCTTGTTAAATTTACTCCATGCTCAGTGTGAGGGCTAGAACGATACACAGTTTTGAAAAATCTGTAAGTAAGAGCCAGGTTATCAATACATTTCAGTTAATATTGATTTTCAGTATTTAAAACCTCATGTATTTTACAGTAACATTTGGTATTTTACTTGTGGCCCCAGAGGGAAGCATCAACCCCAAAGATCATCAGCTCTTTCTCAGCAGGTCATGATTTGGGGAAAAGGGAAGATGAGTCAACGCTTCCTCAGCTTTTACTGGCAGAAAGTCATCCTCCAGATAATGACTGTAGTACATGCATGCACGGTAGAAAAAGACATTAATTCAATTCAGACCTTTCTTCTTGTGGTCTCAAGGCCACAAACAGGATTTGTATCTGAGATCTATGACCCAAAACTGGCTGAAAAGATGTGTGCATCTACCCGGTTTTGGAAACATTAGATCAGTGCTATATGAAGGCAAAAATTGCATTTTCACCCTGCCCGTCTTTTCTATTTAACATTAAATATCTGTTTGAATATGTGAAGCTTAATAAAATGTTCTTAACAAAGTGTTCTCAACCCCTCCCTTCTGTTTTTGGTCATTTGGGTTTTAAAGTGTGAAAGTTTCAAACTTTACACAATTACAGTGTTAGTTACATAATTCAATACATGTAATTTCTGTTAAAGTTTAGTCTGCACATATAGGTGTTTGCTTCCAAAATCTTGCTTTCTTTTCACAAAACAAGACTGCACAAACAAGTTATTATCAAATTCAAATCTTGAAAAAATGGCAGCTCTGCAATGAACCTGTTGTGTATAAAAACTCCAACACCACTGCCTGCTGCACTCATACGGCAACCACACACACAATCATATGACTGCAGTGCATTGTCTCTACAGTAAAACTGGTCTCTGACCAGTGAATGTGTTTCCGTGTAGTCAGGTTTGATCCGGACACAAGAGGCCGATTACTTCCTGAGGCCACTGCTACTGCACCACCTGCGAATGGAGAACTACACGGCACCAGCACACCACCACCCTCACATCCTCTACAAGAGACACACACCGCCACACACAGCGAGAGAAGGAGTCAGAGATTCAGCAGAGCCTCTGAAACTCAGGGGGACTGAAGGGGAGCATGCTGTGGTATACAGAGACAACAAAAGACCCAGACGATCTACACACACAGAGACACATCCGGGTGGACGTCGACATCGGAGCCACAGTGACCATAACAACTACCAGCATGGCACACGCCAGAGACAGCACTTCTGTGGAAGAAGGAAGAAATGTATGTAAGGGCATTCTATATTACACTGCATTAAACTGGTTTATGTCAAAATGCCAAAAGTTATATCATCGTTGTCCAAAGAGCAATCTGAATCTCCATGAATTTATTTTTCTTCCACATTTGAATACAGCAGCCACAATGTGTGAAATGTTTGTGTGGGGAGAGAATCAACAGAAATGATCTGAAATTACTTTTCATTTAGAAGTAAAGATTTTTTTTTTCGCTTTCTTCTCTCAACTCGTAGCTGCAAGCAAACAGTTTGGAGGGCATTTTTTGTTAGGTTTTGATTTTTGGACAGCAATGATAAGCTATACGTTACATGTTGCATTATTCACTCGTTATTTAAACCTTCCTACGACAGATTGACATTACCATATGCCGTTCGTATGTAGTCTTGAAATATATGTCTATTAATACAACAGCATCATGTTGCCAGTACTGATAACTGTCATGACAGACTGTGTTTGATGTCATAAAGGTTTATGTCACATATTAATTTAAAATAATGACATCCAGCATCTGCCATGACAATGACCAGTAAAGTTACATAATGCTGCTGTATTGTGTAGCAGGGTTCAGTAAACATGCAACATTATAATGAACTGTGCTTTATTATTCAGGACTATGCAATTACATTACATAGTCCTGAATAATAAAGCACAGTTCATTATAATGTTGCATGTTTACTATGTTATTATACTGAACTTTATTCTGCTTTTCTACCTTATATTAAACTACAAGTAAATCTTTAATAAATGAGTGAGGAAACTTAACGTACTTAACGTAACGATTGCCGACACTTCTAAACAAGCAAACTAATTTAATTAAGCAACTGACATCCTAACAGCCTCTGTGGCATGTATAAAAATGCTGAACAGGCTCACGTGACCTTGATTTTAAATCAGCATGGCAAGAGAAAAAGATGAGAGAGAGAGAGGGTTCATTATTGGGTCACAAAAGTAGGAGCTTCATGCTTCACTATTTTCTCCACAAGTGGACAGAGCATGAGTAGTGTAAATGTGTAGCATAAACTAAGAGAATGAAAAGGCCTGAATATTTGACTCTTACAGAGGGTCAGGTGACTTTGTTTTGTGGGAAGCATTTTCTGGCATGGTTTGGCTCCACTTGGCCCATACTCTTCCTCCGGACCCCCCAGAGAGTCCTTAAGGACTGGTTTGAAGACTGGATGCTTATAGGGAAGGTTTATTCTGACTGATCACCTTTATCCTTTGATGAAACACTTTTCTTCTGAGTGGAATGTTCTTTTCTAGGATGACAGTTCCCCCATTCTTCTGGCATGAGGGGGTCACTGAATGGT
The DNA here is from genome assembly GCA_037577275.1 of Bryconaethiops microstoma. NCBI lineage: Eukaryota > Metazoa > Chordata > Actinopteri > Characiformes > Alestidae > Bryconaethiops > Bryconaethiops microstoma. The sequence goes on from JBBJLS010000006.1 coordinate 19,460,037, forward strand.
TTGATGAGTATGAAAATCATATAAATCCTACGCTGAAGCCTTCCCTATTACCAGATCTCAATACATGACGTGTAAGACTGTGCTGTCCTGCACCATCATCATAACACCAGTTTAGGGAATTTCTTTGAGAAGAAAGGCGTTCCGTCCCTCCAGTCGAGTTCTAGAGACGAGAATTTATAGAAAGGTATACTGAAGCTGTTCTGGAGGCGCATGACGGTCCAACACTTTAGATGTTGGTTTTTTGGTACACATCTCTGTGTTATACTGTTACTACTATACTATATGGAAGTGCATTGTGTTTTTTAGTATTAAATGTCTATTGTTCAACTTCACTCATTTTAGATGTATTGTAATACCTGTACGTGTTTTATCCAGCAGAGTATCACTGCAAGTAATTCAATTTAATCTAAAACCTGAAAACCCACCCCGAGTATTTAGTTTAGTGTTTCACACACACACACAGACACACATATAAGCTTCACCCAGAACCAGAAACAAGCGCTAAGATTGTGTGCGATGAGACCACGGCTGATCTTACTGCAACACTAACCTGTTTACATTCCATCTCAGTGACATCATCACACACCTGTGCTGTGTTTGGTCAAGGTCACATTACTCTCACCTGCTTCGAGCTTGCTTCATGTCAGCATTCCATGTTTGAAACCTGAGCTTCATTCTGTGCTGACTGACCACTCAGCTTTGAATTAGGGTCACGTTCATCACATCAACGCTTATTAAGGTTTAAAGACATGACAGGAGAATGCTGTGAGTGATTTATGACCTGAAAGACCCTCTATAGATGAGTATGCAAGGACACAAGGAGCTCACAAGCTGGTTTAGGGACATTTAAATGCACCTGTACCCAGCTGCTTCTACATCTTCTGTCTTTATAATCAGATAACTTGTGTGGTTTGGCTGCTGCGAAAGTAAGACAGGAGTCAACTGACCTTGCTTAAAGTCAAGTTTGATTAATATGTGTATTGACTGACTGGGGAACTTGGAAGCCTCGGTGTGTGTCAGAGTAAACTCAGTAAACTCTCCTTATTAGGTAGAGAATTCCACTGGTATCAGTGAGGGATTAACTTAGGAGTGTGTTTGTAGTGTTTGTGTTAAACACAATGAGGAAAAAATGTAACACTGCAAAGGTTTTGGCACATTTTGTATTGAAATGAAAAAATAAATTGTGCTTGAAACTTTACAGAAAACATGCAGATTTGTTTCCATAGGGGTTGAGTGCTTATTGTCAATCAGAAAATTAACGAAACATGTCATTTGACTGAAGGTGCTCAAACATTTGCATACCCCTGGAAATAAAGGATAAAAGAATGGAAAATAGAAACTGTGCAGAATATGCAGTAGCGCAGCGTATGAGCGAGGGAGTACAAGTACAGTATATTTATGTATATTTATGCCTTTTTCTTTTTGACTTACACCAAAATTCGGGTTACATCACTGTCCTAGGAACGGATCTCTATCGTAACTTGAAGACACCTGTGGTGGTCTAAGACTTTTGAACTCCACTGTATTTAACATAGGAAATGTCTAAAAACCTTGTTTAAAACACATAACATCATGTGACTATCACACATTACATGTCATGCCCTGACAACACATGCATATGTGCAATAATGTGAAATGTGTATAATGTCTATGTACTTTATATATGTAGCATAGCTTTATGTTGAGTTTTCTTCACATTGTAACCTAAGATACTTCATTTCCAATGTGAATGTATTCCTACAGCATTTTACTTTTGAAGATCTTTTCATTTCTTCTCACAGATATGCCGAAGCCACCTCAAGAAGACATCTACATTTTTCCTGATGAGTACAAGTTCATGCCCAGAGCAAAGCGGGCTGTGATGTTTCAAACTCCTCTAAAGCAGAAGCTGAATGTGGAGACACTGGTGGTGGTGGATAAGAAGATGATGGAGAATCATGGCCATGAGAACATAACCACATATGTCCTGACTGTCCTCAACATGGTAAGGTATAGAGTGTCAGTCAAAAACTTTATTTTTTTTGCTATTCTTCACCAGTTAAATTACCAACATTACAAACATAGTGAATAACAGAATATTTGGAATGTATATATAAATTACAGAATTTATTTGTATTTGAGGCTTGAATGGCCTGCAGGTTTGAGCAAAAGAATCTGACGAGTGGATTAAATCCACCAGAGTGACGTCTGAACTCGTACTTCAGACTAAACAATGAGACTGAACAATGTCACACATTTGGTTAAAGAGTCCATGTCCTACATTTTGCTTGTATTGTACTTTTGCCCCTATGGTCCACTTACAACATTTGTATGGTGTTATGTACCAAAATTCCATACCATAATTAATTTTCTAAATACACCAACACACACTTTAAGACTGAAACATGTAAATGAGCCCTGTCCTGATTGGCTGCCCTGCATTGTGTCTCATTTCAAAAGCAGTACAAGTGGAAACATTCCTTATAACATCAATGAGAATGGGCAGACCCTGCCACAGACTGAATACGTGAATAATTGTAAATTTGTTGGATAGCAACAATAAATTAAAATTAAAATTGGGTTGTGTTGCAAAGTAGTGTCCATTTATGCTCTGTAGGAACAGGGAAATAAAGTATATTTTTAAACTTTATATGTGTTTATTTCAAAATACGTGAAAAATTCGGTTTTCCATGTTATGGGTCTTTAACATTTCACTAATCACCTACAATTAGTTTATATCCTTACATATTTCTTCTTTGTTTTACTTGTCATAATTTTTCTTTCTTTTTGTAAATTGTTCCAAAATTCCTTCTGCTTTGAAATGTGGTATCAGACTTCCTTGAGACCTTGTTGGCTGCTGAAAACTTTTTGTGTTAAAATTGCTTTGGTGATACATTTATATATACACATCACCTTCACCGTTTATGTTTGAAGGAGTATTCCAGTATTATTTCAAGCATTTAGCATAAGCCTTTTATTCAAAGTCTTATTGAGATAATGAAAAACATACATAAAATCAGATGTGTAGAAAATATGAATGGTACAGTACATCTGTGGCTTTGTAAATCCATTCATCCAACCATTCATTCACTCATTCGGCCGTCCATACACCCATCCATCCGTGTCTACATTCCTCAGCGTAATGGAACACATGTTTGACTTGGCTTAAGAGACATGTCAAGGTGAGGTCACCCCATGTGTTTCCACTCGCTTGCATCCCAGTTCTATCTAATAACCTTTGGGATCCAGAATCAATACTGTCGGTGGTAAATACGGTGCAGGAAACACACTGGCATTGTTTAAAGCCCCCTCCCCAGTCTCATCAGACCCTGGGGGCTAAAGATGTGGATAAATTTGTTATTGCATTTCACAGGATGGGTGTAATCAACAGTGTCAGGTCTTAGGTGTCCTGTGCACCCCATGTGGAAGAGTCACCAAAAAGACAAAACATCCAAAGGGAAAGATCCTGCGCTATGATACCTGAGCTTTTCACCCTCTAAAACTGAAGACTGAAAGTGGCCACCTGGGCATATCTTTTTAGCACTAACCGTAACATCATGGTGTATTACACCACCATTAAGTTATTTGTCATCTGATTCAGCACAAACTGTCACTGAGGGTATGTTCAGTAAACCCCCGCTTTTCATGGGGTTACATTCCAAGAGTATAGTGAAAAACCGTGTTGTTGTGATGTGGTTAAAAATGCCCTCAAATATGCTCCCAAAACACTTTACTTTCATTTTAAACTCCGTTTAATACATTACCCTGAAACAAAGTATAAAGGTAAACCGTATTTGTACTATACAGTTTACACTGAACTCCCGCAGTGCTAGAATGATACTGATATTACCCCTGCACAGACTGTACTGTAATTCATGAATGTACGTTTTCTTTAGTATAAGCAGGGTAAATACAGTAATAAATTCATTTAATTGACAGTAATAAGAATACAGGGCTTTAAGAAGGACAAAATTAAAAACACGAGAACACTCGAGACGCTCCGCGGGGGGAATTTTGCACTGCCGCTATGTCTAAGGGCAGCAGCCAATCAGCACAAAGAAAAAAATAGCGTTCTTGGATTGGCTACTTTCAAAACTCCCGCCTCTGAGTGCAGCGGTATGTCACCACCCCAAGACGCGCTTTCTTTGTTTCTCTCCACAGTACCAAAAATTAAGTATTTTTTAAATGTAAATGTGGCTGAATTTATGTTAATATTTAGGTTACAAAATTAGTCAATTATGTTTTTCTTAATAATTTAGCACTTAAATGTATAAAAATGTATATATTGGCATGAAAAAAGCAGGGACAAGCTGGGACGAGGCCCGGACGTCACAAAAGTAAAAAGGGGGCATGGCAGATGAGGCCTGGAGGTCAAAAAAGTCAAAAGGGGGCGTGGTGGACGAGGCCCGGATGTTACAAAAGTTTTAAAAAATGCGAAGGATATCTGCAGTTTCCGCGTTAGTGCGGGGTTTCAGCGAACAATTATTAGTTTGATTCTCAGAAAACATCTACGTTGGACTGAAACAGCGACTGCTGATCCGCATTAAAGTGGGGGTTTACTGTATTTATTAAAAATGTTAACACCAAGTGCCCTGAATGAGCATTGTAATGTTGCAATAGGCTGCTATCGCTGACAATCAAAAAAAAGATTGTATGTAAATGTTTACTGACCATCAATATTAAATCCCCTGTAAACTAGTTGTTAGACGGTCCTGGGACTCTACTGCACATCTACAAAAACCTCCTGAAGACTCATTTGTTCGGAGAGCATCTCCTCAACTGATGCACTATCTATGTTCTTGCACCAGTCCCTACATAACGATTTTAGCACTTGGAACCCTCGTCTGGTTCTCACACTGTCCCGAAACTTGAGTGTTTCCTCATCTTGTAAGTTGCTTTGGATAAAAGTGTCTGCCAAATGAATGGAATGAATGAATGAATGGAATGAATGAATGAATGCACAGGGAAATACAATACAAATTCGGTTTCTATAGCCCAACATGGACTTAAAGCATGTCCATTTCAAACAGATGACATTGTCTTAAAGTTTAGAGCCCGATATCCAGATTAGAGGGTTTGATTTTGTATTGATTTTTCTGTGTCTTTTAAATGCAAGTGTAGGTTTGCATAAGGATCTTACGAGATGTGTTGTTAAAGAGACTTTTTTTAACAGGCACAAACCTCAAACACATGCTGCAGGAATGTTTTCCAGCACAAAACACTGTTCAAACTCTCGGAACTCAATGAACACAAAATATGTGATGCGGCCGCATTGTGCATGTGCCATGTTATCATTTCACAGACACTTCTTACCCTAGGGTAGAAATATACCCCTGCAGAGTATGTTGGTGCAAACTTCATTGTAAACACCATTTCCTCAAAGAAATGTCCTTTTTGTTATTTTGTCTTGAGATTGCTGGGATCTTTTCTTATAATCACTGCCTTATTTAACCCTCACACCTCACGAGCAAGCAGTTAGTGGGAGGGCCAAATCACAGTTTGCATTTTAAGTTGTAGTTTTAGTGAATGTTGATTTCAGGTTTATTACGAGCACATATTGCAGACACTTCAACATCTGACTCCAAAATGTCCTGAACATGTCAGCAATGGCGTCTTCATTCTTAAAAGGATAGACAGTCTTTAAGAGTTTAGTGCTTTGGCATGTGTAGGAAGAGGAAAAGAGGAAAAAGACCTGAACTGTTCTTACATTTTGTTTGGTTTTGTTTGGCTTTCTCACTCGTAGCTCAATGAAACAACCAGAGAACTTCTCTCTGAAGTGTGCATTCTGAACTTTCAATCACTACCACATGAATTTTGTTTTTAATTAGAGGATGATCTGAATTTGATGAAAATTACTGTTGTGCATATGGTCTTGTTAAAAAAGAAAAAAATCATTGGTTTTGTCATCTTTTGACATCAAAACAAACAGCAAATCATCAGAAGTGCTGACTGTGTTAATAGGGCATATAAATGCAATATTGCGTAGTAGTGTAATTATGAATAAATACATGTGTAATACGAGTAACTCTAACCTTTTTAGGATTGACCTGAAGCTCATGTGGACTGCAAAGAAATGCTATGTCATCTTGCTCTGTGCAGGTTTCCACCCTTTTCAAGGATGGAACAATAGGAGGGGATATCAATATAGTGATCGTCAGCCTTATCTTACTGGATGAAGACCAGGTGAGGGGAAGAGATGTTCAGTTTTATTGAGCTGGTACATTTATCAGCTGGTCATTGCACAGCATCCCTTTACAAAGCCACTCTGGGCAAGTAAACTAGTGCCTGCTTGGAAGCAATTGTCTGTTTTTGTGTGTATGTGTGTGTGTATGTGTGTTTTTTAACATTCCTTCAGAGACTCGTCTCTTTGGCCCATGTAGCTGGACAGATCTCATTTTACAGTGACAGTTTAATTGGACAGACAGCATGCCCCAGCCAGATGAATTTGGTGTCTGGGCCAGCAAGGCCCCTGTTACCGATACACCTGCAGTAATACAAACGAAGTAGAAGAATGCAGAAAATTACCGTCGTCTCCTCTTTTGGCCCCATGATTAGAGACAGTTGCCCTGGCTGCCTTTGGCTCATTCTGCAAGTTTAATTGACTGAAGACTCATTAACTAAAGGAAGGTTAGGAAGAGCAGGAGGTAATAGAGTCCCACAACAACAGTCTTCTCTCCTCTTCTCATTTCCTCCATTCTCTTCTCCTCTCTTCTTTTCTCTTCTCTTCTCTTCTCCCCACTCCTCTCCACTCCTCTCCTCTCCTCTTCTCTCTTCTCTCTCTCTCT
>JBBJLS010000006.1:19479091-19490148 GCA_037577275.1 Bryconaethiops microstoma
TGTGTGTCTGTGTGTGTGTGTGTGTGTGTGTGTGTGTGTGTGTGTGTGTGTGTGTGTGTGTGTGTGTGTGTGTGTGTTCCGTAGGAGCTTTTAAACACTGTGTGTGCCCACTGCCCACTCTGTTAGACACACATAACTTGATGGTCCACCTTTCAGATGTAAATTTACTGATCATGTGATTTTTTAGTTGTGTGTTGGAAATGAAAAATATACCAAAAAGTGTGTGTGTGTGTTTGTGTGTGTGTGTGTGTGTGTGTGTGTGGTCTTTTAGTGGTGTCGTCGTGGACAATGTGTGAAGCAAGGCGAAGAGGGTCCGCGGCCTGTACATGGTCAGTGGTCATCCTGGTCTGGCTGGTCCAGCTGCTCCAGGACCTGTGAGAATGGCGTGACCTACAGAGAGAGATACTGCAACACCCCCAGGTGTGTAGTAATCCCAGATCTGCAAAAAACAGCACTGTATTGAAGACTGTATCAAATATGAGAGATAGAGAGAGAGAATAAAGGGATAGAGAGAATAGGAGGCATAAGAGGACGCAGTGAGGAAGTTATGGTTGTGTTGGCAATATTGGAAAGATATACATGTGTGAAGGACTGGTTCACTGTCAGCATCCCATTTCACTCCAGTGGTGTTTAGCTGGGTTGAGTTCAGTGCTCTGTGCAGGCCAGTAAAGGTCCTCGGCACCAGCCTTGTCATGCTGTCTCCACTGACCTGGCCTTGTACACAGGGGAACAGTCATGCTTGAGGAAGGAAGGGCCTTTGATGATACAAAATTAAAAACGCTGTCTAAAATGTCTAAAATGTCTAAAATGTATGCTGTAATTAGGAGATGTCCAAATACTTTTGACTATATAAGATAAGATAAGATAAGATAATACTTTATTAATCCAGCAGCAGAAAAGGCAATGCAATAACATACAATAAATGTAAAAAGTAAATGAAAATATAGTTACAGATAAATTATCAAAGAGTGCAAAGTGTGCAGTGAATGTGCGTTATGACATTATGTGCGTTATTACATTATGTGTCGGGGGGGAGGCTCAGGAGTTATTATGCCGGCACAAAGGAGCGCCTGAATCGGTCTGTCTTGCACTTGGCGGGCATGAGTCTGTGGCTGAAGGTGCTCCCATCTGCCACAGCTCATCGTAGCATGGATGTGCAGGGTTTCCAAGGATGGGCTTGATTTTATCCCTCCTCCTCTTCTCCACCACTGCCTCCAGGTTAGTTTGTTGGAGCCCAACAACCGAGCTGGCCTTCTTTACTAGTTTGTTCAATTTCTTTGCCTCCCTGGCCTTGATGTAGTGTAGATTATGTGTCCTGCAGAGTGTTAATTGCCCTGTTATATATTATTTGCTTTGGTATTATTTGTTTTATTGCATTTCTTCAGCTCTCTCTCTCTCTCTCTCTCTCTCTCTCTCTCTCCTCTCCCTCATACAGGCCAGCGTATGGAGGCAGGTTTTGTGAGGGTCTGTCTCGCACTTATAAGCTGTGTAACACAGAGAACTGTCCGCAGGGTAGTGTGGACTTCAGAGCTGCCCAGTGTGCTGAGTTTAACAGCAAACCCTTCCGTGGCTGGAACTACAGCTGGAAACCTTACACACGCGTAGATGGTAGGTGGCCATCATTTCCACACAGACTCACACATATGCATTACGTGGAGATAAAAAGTAGCCTTTTTTGTGTCATAAGCAGTAACAACACTTGATAAATATCTTGAAGCCACAGAAGAAAATATTAATTTATTCCCAGAACATGTTCACATGCTTCCCACCAGTGAGTCCAAAAGCTGGTGACATAAATAAATGAAATACAGTACATCACAGTATTGGCAAAAACTGACTTCTGCAAATGAACAGTCACTCATGAGATCCTTTTAGTCACAGCCAGCCCTGTAAATCTACACACCAGTGTTAACAGCTTGGTTTCTATTGACCAGAACTATGTATAACCTGTGTAATATACAGGGCTGTGCTTATCTGTTTGGCCTGGGCTGTGTGCATTCCATTCTCAGACCAGGATGTGCATAATTGTTTGTGCTCCTTTTCCAGAGCGAGATTTGTATATCTGCGAAACAAGTGTGTGTGTGGCTGTGTGTAATTATGGGTCACTGTGTCTGTATGTACTCCTTTCCCAGGCCAGGGCTTATATAACTAAGTGTGCACGTTCACTTTTACCCAGGTCGTGGCATCTGTGACTGTGTGTAACTGTGTTTCTACGTCTAACTGTGCTCCTTTCTCAGACCAAGACGTGTGTAAGCTTTACTGTTTTGCCGAAGGCTACGATTTCTTCTTTGCACTCTCCAGTAAAGTCCGGGATGGGACGCTCTGTACGCAGGACAGTTCCAATGTGTGTATCGACGGCATGTGTGAGGTAATGCTCTCGTTCTTTTACACTGTATGAGATCTCCATGTTATAAGAATTATCTTAAGATCTTCCCCCCAAATACTGTATATGCATTTTAAACGATTTTGGAAATTAAGAGATTTGAAAAGAATAGCAGCTGATGTGTAATGCAAAAGACATTTCACTGATAAATAGTCATAATATAGCTCTGATACTTCTTGTTTGTGTTATGACCACATGGAAGTGGTGTTTAATGTGTTTTGGAATGCAGTCTTTCCATTTTATTTGCTTTGTAGTGTGTCAGGGATTCTGAGGTCTTGCGTGATTTGTCAAATACAAAGTGTAGTGTGTCTTGTGGTGAGTGTTACCTATGTGTCGTGTGTCTTGTGGTGAGTGTTACTTATGTGATTTGTGTCTTGTAGTGCATAGGTGTGCATTTGTGCTTTGTGTTCCATGTCCTGTATTACGTATCCCGTGTTGTGTTATTGTTCTGTATTTTAACGAATCTAACTAACCTGTATTGTGTAATGTGTGATTAATTTTTTTTCACATGTCCTGTTGTGTGTATTAAATGTCCTATGTTGTGTCATGTGTCTTGTTGGGTGTGTTATGTGGCCTGTGGTGTAAGTTATGGGTCCAAAAGTGTGAGTTATGGGTCCTATATTATGCAGTAAAAGCCATATGTTGGATGTTGTATGCAATGCAGTTTAGGTGGTGTGTTTTTTGTTACATATGGTGAATGTTGCATGTTACAGGTTCTATGGTGTGAATTAGGGGTTCTGTGGAGTGGGTTTTGTGACATGTTCTGTATTATGTGTTCTGCAGGGTGTGTATTATTTGTGTATTACAGGTCCAGTGGTGTGTCATGTGTCCTCTGGTGTGTTATGGGTTACGCAGGGCATGTTATATATTCTAAAGTTTGTATTGTGTTACATGCCCTGCAATGTGTTATGTGTTAAAAATCCTCATGTTTGGTGTCCCGTTGCTTTCCCTCAGCGATGTGTGCAGTCTGGCTGATTGTGTCCCTGAGCACAGGTGCAGGGGCCACTGAACATTTGTGGGTTGTCTGTGCTGTACATTTTGACACTGAGTGCTGTTACTTTTATAGAAATTCCAAAAGTCTGGCACTTTGAAGAAGAAGAGAAAGCAAGTGTCTTTCATCTCAGCGTTCAGTGCCTGTGCCTCTGTATGCAACGCAATGTGCCCCAGAGCCTGGGCCAATCACTAATCTGTTCTGAATCCAGAAACAAAAGCTCCCTTTGGAGGACGCTGGATGCAAATCAATTTCATGCCTCGTATGTTTGCCCAGAGACAGCCAGCTTCAGTTCCGTCTAATTGAATTTTACTGTGAATAGTGTATTTCAGCGGCAAACTGTTTGACTTGACAGAATTACAGGGTCTGTTTTTGTATAATAAAAAAAAGAAGAAAAATCATTTTGACATAAATTGATGGTATATTGCAGCGGAGCAGAAATATTTCGTTTCAGCTGATGTGATGAGCGCAAATGGTTGCTATGGCTAATGGAAAGAGACTGTCAATACTGCACTTAAGATGATTAAAAAGCTGCTAGGGAATCAATTGGGATTTGCAAGGCTTTGAAAGTAATACCAAGATACTTTTCAGGTGAAGGATGATGTCACACCGTTACAGCCTTAAGTCATAGCTGATGTTTAAGTTCTTTGCTTACTCTGTTTGGGTCAAATCTGCAGAAGGGTTTCATTTTCCTTCTTTAGTGTTTATACATACACTCACCATCCTCTTCAATAGAAACTCCTGTCTCCACCTCGCTGTTGCAGATAGAGACTGTAGACCATCTGTTGTTGCACAATTCGTTTTAGTGACCCCTTCATCCTAGAGATGCACAACTTGCACAATACAATGTTGAGATTCTGATAAAATAGTTTTCTGAGTATATCATGAATGTCATCAATAATTTAAAATAGCAACATAATGCTCAATGCAATTATTTTGGTCTTATTTTAGTCATTAGACTTATCTTAGTTACTTACGTTTAATTTATAATAAACAACCTCTTATATAATAATAGTGCCTTAATCACTAATATATGTAAATGACCTCTGCTCGGATTGGCTGCCCTGTATTGGCACTCATTCAGAAAGCAATCTGGACTGAAACACTTCTTATGATTTCATTGTGAATGGGCCGAGATTAAATTGGTTGGTTGCAATAGCATCCCAAAAAACAGTTCAAATGCACTGGTATCAACAGTTATCTGGTGATCTACATTATAATAATAATTATATTAGTTGGCTTTTTATAGATTACTAATGATCTATGTGACATGTTTGGGCTAATAAATGTACTCGAATGGTGAACGCATTGTAAACTTACTTGTCAGCTGTGAATATTGAGTGAGTAACAAGCAAACATACATGAAAACAGGTTGTGTAGGTGTTTTATTAATGAATGTGCATGTTTGGCTGCATGCTCATATTTGTTGTCTCTTGCAGAGAGTGGGCTGTGACCGGGTGCTGGGGTCTACAGCAGCCCTGGACATGTGTGGGGTCTGTAATGGCAACAACTCAGCTTGCAAAATCTACAAAGGCCAATACACCAAACAGCATTATGCTAACCGTAAGAACTCAAAACTTCCAATCATAGACATACCACTTCTGTCCTATGTGAACCTTTGTAGAACATGGCTAAGAAAGTGAGATATTGTTTCAAAAGATTATTTCCAGTTCGTAAGTGAAGAATTTCCATTCACAGTGCTTTCTGCGCTGAGAATGAGTATAATCTGACCAAATATTACAGCCAAATTCATGCTTATCACTTGTTTTCTCTCTTCCTATTCCACGTACATTAGAGTATTATGGAGTGGTCACTATCCCTCCAGGGGCCCGCAGCATTCGTGTGGTAGAGCTGAACACCTCCAGTTCTTACTTGGCCCTGCGGAACAGCAACAGGAAGTACTACCTGAATGGCCGTTGGACGGTGGACTGGCCAGGCAGGCACTCCATCGCCGGGACGGCGTTTGACTACAAGAGACCCTACAATCACCCAGAGAGCCTGACCTCCACCGGGCCCACCAATGAGACGCTGGTGGTGGAGGTGGGGGATTCAGAACACTATATGCAGACTCTTCCCACTCTCCTCACTTTTTTCACAGCTGGTTTCTGTGTTTCAAGGGAAGTTGCTGAACAAGCAGCTTTCAGCCAAGAGGTCTGATCGGGAACGTTTCAAGGAGATTAGGAAGATCAGTGTTAATCTAACCTCATAATGCTTTGATTACACTACTTTAGAAGAGCTAAAATTTAGCCATAATCCGATGGAACACAGTTAAATTTTGCCGTAACAGTTCGGTTTTATTATGTTGGGTCAATTAAGTTATTTTTAAAATTACAAACAATTTATACCAATACTACAGTTCTATGGAAAAGCTCTTGACTTTTGCAGATTTTTGCGTATTTTGCATATGTCATGTGAAGTAATGGTCAAATTTAAGCTCATTTTAATCCAGAATCCAACACAGCTCAGTTTTTAACTACCATGATTAAAAACAAAGAGTGTTTCAGTGTTATTTTTTTAGTTTGGTACTGCAGAACGAGACAGAAATGTTGAGGGACATTTGACAAATGGTAGGCAAATACCATAACGTCCTCACACAAATCCCCTAGTGGTGTAGATGCTGGCTCCTAGACTTTAAACAGAAAATCTTTAACTCATTAAAGCATGCTCTCTTGTGGTGGTGACACAAAAAGCCTTACATTGCCTGGAGTAATGCATCAAATGTGTTGAAGGGAAGGAGAGGTATAACTGAGTTGCAGATGCACAGTGCTGCCTCAGCCTCTGGCACTGTTAGAGATGCATTGTCCTGGTTTCTGAACAAGAGCAAGCATACATTCAGACTAGAGTTGAAATCATTGACAGTTTGTTTTTGAAGTCGGAAATATTTATTCATTCAGATATACATTAATCTTGATTATATTAGTCGAGACCATCAAAAGCATCAAGAGTCAAGACCAAGCCCCAGACACCAAGCCCCAAGTTCAAGTCAAGACTTTTTAGTAGTTGAGTCTGCGTTTGTGTGCTGGGGAGTTGGTCAGAGGTATCACATGAAGTTTGTTGGGTTTTAGACAAAATGTGTCTGAACAGGATGATCTCAAAGGTGAACCCCATTCATCCTCTATGGCATTTGAGCTGTCATTGTTGGCAAATAGTACCGCTACGGTAACTCAAATGGGAACAAAAGTAATCGCACACCTTGCGCTGCAGAGGCGAACGTTTTGATAGATAGGTTACCTGGGTGCATTCTACAGTTCAAGCAGCATTAAGTGGGACGGAAGAATAATAAATAAAGAAACTGTTCAGAGGTGAAGAACAATATGTGACTGTTATTTGCCAACAATAGGAACCTTTGGCTCTTATTCATTTGAATAGGCAGGCCAATAATGAAAGAAGCCAAATGTAAACTTAATTATAGACGACACAACCTAGAAATCCTCACATAGGTGTTGTGGTTAGTAGTTTATGAAAATCTGTACATTTTCACTTTTCCTAGATCATTTTCAATGGCCTGATCCAGAGATGCGGTTATTTTAGCAGTTTATTTTAACAGTTAAGCATTTTTGTAATCTCCTTTTAAGGGTGGCCAGGTATTCCATTAAGCCCAGCAGTTTGTAAGATTGTGACCCTGTGGAGTGTATTCCTCAAATCCATGGTGGACAAGGTGATCTCTGTCTTAAATCTCAGTCAGAAGTCTGGACAAAAGCTAATCCTGGCCTTGCCTATGAAATCGTGGATTCTGCAGCGGCCACCAAGAGTCCCTCAGTCACTTGTTTTATGACACTAGTGGCACAGACTGTCTTGACTTTTTTTTTTTTGGCACTAAGAAGAGAACAGCTTTGTCAGTAGGACCTTAGTGGTCATCTGCAATTTCTGATGTTACTGTGGTCTTATTACTTCGGCTTTAGCTTCTGGCCAGTCATCAGTGTTCTGCCACACAAGATCTTCACTGGTTTGTCTGTAAGGCACATGCAAGCCTGTCAGTGAAACCACACACATTTCTGCTCTTCTGTGAAAGCCCACTCTGTCTTATCTGAAGGTTTTATAAACTCGTTATCCTTTCTTTGCCTTTTGAAACAGATGGAGGCATTCCTAGAATAAGAGTCTGAAGTGCTGAAAGAATTCCATGCAAAATATTGTGCAGATCTTTTCTTCTTGCTGCTTTCCAAAATCAGAAATAAAAATAGAAATCAAATTATAGTCCAGTCAAGGTTGAGATCAACCTTAAGCTGATTGACTGCGGTGATGTGAATTGTTCTGTGTACGTTTGAATTAGCTTGCTCTGTTCAGTATCAAGAGCTGAATTGAGCTCTTCCTGAGTTAGAGATGCAGATTCCAGCACAAATACTTTTTTGGCTCATACTTTTTAATGCTCAAGACAGCCAATGATAACTGACTTGTCATGTAGCAGATGAGTTAAATCATGTGTGCAAGAAAAACAGAAAACAATGTAGAATTTTAATTTGACTGGAGCTGGGAAAGCATTACCAACTGAAACACTATTGAGCAATTTTAATATACCTTTTGTCCACTTTATTAGTAACCTATATGTTGTGCTAGTTTTTAGCCACTTTTTGAACAGGTTGTCACTGCTAGGTTAAGCCAAAATATCCACTACTAAACAAATCCAGCCAAGAGCTACCTTTTCAGACACTGACCACTGATGAAGGATGACTGTGTATCAGCAGATGATGCAGCAGCAAGCGTGAAATAGGTTTCTACAGCTAAAGTATACACAATGGCTGAATTCGTATCAAAAAGCAATCTTGAAGAAATACACTATTTCTTATTTTTTGTGTTCTGTTTTTAGTGCTTTGTGTCGCTTTCTGTGTGTAGATTCTGCTGCAGGGTGTAAACCCAGGAGTGCGGTGGGAGTACACACTTGCTAAGGCCGACACAGAGAGGGAAACCCATCCCAAACACAGCTACGCCTGGGCTGTCATCCGCTCCCAGTGCTCTGCAACTTGTGCAAGAGGTACAGTATTCTAGACTGCCCATTTTGTCACCAAAATTTAGAGTCTGGTTTGGTTATAATCCATAATCCATGACAGCATACCACTGTCAGAAAATAGTCATATATACCTCTCTGATGTTGAATTACTTAATGAGATTTCTGAAGGCGTATGCTTAAATGCTTACAGTTTGTTTCAGTGGTGAAATGACTGTGTCGAAACCTGTTTCCAAAGTAAAAGTTTTAAATGAGAAAAAAATAGGAATAATCCTTTGTGAATAAATCTGTCTAAACTTTAGGCCTTAACAAAGGGACAAAGTGATCATTTCCCATGTCTCAAATGCCATACTCTCTCTGGCTGACATATGTGAGCTCTTCTGCTCTGCCCTAATGAGGGCTCTAAATTCATTCTGTTCCCATCCTGTTCGGGGAAAAGAGTAGGGTGGGGTGTCCTTTCCTCTTACCTGACCCTGTAATTACGGCCCATAATGGCCTGCGATTATACAGAGGAGAATGAGAGGTCAGAGGGGTGCCAGGCTCAAAGAAGGGTCAAACAGCCTCGAGCTGACCTCCACAGACCAATTAGCTAGACTAATAAAATAACTTAGATATACTTTAGTGCATAGAGTAATCAGGCATCCCCCGTTCTGATTGTGATCCAGGTGAGATGAGTGTGAAGGCAGCGTGTTACAAAGATCTAAGAGTGCAGGTGAACACTTCCTACTGTAATCCACGATCTCGGCCCAGCACCGGCGTACTGCCCTGTAACACCCAGCCCTGCCCTCCCAGGTAAGACATTTTACCGCTGTAAGACTTCAGCCTAAAAGTGGCCAGTCCACTGGGGATATCTTAGTGTTTTGGGCTATAATTGATCATTTGGTAATTACATTATCAACAAAGGATGTTTTTCCTCTAATTCACCACGAACTCACTAGAAAAACTATTGCAGAAAAGGCCTAGCACTATACACAAAAACAGTTGTTTTCTAGTTTAAAATGTAATTTGAAGCATGTTGAGAATGACTAAAAGGTTATTTGGCAGGCAACACATTCAGTCTTGCAAGGTTATATAGGAGAAATAAAAAATTAAGTTATTGCAATACTAATATTGGGGCAGCTAGTGTCCTGATAGTTAGGGAGCTGTCCCTGCGATCAGAAGGTTGTCAGTTCAAATCCCAGGACTGCTAGTGGCACCACTGAGGTACTCTGGGCACCCCTCTCTGGTGGCAGTCCATTGCTTCTCTTGGTGAATGGGTTAAATGCAGAGAAAATTTCACATTGTTCACACTGTGTGCTGTGACCGTAAGGGACCACCTTATTTGACTAAAATCAGTCCAGATACTGTTAAAAGAACATGTAATATTTGAATGTGATGAGCTAAGACTTTAAATATTTTAAATATATGATAATAAAGAATACACATGATCATGGTCTTCACCTTTCACCCGGTTTGCAGAACAAGTAAATAAGTCTATAATGGTTTATCATCAACCCTAACAGTTTGATCAACAGTTGCTGTGATTATATTGTGGGGTCTTATGTTGCTTTGCAGTGTCTTCAGCTCATGCACCCCTACTCTGCTAGCTGGATTTGACTCGTTCTGCTTTTTGTACTCTTCCATCTCTCATAATAATATTTTACAGAAGTCATCTTGGCACTAGTTCAGGCAGCAATTACTTTACTCTTCGTCTCGTGTGTCAGGCCTGGCTGAGGACCAGTCTGGGCCTTGGAAATCCACAAACCATAATTCGCCGCAATGTCTGCAGGTGGAGAGGTTTTTAGGACAAAAGCCTTTAAGTGACTTTAATCTCAGGGGAATACTTCAGGAGGATCATCAGATCGTAGGAACCATTAACCCCTATGTAATAAAAGTGTGGGGTAATTTTGCACAAAGGATTTCCTACTCACAGTTCAGTGAACCAAGAAATTCTGTGAACAATGCAGATTCTAAACTGTCAATCCATAGCACTTTTGTGTTAATAAGAAATATTTTATAATAAGAAATTTGTGTTAATAAGAAATATGTGTTAATAAGAAATATTTTACTTTGATCTGAATTAAGGAAAGATCATTATTGGGTGTACAGTTGTATTTTGGAGGAATAACCAATCTTTACATTTCTGCTAATTTTTTACTTCAAAATGGGAAAATATTAACATGGCCAACACGTAAACTGAATGTAAACCATGTGATTGAATGTGTTATAATAATGTTACAAATAATGTTATAATAACCTTTAAATATGTAATATAAACTGACTGTATATCAAAATAACAATAATCACTCTAGACTTTTAAAGGAAACTAAGCTTGCTTTTTAGAGTGGCAGCATTTTAGCCTCCAGCATTGAGAATGACTCATCTAGTCTCTGTAAAAGACAGCTAATGACTCATCAGCCTGGGACCTGTCTTTAAGCCTAGCTGTTCCAACCATTAAAATGCTTGTACCTGCTATAAAATTTGCCTGTTTGATGGCCTGATTGGGTCCCAAGTGTGGCTGTGTTTTGTTTGGTTTTGGCTCCGGCTTGTTCCCCTTATGCTCTTTAGAGTCGCTTAGGTGGATTACAGGGCTGCAGAACGGCTCCGTCTGAACTGAAGTGGTCTGATTTCCTCACAGCCCCCTCAGCATGTCTTCAAATTGCTGTCTGTTCAGCAGATCACCTGTCGCTAACACACACACACACACACACACACACACACACACACACACACACACACACACACACACACACACACACACA
>JBBJLS010000006.1:19507888-19525455 GCA_037577275.1 Bryconaethiops microstoma
ATTCTGTAGAGCATTTATGAGGTCAGGCACTGATGTTGGATGAGAAGGCCTGGCTTACAATCTCTGTTCCAGTTCATCCCAAAGACGTTGGATGGGGTTGGGGGGTCGGGGCTCTGTGTGGGCCAGTCAAGTTCTTCCACAACAAACTCATCCAGCCATGTCTTAATGGAGCTCGCTTTGTGCACTGGGACACAGTCATGCTGGAATAAAAAAGGTTCTTCCCCAAACTGTGTCTATAAAGTTGGAAACATGGTGTTGTACAAAATGTCTTGGTAAGCTGAAGAATTAAGACTGCCCCTCACTGGAAATACCTAAGGGGCCACCACAGCACACAGTGTGAACGGTGTAAAATACTTTCTCTCCATTTACCCGAGTAATTCACCTAGTGAAGCAAGGGGCAGCCACCGAACAGGCACCCGGGGAGCAGTGTGTGATACTCAAGAGTTATACTGTCCGTATAGTTTAGTTGAAATTACTGTACTAAAATGATGAGAGATGTTGGAGGCCCGTGGTGGCACCCCGCCCCGCCCCCCAAGCGCCCTCCAGCGGACAGTCCTAAATGAAGCGCCGGGCCTCTGGGGGAAGGGGAAGGAAAGATGGCGGCTGGAACTGAGTCGGGCCGCGGACGCAGCAGCAGCTCCTCAGCCAGCCTGGAGGCCACGATGGACCGCCGCTTCCAGGGAGTCACCAACACCATGGAGTCCATCCAGGGCCTGAGCTCCTGGTGTATCGAGAACAAGAAACACCACGGCCTGGTGGTGCGGTTCTGGATGAAGTGGCTGAAGAAGTGTGAGTGTGTTTTCTCTCTCCTCTGCCCTACACGGGCTCCGGTCCGGCTGTTTGTGCACATATTTATTCCTGCAGCAACAAAACACAGCAATGTTCAGGCAGTTTAGAGTGTGTAAAGCTGAGCTGTGTGTAATTTTCTGTGTTATTCTCCTTGAGGGAGGGAGAGAGACTGACTGAATGTGTTTGGTGCTGGTGACTAGCCTTGCTGCTGCTGGGGTCCAGGCCTGCTTTGTGCTTCGGGGAAACGCGGCGAGCATTTTACACACAAAAAGTCATCTTTATTGTGAAATAAAGCTGATTTAACCTGAATTTAGTCCACATGCCGATCAGGAGCAGCCCCTGGCATGAAGTGTTTGGATGTGAGGGTGTGCTATGGCTTGGCATTCCTGGGTCCAGGGCTGTAGAGAAGAGGAGAACTGGACCCGGAGAGTTAGTTGTCTCTAACTGGTCTCACTCTGCCAGTCTGCCGAGAAGTTCAGGGAGGCAGGTCCACCATTTCAGTCCCACTTTAACTTGATGGGTCTCTTAGATGTGTTCTGTTGTTATCAGGCAAGAAAACTCTTACTGTCAGCCCCCGATAGACAGAGTGTCGGACCCTCAGAAATGAGCTGGGGGTGGGTTTCAGTTTTAGGATTGCAGTATATGTGTATTTATATACATGTAAGTATGTTAGTGTGTGTATGCATATGTTTATGTATTTCTGTGTGTGTCGTGTACTGTCATTTACTGTGATTAGTCCAAGAAACGGCTTCAATAAAGTGAGTAGTTACATTAGTTGCCATTTTATAGCCTTTCTCACATAAAACTACTCAAAATGCAGAGTAATACAGCTGGTAGTCAGGGAGTTGCCCCTATAATTTGAAGGTCATGGGTTCTAATCGCAAGACTGCCAGTGGCACCACTGAGGTACTCTTGAGCAACGTACCATCCCCACACACTGCTCCCTGGGTGCTGTGTCCCTGACTTGGTGAGTGGGTTAAATGTAGAGAACAATTTTTTGCTGTTCACATTGTGGGCTGTACTGTGTTCACGCATGACAAATGGACACTTACACTTAATACACCTGCAGTTTGGGGCAGTGCTGTGAGTTCAGCCAGACTTGTACCATAGCTATTACTTGTACAGCAAAACAGATGTTTAGAGTACCTTAACATGCCTGTAAGTTTGGAAATATGAGTATAAATCTGTAGGAGACCTGAAGGCCTGTTTTTCTGGAACTGAAGTGGCACATTGACCCAGTACATCAGCCCAAGCCTTTAAAAACCAGCAGTGCTACAAAGACTGCATTCCCCATAGTGCATCACTCTGTCTCTGTCATTAAAGACCTGGACATCAGTGGAGCTCTGGTGCTGAATCAGCAATTCCTAGCCGGTCATTATTGTAAAAAAAAAAAAAAAATTCAGATTTAGTATAAAAGTGCAAAGTTCTGGATATTCTACCTGTCCAAAGAATGTACAAGCATGTTTGTGCATGATTTATATTTTTAGTGTAAAGATGACGACTTTGAAAGACATTTACCATGCTGTGCTGAGTGTGTGTGAAGTTAACTAACCACAAACTGATACTCCTACACTAGCATGAAGTATCTTGGTGCCATTGTTGAAGCGTTTTGTAGAATAATGGTCTTTAACTTAGACAAAAATGTTATTAGTGCTTTAGGGAAAGTACTTCTGGTATGTATTGTTGTATTGTTGTATTGTCGCTGCATCATTTCCAAGCAACAAATTCACAGTAGATTTCCTGTCAGCACTGTCAGATCATATTCAGCTTGTAATGTTATGATGGCAACAAGGACAAGTCATTGATTTAAGCAGGTGAGCTGTGTGGGGACCTAAACAGTAGAGTCCTATGTTGCTTTCCATGGTTTTTGAGGTGTAGAGTCATCCTTCTCCAGTAATGAATTAATCAGACCTTTACCCATTTTAATTGTTGGTGTTTGTTTTTTTGGTCTAGTGGTTAGGGAGTGGTTATTGCCCTGCAGTCAGGTTGTGGGTTCGATTCCCAGGACAGCTAGTGGTACCACTGAGGTACCGTGTGTTCCTTGCTGCCTGAATTGGTTAAATGCAGAGAAAGTAGTTCACACTGTGTGCTGTGCTGTGTTCACATGTGACTGTAAGGGGCCGCTTTACTTTATTCTCACTTACTTGAATAAATATTCTTGGATTTTGCTTGCACAACTAATTGTTTTATTGTAAGAGCAGAAATATTGATGGTTGGGTAAATATGTGGATTCAAGAAATGTTTTTTGGGGGTGGTTTTTATTTTATTTTTTTTCCCTTTGCTTGACTTATCTTTATAAGCAGAATCATCGACCGTAATAAAATTTCTGTTCGATCTTTGGGGTGGTCAGTTGTACAGTGGAAACACCTGCTTTTAATATGTTTGACTTTAAAGGGCATTTCTGAGGTTTAGTGAAGAGTTGTTGATCATAGCACTGCGTCAGTTTGAGAGTGCTGTGGTCTGTCTACAGCTGCCATAATAGTGCGGTTCTGTGCTGTGAAAGGATGCTGCTCTTTGACTTGATTCAGGAAGCCATGAGTAGACTTATGCAAAAATGTCCCACTTGTGGGACTAAAAAAGGTTTATCTTATCTTATCTTAGTGTTATTTCTTTGTGTTAAACATAGTACTTGTGGCACGTGTGGTGATCTGATGAAGCAAGGTTTACAGAGTTGGACAGGATTACAGATTGCACTTATCCATATTTTCATAACATTACATCGCAGTATACAGTTATTTTTTTTTGATGGTCTTGTATTTTCTTTGCTTTTGTGTGTTTGCTAATGTGATGTTCAGAGCAGGTGCAAGTTAAAAATAAAGCACTTTGATTTAAATGATTTTAGCTTGTGTCTGATTAACCACAAAAAAAATAACACTAAGATAAGATAAACCTTTATTAGTCCCACAAGTGGGAAATTTCTGCATAAGGCTACTCTTGGCATCCTGAATCAAGTCAAAGAGCAGCATCCTTTCACAACACAGATACGGGTCGGGTAACTGGCCAAATATAATGTGTCGGGGCGAATGCAGGTTTGATTTTGATGTAATCACGGGTGACAGGTCAGGTTTGGTGCCAAACTTTGCGGGTATGGACGGGGGTGTGGTTCTCTGAAAGTGGACCCATGCAGAGCTCTGACCTGCAGATACTACCATCTTTCAGATCTTCAGATTCACTTGGCAGATTCTTCAAGAATTCATTTTAATCTATATTTTTTAATAATAGTTATTTAAGTGTGAGAATGAAATCCCAGGAATTAACCTTTCCAACATTTCCACACGCTGCCCTATAATTTCTGCTGTTTCTCTTGCACATGATTGTAAGTTATAAGCAACAGTAAAGCTGTGCTATTGTCTCTGATGGATTAGTTGGTTTACCTGCTGATAATGACCTCCTGTACTCCTGCACTTCCATCACTTAATTCACTCTTTCTTATTTGTTTCATTTGAAAAGTGTTTCTTTAGTTATTTCACTTTGTTTATGATGGCTGCACTATTAATGTCAGTGTGAGTGAGACAGCTGGACCTACACACACACACACACACACACACACACACACGGTCTCACTCACAAATACAAAGCTTGAGTATCAGCCACCTCTTCCTCACATACATTGCTTTCACATGGATTTATTTGAACACTCATGTCTTCTTTTGGGGTGGGAAAGTGTGAGGAAAAACCATCTTAATGTTAGTGCTGGGCGGTATACCGGTTCATATCGAAAACAGGTTTTTATTATTATTAATTTTTCTTATACCGCAATACCGGTTTAAACAGCCTAAAGAACATGTAGAAAGTGGCGCAGCCGGAAACTGTTTAAGGGGGACCTTTTTCACTACTGCACCACTGGGGGAAGGGAACAGTTCATTTGAACAAGCTCCGTGTGAGAGTCGGGACATGTCAGATGAACAGCGTGTGGATAATAGGGCGTAAAATATTATTTTTAGGGAGTGCGTTTTTGTGCTTTTTTTTTTGTAATTTCTCAAATACTTTCACATACAGTAATATTAATATGCCTGCCGTTTACTTCGAGGCTGTCTGATTCTGATGTGTATAATTCTGTACATCAACGGGATCAAACGGGACAAAGATAGTCCAAATTAAGGGCTAAATAATCCCAAAAGTATGCTTTTATCTCAGCATTATGAAGAGCATGCATGTATTTAGCCTTTAGCGGTTAGCTTTAGCATTTAGCCAGATCAAGTGGATACATTAGCAAAAAATATTTTAGACAAGTAATAACTTTATTTATACAGCAGATACCATGGATCAGAGAGCAGCTCAGAGCACTTCAAACACACTCCCTGGTTCAGCTCCTGGCATTTTTGTTGTTTAGTTGTGCAGGTGTGTGACGCCATCTTTAAATCGCCACTAGCTGTATTTTTACTTTAAAAAAAAAAAAAAATTTTTATTCATATAACTTCACTTCTACGGGACTCAGGAACTCCAGACAAGTCTCGGGGGATGTCTGAAGTCTTGTGATCCACAAAAAACCGGCAGAATTTCCATGAAAGGAGTTGTTTTGCTGTGCGACGACCGTTTATGAAAGATCCATGCCGCTGGAGCTCTAATACCGTCCTATACCGTGAAACCGGTATAACTTTGAAAAATACTGTGATGAAATTTTTGATCATACCGACCAGCTCTAATGTGGATGCTAGCAGACGCTTTAAGAGATAAAAGAAACCTTTATTAGTCCCGCAAGTGGGAAATTTGCTTTGTCACAGCAGAAAGTGGACAGCACAAAGTTACCTTTACCTTGTTTCATGTCTATTACTATGTCAAGTGCTCGAAAATCCCACATTGTTACTATTTTTTCTGTCAAGCTCAGTCTAGTGGCAAACATTTTTTCCCCAAATAAAACAACAATATGTGGTTGGTTGGTGGCACAACCTGCAAACTTTGAGACTTAAAAAAAAAAAAAAATTATCAGTTTTTTTTGTTGTTGAACTGAGCCTCTTTGTGTAAATGAGGTATTGCTACATTTATTAAATTGGAAAATAGTAGAATTCGGACACAACAAACATGTCATGTCATTGACCTAATAACTCCAGGTCATCACCAGCATTGATTATTGATCCAGTTTGCATCTTGATGAGATTTCAGTGGAGCGCAGTGGAGCACAGTGGAACTCACAAGATATTGAAGCAACTATATTTCAAATATGAATATTATTCTTCACCTTATGTTTTTGTGACTGGTTCTGTGTTCTTGGTTTGTAAGTCTGTCATTTCTGTTGTGGACTTTTGGAGTTCTGTTGATTACCTGGGGCTCACTGCAGATCCTGTTTACCAGGAAAGGCAATTTAGGCATTTTATCATCAGAAGTTAGTTTACTTGCCGCTTAAGAACTTACAACATTGCTTCTCTCTCTTAATGGTTATACATAGGCAGAAGAGCTTTCAACCATAACTGTACCTGGACATTAACTGTATATGTAGGTACCTGTACAGTATGAGGTACTGTAAGTGACAGCACTGAAGACACTCCAAGTAAATGAATAAATATAATCAAGGTGAATAAAGGGGGGGGGGGACTGAGCAGCAGGACAAGAGGTTTCTTTCCACCTTCAACTAAATGAAACTCACAGAAAATTTTACAGTGCAAAATTAGTTCAAAGTAACTCACTCTTCAATTACAGTATTGCATGAATTGTCACGAATGCTTCTGCAGTCCAAAATAACTCCCCTCTACATCATCTTAGTGTGCATGTTTACTTGACCTTATTGCTTTAAGCCTCAATTGCATTAAACTTTAGAAGCATATCATCATATTAAAATGTTGGTTCAAGTAGGCCATAAACAAGCACAGGATTGAAGTATGACACTATCAACAGAGGGACATGTTATTAGTCTTTATTAAACAGGGAAAAAAATGCAAATCTCAAAATGGGAAGAGATGATTTATGCTAGATGTAGCTATTAGCTCAATTCCTGAGCAGGTACACACAGAACAATCACCACTCAAAACATTATTTTCCTCGCAATGGTATTATATAGTCTATCACCGTAACACTTATACAGACAAAACTGCAACCTACCAACACATTCATCCAGTTCAAATATAAAATGACTCTTAATTAAAAATGTAAATTGTAGCTGAATCAGTGTCGACTTAGCTGTTTGCTGAATTTTTATTTTCTGCACCATTGGAAGACAGAATGGAAAAACTTGCACATAAGCACATTCCAATTTCTATAAAATATTTTGATTATAGACAGCTATACATACATTCTTTAGGTCTTATGAGGCATTTGAGATATGAGATATTTGAGAAGATATTCTGAGATGTAAGTTCAGCTGCTAACAAAGTAACTAAGTTGTTTGAAATAATCGATCGCTTGATTCTGTCTGTCTTTTCTTTTCTGTCTGTCATCTTCTGTCTTTCATTCTGTCTTCCTTTCTTCATTCCTCCCTCCTTCCCTCCCTCCTTCCAAGCCTGCTATGATAATGGAAGTTCAAACTGGATGTAGAAGCACATACACAATAAAACCACAAACATACACTGAGAATTACACTTGGACAAAAAAATCTTTTCACCCATCAGTGGTGAGGTTAAGCCTGTGCCCAAAGCCCTGCAGTTTTGTCCAGTTGTGGAGTGCCTCTACTTGTACAATATTTTCATCATCCTCAGGGGTTCTGCGTACTTGTGACTCTTCTTGAAGAGCCCCGTTTCAAGCACTTTCGCTGAAAGCTTGAGCGACCAGTTCTCCAGTGTGGTCATCAGGGAAACGAGGTCTGTAAGCTTTTGCTACACAACTCTCACTTCTTATTGATACAGTGGATGGTCAGATTTGCATAAGCCTCTGTGGTACAACATGGTACAATCACTGCTGACTTTTTTTTTTCTCATTAAGAGGGAAAAAAAAGAAAATAATGTCTGATTTGTAGAGCCAACTTTTTTTTTTCCCCAGTGCTGCTTGATTCACTTGATGGTTGCAAAGGACGTATTCTTTTGCTTTCCTCTTATTCCAGATTGTGTTTTGATTTGCGGTGGTGGTGGTGCAGATTGTTTATTACTGGATATTACAAACACACAATTTTCCACTCAACTTTTTAAAACTTAAACTCTGTTCATAAATTAGAATTAGACTTTTTTACCAAATCTTCTTCTTTTTTGTGTGCAGTGCTTTCAGCCGAGTTTTCCTTGTTCTTCTTCCTTTGGTGCCGGTAAAAAAAAAAAAAAAAAAAAAAAAAAACACTGAGTTTTCAGGAGAAACTAATCCTTCCAGTCAAGATTTTAGAATTGTGCAGCACTATCATGAGTTTGGTAACTTTATTACCCCTTATGCGTAATGAAATAAGACATGGGAATAAGGTGTGATTTTCCCAGCTGAAAATGGCAGCTGGCAGCAGCCCCCTAACAGTAACCACTCTGGCCCATACCTGTCAGGGATGGATTGCACTTGTTTTTTTTTAAGAATTTCTGTCTTTTTGTTTACTCTTCCTCAGACTGTGTGTACTTTTCAGACTTTTGAATTTGTGGTGCCTATTTCAGCATTCTACCTACTGTCCCGCACTGATTTCAGTCCCAATTTTGAAAGTATCTCAGTGTTCATCTGTTGAACATCTCTCTCTCTCTCACAAACACAAACACATGTACATACATACGTTCATACACACTACTGTTGTCATCTTGGAATGTGGGAGTGTCAAGGGTCAGTGTTGTGCTCTGACATGAAACCCAAAGGTTGTGGAATATTGGGCTATAATGGACAAGACACTGGTTTAATCCTTACCTGATAGGACTCACACAGTCGTAGAGGCAAGAGTCATGTAAATGTGCCAGGAAATGTTTATAATTGTGTTATAAATGTGTACATAATTTTCTAATTTCTCCAGGTGTAGTTGGTGAGTCTTAATTTTGCTTCTGAAGTTTAGAATTGGAGCTGTGAGACTTGGAACAAACACTACTAGTCAATATTCACCGGTAAATATTAGTAACTTTTACATAAATATCCAAAGCTTCTCGCAGTCCAGCTCTTTATTTAAGGTGGCGCCTACTTGTCAGTGTGGTTTAAGACTGCTTAGAATTTGCACTCTTTCAAAATGCAATTTTGTTATAAAAATGATTAATCATGCAGCCCAGCTATTAAGTGTGAGGTGTTACTTTTACTTTCTGCTCAACATATATAACATTAATATTTTTTCCTTTTACTTTCGCTTCACACCTTTTAGGAGTTCTTTAGCTCAGTGCTCATGGTTCAACTACTGGCATCTCAAGCTTGCTATCCTGCTGTAGCCTCTGTCACAGGATAGATGTCAGTTTTCCCAAAGATTTTGGCATGGCAGGGGCTGACACAGGGAAATGTTCCTAGCAGAAATGTTGAAGGCTGATGTTAGTTGCATTCTAGGTCGTCTCCCACATGTAACAGTAAAGGGAATAAAAACCTTACCTTTTAAGATAATGCTGCTTGTAAGCTGGACAAAGTTTTCAGTCATGGACACAGCAAGGATGGTCTGCAGCATGTTTCTTTCATTTTTGCCTGTTGCGTCTAGTTCTGCTTCAGTGTCATTGCAGGATGGGCTTGTTAGACTGGTTTTCTATTAGTAGGCGCTCATCAGAATATTATCACTTCCAGGTTAAATAGCTTTGATTTAATTGATTTTTGTGCCGTGTATAATTTAAAAAAAAAATTCTCGTTTGTTGAGTTTTAGTATTTTAGTAACTTCATTTTAGTAACATTTTCACATGTTCCCTGTTATGTTCATGTGTTGGAATATTTGTCTTGCTGTGATTGCATGAAATAAATGAACTGTTTTAAAGCTGCAGTAAAAGGTTCTCATCTCTGGGTACTGTTACCATAGTAACTCACTTAACCATAACCGGACACAGGCCTGTTTACAGGCAAGTGTCAGCACGTCATCTCATCTTTATGCTTTTCTCCCCTTTTCTCTGTGCAGCGGAACCCAGTCACAGGCTGAACCTCTTCTACCTTGCTAATGATGTCATTCAGAACTGCAAGAGGAAGAATGCAATTTCTTACCGGAACACTTTCGCTGAAGTCCTACCAGACGCTGCCCTGCTGGTCAGGTCAGCAGCTTTCATGTGTCTCTGTGCAAGAGTAAAAGAGAAATTGTGTTGCTCACTGGTTAGGAAATAATTGTTGCTATCTCCTTTGTGTGTGATGAGACCGCACAATATACTGTTTGCTAGGCCTTACCACAATGCATTCTTTCACAGTACTGATATTACAAATCTGTAAATAAACCTGAAAACTATAAGGCACTGTTTTTGCGTGTACTTTATGCATCCTAACCAGGATAAGTGTTTCAATCTACCAATGCATTCACAGAGTAACAAAGTAAAGAGTACTTGTAATATGTGGAAGTATAATTGTAATTGTTTTGTGCAGCCTTTGTGTGTATAAATGAAAATGTTCTTTGCAAAGACCATTTTTGAGATTTTATTCCACTAAACCGTTCACTTTTCATTATTTTATTTTGTGTGTGTGTGTTTAGGGATGCTAAAGTGCGCAAGTCAGTGGAGAGAATTTTCAACATTTGGCAGGAGAGGAGTGTTTATCCAGAAGAACTAATTGCAGAGCTGAAGTCCGCTCTGCAGAAAAAAGACCAGCCGCCACCTCCACCGCCTGGTAATTGCACACTGTTTGAGTTCAGCAGACACAACACACTCCATACAAAACCCTGTTCTAGAATCTAGATGTCATCACTAAAGCGCCTAGCATTTGGAAACTGTTACATTCAGTTGAGAGAAAATTTGTCTTTATTGTATGGATTGAACATGACTTGTCATTTGTTACAAGCATTAAAAACTTGCAAGCATGGGGATTTTGTTTTATGTTGTGGCTGGTTACATCTCTGCAGCGCAAAATAAAATTTGTGTGATTCTTCTATTTTTGCCTATTCGTTACAATTATTTCAGATCTGCAAATAACATTGAAGAAGAGTCAACTTAAGCAAATACACATACTGTTTTTAAATGATGGTCTTTAATTGAAGAAAAAGTAGTCCAACACATTTTCCCAGTATGATTCATATTTTGGTTATGATTAAAATTTCTCCACAGTGATCTCCAGTTAAGGGCAGCATTTGGTTGCAGTTGTTAGAGCTAACAGTTGGTACAACTAGTTATGAAATTTAGGCAATTGGTGGTACAGGCTTCTGTTCTCTGTTGTATTTTTGCCATTTTGTATGAGGAAGCAGTTGAGAAATATGCAAAAATAGAAATCTTTATTCACAGCACTGTAGGCGAAGCTAGAATAAGCAACACTGTTTAATCATTTCTAGTATTAAAACATGTAACTTTTTACTGTTTTTTTTTTTTTCTTCTTCCTCACGTTTAGTTAACCCCAAAACCGCCCTCAAGTCAAAGATTGTGGCCGAATTTGCCGTAAGTTTGTTACCTGAAGACCAATGTTACGGTTTTCCTCCATATTATTTAACATGAATTATTGTTAAATACTACTTGCTGGTTTTCCTTCTCAGCCACATACCTTGATTGAGCGTTTGGCGGTGTTTAAGCGCTCTCTGGAAGAGAGCGAGCTGCGAGAGAAGCAGCTGACCGCACTCCGAGTGGACGTCTGCAGCACCGAGGCCCTCAAAAGGCTCAAAGGTGACTTTTTGGCTTTACTTCTGTATATGCAGGACGTCGGAGTCCTTTATTGAAAAGTGCTGAACTGAATCACTTTATCTCTTGTTCTGCTTTCACACCCTCTCTGTCTCACTGTAGATAAGGCAGGGGGGAATAAGTTTTCTAAAGACTTTGAGGAGGGCAGCATGAAACTACAGGAGTTTGTGAAGTTTTTGGAGGGCCAGATGCAAGCTGGACCTCCTCTACTGGAAGCTCTGGGGAATGCAGATGTCTTCTATGAAATGCAATACAAAGAGGTCAAAATTGTTGCCAGTGTAAGTCAACATTGTGTTATTTTGGTTGCTTATGGTCTTCTATGTTAGGCATGTATAACTGCAGAGGCAGTTATACATGCCTAACATAAGAATTAGTCTGTAAGAAGACATGTGTTTCAGCAGTGGACTAATTTTTAGTTTATTTCCCTTTAGTGGGCTACAGTGTAGGTAAAAAAGTGCAGTGCAATTCGTTATAGTCTTCAAACTTATAATTTGTGCATCAAAAAGTGTATGGAACATGGCCATTGTCTTCACTACTTTAAACTGACAAGATGGGGAGAGTTCAGTTCTACTCGGGTTAAAGGTGCGAATGTAAGGTTTCCACATCAAGTACCACACATATTATCCCAGTGTATTCCAGGACACCTTTCATGCTTTCTGTCTCTGTTCAGGCCTACAAGACCTTTGCAAATCGGGTGTCCAGTCTGAAGCGTAAACTGGACACACTGAAGGGCACGTTGCCAGATTTGGACGACTCGCCCATCCCCTCTCCCTCTGAGGACGCGCCTTCACCCACAGGCTCCGAGTCGCCTTTCCACGGGTTGGGGGCTAAAGCAAGCCAGGGCAACGCAGACAGAGAGGGAAGCAAAGTGGGAGAGCAGAAGGACAACAGAGATGTAGAGGACATGGACTTCTCAGAGGAGGAGGACACCACAAGTACAGGCATCATTGGTAAGAAAAAAAAATGACATCGTCATGGAGTCCATCTCTTAATTTTAAGTTTTTCTTTGAACTTTCTTAGCAAGGCCTTTTCAGACATGCAGCTCAAATCTAAAAAGCCACATGAAATGCAGCTTTTACTAGTTGGATTAAAGCCACAAACTTGTGTCTGTATGGAGTACCTAATGTGTCAAGTCTGCAATCAGTGTTTTTATGTGGTAAACATAATTTATACGTAATGCTTGTAATACACTCTTTAATAGAAATTATTAATATTGCTGTATTTTGCACTTTTCTGTCTTCAGTTGAAGAAAAGAAAGAAAAAACATCCTCAGTGGCTGCTTCTAAGATGTCCAGTGCAACAGCATCCAAGACTTTGCACGTCACAGCCTCACCTGCTTTAGCTCCTCCCTCAAAACTAACATGTGAGCCTCCTGCCAATCAGCTATCACCATCGTCTACTTCTCTCACCCCCACCACGCCTGTTCCTGCAAGCCCCGCCCCTTTGCCGATGAATTTGGCGAATGTGGACCTGGGAAAGATCAGCTCTATCCTCAGCAGCATCAGTAATGTCATGAAGAACACAGGTAGGACTCCTCCAATGCTTATCACATCAAGCTCACAAGCTTACTTTTAAAAGAAAGTTTAGTTCACTTATGCAGTCACTAAGTAAGTGAATGTATCATCCATTGTTGAATAAATGTTAAACAATCTATATAAGCTTAGCAAGTGCCAAACTGAAATTAGTGTAAGCAATAAAATCCAGTGCTTGGGAGGACAAAGTCAAGCCACTCCTGCTGTAGCAACAGAAGGCCAAATGTGCCACACACCAAAGTACAGGTTCAGTTGCTGCTAGCTGATGCTAAAAGTGACACTAATTTTTTCCCCTAATTGGTCACCACCACCAGTCAGCTCCCATGCCACCAATCATTGAACCCTAAAATAGGTGGAATGTGTTTCTGTCTGCTAATTACATAGAACATGGAACCGATATTTGAAATGCTTATATTTTGAAATACTGCCATTATTACGGCATAATACCCATATACACTCTTAAATCCTTTGCACTTCAGTGTATGGGCCTTCTCACATACCAGTCTTTTTTTGTAAATTTGTTTCCCCCACAGGTGTAAGCCCTGTGTCCCGTCCCTCACCAGGAACGCCCACTACACCATCCAGCCACACCCCTTCATCAAAAACTCCTCTGGCGGTATCTGGTGGAACTCCTGCATCCAATCCACTGGCCAGTATCCTGTCCAGAGTGGACATTTCTCCAGAAGGCATCCTGAGTGCTCTTACCAAGACACAGACAAACAGTCCACGGCTACAAGGTGTGAAATACATGCATTTTCAATGAATTTTGTCAGAAAGGTTTATGGCAAAAGTAGGCCAGTACTTGTAAATATTGTACTTGTTTGACCAGTATTATAGTAGTTTTGTTCAGTTGATTGAATGAATGAAGTTTTTTTTTTAAAATTCCCTCTCTCCCTCTCAGGTTTATCTTCTCTGCTTTCCTCAGCCCGTGCTGGATCGCTCACGTCACCTAATCCTGCTCCCCCCTCCTCTGCCCCAACATCCTCAACAGTCACCACATCCACAGTGACTACAACCCCCACCCCCAAAACTCCAAAAATTCTTGCCAACAATCTTAAACGTGAGTCAGACCATGAGCGAGGCGCAGAGTGGGAGAAGGTGAAGGAAAGGGAAAAGGAAAAGGAGAGGGAGAGACGAGAGAGGGAAAGAGAAAGGGAGGCACCTGCTATGCCCAGCCTGGAGTCAAAGATCAACAGTTTCCTCCAGGGAAACCCCGGGTTCAGTGCCCTTGGCCTCAGCATAGAAGATGGGGTTAGTAACAGCCCCCTGCTAGTTGGTGGGGACAATGCGGACGGCACCCCAGTTCGAGATGAAAGCGGCAGCACTCCAACCCAAGATGAGATCATGGACACCCCATGTGTCCTTGGTGATCAGAAACCAGGTTGCCCTGGAGCAGTTTCACCCACAGCTTATCGTAGTGAGCCCTGGGATGCTGTGATCACACCAAGAGAGGACGAGCGGAAGGACAGGGACTACCGTACTCCCTCTTCATCTTCTGTGTCGTCACGGTCACAGGCCTTCAGCCCCAGCAGCAAAAATGCAGCCAGGGGCACAATCAAATCCAAAGAGAAGGATAGCATGAAAAGAAAAGTAGGAGTAGCCACATGTTCCACCTCTTCTGCGCAGGATCTCGGTGTGAAGGTGGCGAAGATGGACGGATCAGGAGGGAAGAGTGTGGTCCTGCGCAAGCTGAGTGGTGGCTCTCAGAATGGAGGCAAGGAAAAGGAGGAGAAAGTGAAAAAAGGAACCAGGAAGGAGGAAGATATTGAGCACTACCACCGCATTGAGACTGTTGTTACTCCGACAACCAGCAACAATGAGGGCACGCCTATAGAAACACTGGGCTATAGCAATCGTATCCAGACTGTAGAGAGCATTCGTGTGATTGGTCGAGGCCCGAGGAGGGCAAGTGGAGCTGCTGCTAGAGCTGGGGCATGGTATGAAGAAGAGGAATTTATGGAAGCTCCGCCTCACCCTGGAAACCACACCCCTGAGAGCTCTGAAGACTTAGGATTGGCCCCTCCTCCTGCACATCTGCTGCCACAGGGGCAGTACCCACTACCTCCTTACACCAGTGAGGACGCTACCCATTCTGTGCACACGCACAGTATCCCTCAGCCCCACCCACCTCCTTCTCCCTTCTTTCCCACCCCTCCAATTCCATCCATTCTTCCACTTCCGCCCTCTTCTGTGGCCCCACCCACGGCAACCCTGCCCTTACCCCAGCCCCTGCCAACTCCTTCCAGAGACTTCCCCCTCTCCCCCACCTCTGCTGTGATGGTAGGTGGGGTGCTGGTGCCCATCGACCGTGTTCTGCCACACCCACCTGCTAACCTACGTGTGGACGGGGGCGTGGCTAGCAGTGTTGCTCCTGCAAGGGGTAAACTCCAACCTCTGCACCTTGGAACACTCAAAGAGCAGTTCTCCACTCGGAATGCCCACGCACCCCCTCTCCATCTCCCTGGTGCTCCAGGTGTACCCCCACCACTGATGGGCAGAGGGCGAGAGGGGCCTCCATCACCCTCCACCCCAACCACACCTACCACACCCTCTCCGTCTGGAGACCCCCGGCCCCTCCTACCTTCTCCAAACTGCCTACCCACCCCTTCTGGTGCTAATCGAGCCCGCCGGCCTCCCTCCCCAGCCGGCTTGCTTCGCCCACCCCTCCATGCACCCCACACCTCCCCCATGTCCCAGAGATCCCAGCCCCGAGGGGGCATGCTTTTGCCCTTGCCCCTCCCGCCCCCTTCTCTGTCCCGAGAGCCACTACTGCCTGGGGTCAAACGCCCTGGCCCAGCATTTCGAGGTGGTTCTTTGCACCCACCGAAGCGACCCTTCCCTCCCCAGCGTTATTAGGGTTAGTTAAGATTAGGGTCTTCCTGCAGTTCCCAAGGCAGTGGAATCCCAATGGAATTATGCTGTGATTCAGGGTAGCAAGTGTTAGTCAGACTCTTGTCTCCAGGCTATAATAAAAGCTAAAACTTGACCAAACACACATCATAGAAGCCCCACACCCTCCAGCCTCACCAACCCACAGCCAGCATTGTTCACACATGTTTAGACGCCTTCAAAAAATGGGGTGGAGAAAGAACATAGGAGAGATGAGTGACGCAAGAAGACGACGCAAAAAAAAGAATTGAATGAGAGGCAAAGGTGGTTATTAATGTCAATTCCACTTTCTTTTTGTGTCTGGTGGATAGCATGAATGAATGAATGAATGTGTGTGCGTGTGTGTGCATGTATGTGTGTACCTGCCTGTGGTGCAAAAACAAATTGTCTCTGTTACTTAGAGTTGTAATTATAATTGTAAATATAAACTTTAAGGCTTTCCTTCTTGTAACTATCACTGCTCTTTCCCACTATGTATGGCTTTTGCATTTCTATAGCTCCGGATGGGGAAGGAAAAAAAACAAAAAACAAGCATTTCTGCTCACTATGCTCTTCCACTCTATCTGTACACACCTAACAGACCAGTTAATCCCTGCTTCAACTCAAAATTCATGTAAAATGTAACTTTATATTAAGCGTGGATGATCCGCTGTTGCTCACAGCTTCACTCTGCCTCTTCCCAGCTCAGATGTGATTGCTCTTTCACGTCTGAATAAAAATGGAGCTGAGTGAAGCCTGGAGTTCACAAATAGGCTAGTAGAAAAATAAGCAAAGCAGAGCAGCTCAGTCCTCGAAGTAGATTGTGAAAATAAGTAGATTCCCTAGTGATTTCTTTAAGAGTTCTGTTGTTCGGTTTGAACCGAGCTCTCACATGTATTGTTGCTAATAAAAGCCCTGCGCTGAGAAACACGAACGATGGGGGCTAGCGTTTCTTTACCGTCGCAATGACGACAATGTATGTCACATTTTGGTGTGGTTTGGTTTCTTTGAGGATTAATGTAGTTACAGAATATGTAATGTAAAATGACATTCTTTAAAATGTTTTTTTTTTCCTGCTTAAGATCCTTTTTAAACATGTGCTTGTGTTCATCTAACTTTCCTTGGGTTTGTACAGAAAAGAATGAACAATCCTATGTACCATGGTCTCAAAGAGTTACATGTAAGATTAAGCACAGCTTCCAGTCTGCATGATGATCTCTTTCTTTTCAGTCACAAACCCGCCTCGTGTAATCAATGCTGACAAACCGAATGTCTAGACATCTTACAATAATCAATTAAAATTAGAATCCAAAAAAAATCGTACAAGTAGCTCTTTTAAAGCCATATGTTCATTCTCTAACAAATTCTTGAAAATTGATTTGTGACAGGCACTGATGTTTCTCTTACACTTGGCCATTCCCTTATGCATTACTTTCCCTGTATTTTTCTTTTTCCCCAGCTTTAAAAAAAAAAAAAAAAACCTCTGGATTGCTTATTTCCAAAGTCTAATTTTTAGGGTTAATTGTTAAGTTGCCAAAAGTTTTTCAGAAGCCCTTCATTAATGAATGTATATTGAGCATCCCTTGTTGACCTACACTGGATAGGATTTGTATGTTTAGACAAGCCGAACAAAGTTCATAATCAGATGGTGAACCACATTGTGTTCGTACTGACAGGAAGATTTCAGCCATGCCTTGATATTGTGTGTGTATGTATATATGAGAGTGTGTGTGTATGTATATATATATATATATATGTGTGTATGTATGTGTATATATATATGTGTGTATAT
>JBBJLS010000006.1:19525555-19542083 GCA_037577275.1 Bryconaethiops microstoma
GCAAGACCCTTAACCCCAAGTTGCTCCAGGGAGACTGTCCCCTGTAGTTAGGGAATGGAAGTCACTTTGGATAAAAATGCCTGCTAAATGCTGTAAATGTAAAATGTAACCATGCCAGTGTAGAATGACTGTAGTCCACTTGTTGTTTGTGTTGGTCATCCCTTAGCTCTGGTAAGTTTCTTAGCACAGAACTGCTCTTGTCTGGCTATTTTTGGATGATTTAGTACTGAGCCTGACGTGTGGGGTGGGGAGAAACAATGCTGCCATTGACAAAGAATAAATGAAAAGACAGATGCTCTGCGTTCTGTAATTGTACTCTCATATAGTGCTGTTATAAAGTAAGTGCCCCTATTAAGGTGATCGGGATGGAAGTACAGTGTAGGAGCTCCCAAGAAATTGGACAGCAAGTTTCTATAATGGTTTTTCTCTCTATTTCAGGCCGCTGTGGTTGTCCCCAGTGCAGGTCATGGTGCTCCCCGTAAGTGGAGACTGTGAGCGGTATGGGCAAGAGGTGTGTACTCATTTCAGAAGTATCTCGCTGTGTGAATCGTCATCTTGCCACACATTCCATTATATTGATTTTTTTTTTTTTTTTTCAGTTTGCAGTTAATGCTTTTTTTCTTCTTCTTCTGTGATAAACTAAGGTGAGACAGAGATTAAGGGAGGCAGGCTTCATGGCTGATATTGATGATGATCACGGTGCCACTTTAAACAAGAAGATTCGCTCGGCACAGCTTGCCTGGTACAATTACATATTTGGTAAGAGGCTGTTCAGTACAGATGTAGTATATATTAGCCCTTTTAATATTTGTCATCTGAGCTGACTTTAAGGGGACGATACTGTGGATGCAGAAGTTAAAACAGAATCCCTCTCTACTTTTTGCGTATTTAAATCATTCAGATCTAAATAAAAGCATTCTGCGTGGGTTGATGTTAACTGCTTTCCAACAACATTTAAAACCTAAGAAGATGCATGTAGGTTCAGTGGTCTTTTTTGGAATGTAAATAAATTGGCTGTATGTGTTGTAAATGGACTGATCCTGGTTTCTGTCACCACCACTAAAAGTTTCTCTGAAATGAGCCGTCTCGCCTCAAACCACTCTGAATTAATGTTTACGTCTCAAACATTGCATTCTGCATGTTTGACTAACTTGGTGATGTATTACACAGAGTGATGACACAATAATATGGGTTCTCTTTCAGCAAAAACTCTGTTACATATGTAGAAAAGTGACCTCTGACCACCAGTATTCACTGTAATCTAGTGGTCACTCACTCCAGATCTGCAGATGCATCTTTGACTGGGACAAACATTAACTATTATCATCAGGAGATTCCGCTTCTCTAGTTTGATGTGGAATTTGAAGCTTGTTGAGTCGGAAAGTTTCTCGATGATGTCATGAACGTGTTGATGGGTCCACCAGGGTTTTGAGCTCAGCTGCAGTTTTCGCTGAACGTGTGTGGAGGCGATGGACGGCAGAACATGTACTTTATTTTGCATAAAATAAATCTTCTTTTCTCTCTGTCTCATTTCTTTCCTGCAGTGGTGGGAGAGAAGGAGCGGGGGAGTGGCACGGTCAGCGTGCGGACAAGAGGAGGAAAGCAACTAGGTCAAAGGTCGCTGGAGGACGTGATGACTTCACTGACGGAGCTCCGAGAGAGCCGCAGTAATCGAGACGAGTTCTGAGCAGCCCACACACTCCGGAACCTGGACACACTCAGCCATAACAAACCAGCCAAGCCTGAAAACATCTGAAACACAGGGGAAGACACCCTTCAGACCGTTTATCACCCAGCGTACATGTATACGTATACGCCTATAAACTTTATTGAAGCTCGCTCGCTCGCTCTCTTTCTCTCTCTCTCTCACTCACACACACACACACACACACACTCACATGTAAACACTCACTTCATCAGTTTAACGTCTGAACTCTGTGTCAGCCAAACAGCCTCTTCATTGTGTTTCTGCTCTCCACCAGCTAGAACCGAACTGAACCGGATTGACCCGAACACATCAGTGGACACAAGTCTCCAGCCAACTTCTTTACTTTGCCATGTTTCTAATAAAATAACTTCATTTGTACGTAGCGCCCTGTGTTCTCTGTTTGGACAAAGCGGGGGAAGGCAGGCAGAGTCCGGCTCTGGATGGTGTTAAGCCACTTCTTATCCCCATTACTAGAATACCACACACCTTTTTTAGAAATAATTTCTCATTGGCTATTTTACTGGTAGGGGGTGGGGTGGTTCTCTTATTTTAAGCACAGCACCACGTACCCCGTCACTGTTACATAAAGAGGGAAGTCATGGGTATGAGAATAGAATAGACCGTATCTGTAGGAGAACACAGACAGAGGGTGGAGAGACTGAGGAAAGAGAGAATGAAAAATGAGAGGGAGGATATGGAAAGAGAGAGATGGGGATTTTTTTCTAAAGTCGGAAGAAAGGGTAAGGGTGTGTGTTAATGAAAACAGGAAAACTAGAGGCTGTGGGTCAGCGACAGGAGTGACCGCTGGGAGTTTTACTGCTCTAATTGGAAAAAGCAGCGGAACGGAAAAGATACGAGTTACTCTGACCAAAGAGGGACAGGCTCAGAGCGGACACACACACACACGCGCGCCCCAGACAGGGTCAGAGCTTAGCAGACCAATCTCAAATAGACTTAAAAAGGTCTTGGTGGGATACTGGTATGTGTGTGAGTGCATACAGAGTGTCGTGGGGTTTCGGCCACCAGCCTGCTGAAACAAGCACCTGATGGAGACGGAGTGAGAGAATGAGACAGTGGAGAGACAGAGGGAGGGTAAAGTGAGATGGCTTCAAAGGCATGGCTGTTCTACTTGAAGAGTTGGACACAGAGGGTGAATTCAGTGTGTGCGCGCGTGTACTTCTCCAACTGACGTAACTGCTCTTGCACAAATATTCTGGTTATGGTTTGTCTAGAGCTGCACTGGTTCATTCACCCAAGGAGAAAAATACATGTTAGACTTTTAAGATGACTTCATTCCTTTGTTTTTTTGTTTTTTTTCCTATTGTGCCATTGAGGGTCCTATATGCACTTTGTTTCTAACTGGCAGCAGTCTGGGCTGAAACATGGAGCAAACCAGAAAAAAGAACTTATGGAATACTGCAGTGATGCATCTGTTTCCCAGCAGTTCGCACAATGTTTAATAATTTGTCCCAAATCTCCTGCTCCAATAACTGCAGTAGCGCTCTATCACTTTAATATGAATGGGAAGGCTGCACTGCAGTAGGCTAAATGTGGAAATGTGTAAGTGTTGTGATGTCATAACCATGATGAATTTTTTTTAATTATTATTCAAATGTGTTTTAATACGCTTGATTTGAATCAGATCAGTATCTGAATGAGAAAATCTTCAGTTAGTAAAGTATGTATCATCGTTATTTTTCTTTTCTTATTTTTAACTAAACCTGTGTCTCTTCGATACTTCTGCCCTGTGGTGTGCATGTAAGTCTTTCTGGTTCCTGTGTGCACCATTCTTCCCTTCAAGACTGTAGTCACTTCTTTCTGGGTCTTTGCTATGCTTTGGAGCACAGAAGGCTCTGTGGAAGAGTTGTTTTCTTTGCTTTGGAAGGCTGTTGTTTTGCCCCTGTGCCACTCGGGCAAAGTACCGTTGCAGTGTATTAGGAGCAAGGGTGCCACATTCTCAACTTTCAGCATTCATTTTTCCATTCTCAGTCTGAGAAAGAGCTCGTTTTCTTCCTCTAACGATGGCAAGAGACTTCATGGATGAGATAATCATCACAGTCTCTCTCCCTCTCTCTCTCTCTCTCTCTCTCCATTTCTCCCCCTCTCTACCTCTCTCCGTACAAACACTCCTTCACAGAAGGCAATTCTTCTAGCAGGCCGAGTCATGTAAAGTTCATCGGAAATTATTTTTAGCTGGTGGCAGAGAGAAAGAAAGGCACAGTGAGTTTTGGTGACTCAATATTTGAGGGATCTGAAGTCTTTAGATTTGGTTTGATGTATTTATTCTAAAGAATTCCACAGATTTCTCTATAATGGTGGCAGCTGGAACCAGGGATCCTTTTTTATTTACCAACCAAAATGACAAGTGAATAGCCAATTTTAATGTAAAGTAGTGGCAAATCCAAATAAAGTTTTCTTTGGTACTCTCTCCACTATGACTATGTTTAATGTCAAAATCGTACGACGTCTCAGACATGGAAGCATATCATTTTATGTCATTTCTGTCTCTGATGCAGCTTTAAGAGGCATTAAATGCTTCAAATGTTTTTGTCACTGTGTCTATCTTAGCGTTTTTATTTGTGGAGACCAAGGAGTGTCCAGTTTTATCTGCTCAGGGCTTATGTGGCTGCAGGCTTTTATGCCAGACAAGCAG
Organism: Bryconaethiops microstoma; assembly: GCA_037577275.1. Lineage (NCBI taxonomy): Eukaryota > Metazoa > Chordata > Actinopteri > Characiformes > Alestidae > Bryconaethiops > Bryconaethiops microstoma. The sequence continues at coordinate 19,529,917 of JBBJLS010000006.1, forward strand.
GAGCTCATCTGATTCTACTTGTTCAATCAGTTGCTGTCAGTCTCCAAACAATTGACCATGTGCACTCCTGCTTTGTTGGAATGAAAATCCAGAGACACTGAGCCTTTGTGGGTATGATTGGACACTCCTGATCTATACAAAACTGTGCAAAAGTCGCTGGCTGTCTGAAAAATATGAACAGGCCTGGTTCTAGACTGCTTTGACTGGGGAGGCAGTGAAACATGTCCTTTAGTGACTCATGTCTTTTTATGAAAGGGCAGGTCTGTACTCAGTAGTGCACTCTAACAGTTCCTATGTGAAAACAGAGTCAAGTCATAGCTTTAAACATTTTTAAATACTTTGTTGGCTCCTTTACTATTGGGATAAAGTTAACCTGCTTTCTCACGACTTTTGATTCAACTTGGACAAAAAAACAATTTCAACCCATTACTTAATGTAAACAAGATGACCGACTAATATAAAAGAAATGGTGGAAGAATAAGACGGTACACTGAAAGATGTGTAAAAGTGTCTATGTGGGCAGCAGGCATTTAATGTGACATTAAAATGAATGCAAAATAAACATTACATTGGATATTGTTTGCTTAACCATTTTCAAAACACTCCTGGAGGAGAGTACTTACAGATGCCATCCAGTTCTTAGTTTATCTAATCAAATCTTCAAATGAAATTAACTGCAGCTGATGGATCCATGCCAACGATTGGAGTGCACTGGGAAAACCAAACTGAATTCATCTGTCAAGACATCCAAAGCATTTTCGAAAGTACATTTTTGAGACTGGAGAAAAAGACTTTTTCTCAGAATAGTTGTGCACGAACATCCCAATGAAAACTGCTCCATGAACACAGCATTAGAGGAATGGATAAAGTATGGACAACATTCAGACCGTTACTAGTCTTGCAAGCATGTTGTGTAGTTTAATCCGTTTTTATCCAGCGTCAGACTGCATGGGCAAGTCTATTTGAGATTACCTGATAACACGGACTGCATTATTTGTTAGGTACATTATTCTCATAGTTTCAGTATGAAACGTAAGAGGAAAAACGAAACCAAACACGTCTCAGCTGATCGAGTATGTTTGAGGGAAGTGTAAGCTTGAGATTAACTGCTGGATTAACTGCTTTAATGTTGAACTCCATTGTTCAGATCCAAGGCCACAGTAGAGTATGATGATTTTTTCCCACACAAATGTATTTTTAAACCAATCTTCAACAGACATTAACATCATCAGGGCCTTATGTTCATCAGGTCTTTATTCTATATGATCCCAGTGTCTCTGTTTAATCCTCTGTATAAACTACTTCTGCTTGTATCATATGTAGTCATGTTGTGTCCAGATGAGAAGGAGTTTCCTCTTCTGAGTCTTGATTTGTGTGTGTGTGTTTGTGTTCTGGATCTGTGTTTCTGTGACGCCACTGATGTATGAAATGATGTATGTTTTTGAAAGTGTGGCAGTGACACAGATATGATCCCAGATTGTTGACGCAGGCCGGCTTGCTTTGCTCTCTGTGAGAAACTGTCAAATGAAGAAGATAAGAGGCTGCCAACCAGAAATAGCCCCCCACGATCCCTACTCTGCCCTTCCAGTTTACCTTGATAAAAATAACCCAGGCAGTACACTGCCAAAGTTGTCCTTGGACATAAACTGTCAGAACAATAACTGGAGCTGTGTGGAATTCCTCGCCAAACTGTAACACCGACTACATGGGTCAACAACCCTCTTTTATCTCCATTGCTTTTAACTGCTGTGCTTCTTAGGATGGAATATGGCGCATTGCATGAACAGTCTGTGTGTGTTTAAAATAAGTTTAAGATAAGTTACAATTCCAGTCAAATTATTATTCAGTAATTAATAGTAATGAAGAACTCAACAACACTTGGAATTTTGCAGTGAATAAAAAAGGACTAAATGAAACAAATCATCAGAGCTATTCATATTAGTTAGATTACTTGATTTATAAAAGTTTTGCTACTTCAAAGTACTCCTACTTTGTACTGATGCAGCTTTATATTCTTCACATTTTCTCGAGCAACTTCCCAAGGTGCCCCCTTCCGCAGACACTCCTGAAGACTTTGCTGAACTACTGACTGAGAAGCCATATAAACATATTTTCTACATTTAAAACTTTTAGAAACACCCATGGGCATTAACTATTCAAATAAATGTATGTGTTAGAAACAAATTGAAAGCATTTAGATCAAAGCGGTTGACTGGTACTGTATACACAATTTTTTTGTGGTGTTCCAATTTGGATAAAAAGGCAAATGCAAGGCTTGATGTTTGCACAGCCATAAGACGAGAAAAAGCAGACTAGCTTAAAAGTTGTGCTGGACTCATTTCTGTCGTTTGGCCCGTTGCTCTGCTGCGTATCACCCTCTTTGGCCAGAGCGTTTCAGCTTTCACTTCGTCTGAAGCTGATTCAGGGTGCTGTGTTTAGTCTGGCTCCTGGTTCAGAGCAGCCCACCATCACTTGAGTTTGATTCAAGAGTTTATGATCAATGTGTGCTTTTGTCAGAATCGGAGCTGTAGTAAATGCATGTTCATGCCTGATGCAGCTGAGGTGCCAGGTTGACAGCAGTTTTCAGCCCAGTCCTAGCAGACCTCCAGTAAGACCACATTTCTATTCTGTTCCACCTTCCTTTACAGTTAAGACCGGCAACGAGGTTGCAGAACATTGTTTACCCAACTGAGGTGCTTTAGTAGCTTCTTACCTGCTTCAGGTGTTTTGTTAGCAGCTGCTTACTGGGCTCAGGTACATAATGTGACTCAGGTGTGCTTAGAAACAGATTATGTAGCACAGATGTGTGTTAGCTGGCTCAGGTGGCTGTTAGGAGCTACCTATCTGGATCAAGTGTGTTGTTAAGGCTCAGCTATGTGTTAGAAGATGCGTACCTGGCTTAGGTGGGTTTTGGAAGCTGCCTATCATGATCAGGTGTGTGTTAGGAGCTATTTCCCTGGCTCAGGTGTAAGATAAGAGCTGTTCACCTGATTCAGGTGCATTAGGAGTTGCTCACCAGACTGCTTACTTGGATCAGGGGTTTTGTGAGTGGCTTACTTGAGTCAGGTGTGTTAGCAGCTGCTTACCTTGCTCAGATGAGTGTTAGAAGCCGCACACCTGGTTCAAATGTGTTTCAGGAACTGCCTACCTGACATGTCAGGGGCTCCCCAATTCAACTGTGGTCAGTTCTCTTCCCAGTTTTGTCATTTCATCAATTGAAGAGAAAATTTCCAAGACTCACTCAGTCCATTTTTTGTGATCTTTATGTGCAATATTATGACCGACCAAAACTCTCTCAGTCCTTGCATAATACACGGTACAAGATTAGGTGGATTTTCAAAACTCACTCAGTACTTACTTACTGGTAGACAGAAGTAGGTATACAGGCATTGAAAAATGACAAGTAACTGTAAAATTTTAATTTAAAAAAATATTTCCTGTAAGAATTGCTTTTCCATAGGTAAAACAAGTGATTTTCCAAAAAAAAAAAAAAAAAAGCTTTTGTGAGTTTTGGAAATTTGCTCTTCAATTCTAGGCATTATCTAGACCTAGGAGTGCAAAGGCTCGAATGAACTTCCTCTGCCCCACTTTTCAATCTGCCACTAATGCCACACCTTGTAGCCAATTGTTAGATGTTTGTACCTCTTGGGACCCCCAGGTGTCCTAGTGGTTAAGGCGTTCGACTGCAATCAGGAGGTCGTGGGTTTGAATCCCAAGACTACCACTGAGGTACCCTTGAGCAAGGTTCTGTCCCCAAACACTGCTCCCCAGGCGCTGTGTTCCTGGCTGCCAGCTGCTTCCCTCGGTGAATAGATTAAATGCAGAGGATGAATTTTGTGCTGTTCACACTGCGTGCTGTGGTGTGTTCACGTATGACAAAATGGTCACTTTCACTTCAATATTATTGACTTCTTACCTGGTTCAGACATATATTAGGAACTGCTACCTGTGTGGACTGGACTCTCTGTAGTAAGGCATAATGTTGCCTCCAGTGTTCCTCGGTTCACACTTGGCTACTGTCCACTTTCAGCGCGGCCCTCTGTTCAGCTCGCTTTCAGCTGACCTGAATTCACATCATGTCTGCTTTCTGTGCCATGGCGAGGGGAGCCAAGACCCTTACGCAAAAGAATAAAGTGAACCGCAGCCGGACAGAATCTGTGTTAGCAGGTACAGAGCAAAAGCCAGCAGGTTTTTAGATAATCGGAGGCAGGAGTGCAGGAATTTCTGCGTTTAACAAATATTTACAAAGGCCGACTGCCTGCTTGGCAACGGATTGCTGATAAAATATACATTTACAAGACAGACAGAGGGAGACAGAGCGCATCGGTTGTGGATTTGTCCTGGCGCCCCCATTTTCAGTGGAAGGTCAAGCGTGTGTGTTCTGCCATCCGATCCGTTTCTCCCCGCTCTCCACATTTCCTCATTCAGGAAGGGAAGGGAAAATTCATGAGTCTGTTCCTGCACTGAGAGCAGAGCGAACACCTGACCACACAGCCAGGCCTTATAATTGTGAGTGTGCGAGGGAATACAAGTGTGTTTGTGTGTTTGAGGTGCGTTCTCTTCAGGACCCCCAAACATTCCACATTTTTGCTTTATTCCAGCTCCCATTACACCTAAACCAAGCCATTAAAAACACTCAGTATTTAAGACAAGGCCTGTGTCAAGAGGCTCTTTCATGTTTTAGCTTCACACAACCTCATAAATCCAACCATGTTTAAGCTGATTCATGGCTGTAGTTAACAACTTCCTCTGTTAACTCCTGTTCAAATCTATATGCATCCCTAGCAGAGAATTTCTGGCAGCGATTGGTCAAAATTTAAACATGTTTAAATTAAAAAAATTTTAATTACTTTTCTTGGCATTTTTACTCACTATATCAATTTATCACAAATCAATTACTTTCTTGGTATGTAAGAATTCATTATTCTGACATAGTATGTCGTAATCCTGTCTTAATAACTAAAACTCCTGAGAAAATGAGTCATTGTTTCCATATACTTAAATTTTTACAAAATAAGTAATTTTTGGGATATTAAGTCGATATATATATATAAATATAGATTATAGAGAAATAGATAACGGAGAAAATATTTCAAAAAAAGAGAGTCATATATTTCAGTATAATAAGTAGTTATTTCCAGATACAAAGTCAACGTTTTTGCATGTTGTCCAAAACAGGAAAAGGAGAAAAGAAATATATGTATAAAATCAGTTTTTCCCTTCTGTTTGGCAGGAGTGAGCTTCAGTTGGTTGAGATACTCATCTTATGATGTATGTTCGTTCATATGAAAACCTGATGCTTTCGCCAAACAGCCAATCATGTGAAACATTCTTGATGTCAGTTTTATTTTTTCCATTATATAAAAACAACATTCATTTTCTACATGACTCATAGCATAAATGACCCAAAAGGACCAGAAGGGCCAATTCAGAAGCTCATCCCTGATTGACCAGAAGCTGTTTATGATCCAGAATCCTGAACTTAACCTGCCCTGGAGCAGGTCTGGGTAGATAAGGCTACTGCAATGGGTTAAAGAGTGTTTTTCCAGCAAAATGACCCTTGATTTAAGTGAATGGGAGTTTGAGTGAGTTCAGACGAAGTGTGTCGTGAAAGTACAAGTGTGCGGTTTGTGATTGAGTGAATGTGTGTGTGTGTGTGCGTGTATATGTATGAAGTTTGTATATGTGTGAAAGGTCCACAGAGAAGTGAATGGTCAGTTTGTGTGTGGAGGGCTATAAGAGCACTTTAACTGCAGCACACATTACCGGAGCCGTCTCTCTGCCGATGCTTGCGGTTGCTGGATGGCTCTTATAATCTCCGACACCTTGAAGCAGCAGTGTCGGGTGCGTGCTGGATGCTGCAGTGGGCACTGAACGTCCTGAACCTCTCCACATTCCGTGTTTACGCAGTGTTCCAGACCTCCAGGCCGGAGGAGTGAGGCCAACTTCCCTCAAGGCCTGTGTTTATAAACACTTTGTAAGAGATTATTGCCGTCGCATGCATGCCATGGCAGGTGCTTCAAGAGGTGTGTTCGGTATGAGGAAGGCTATTCAGTGCTACTGGTTATGAAGGAGCACAGTGTGAGGACTTTAACACGTTCTCAGCACTTCAACTCATCCTTCAGCACGAGAGTTGCACTCTTTTTCAGAAATGACCAGAAAAGCCTTACCCTTATTACAAATTGAATCCATGGAAATCACAGGAATTAGTGCTATAAACTTTTATTATTTCTCACTTCCACTCACTGAAAAAAGGGAGTCTTGGAGGAGAAGGTTTTATTATGGTCTGATTTTTTTTTTTAAACAAAATGTCTTTTGTGGCAAGAAAAAAAAGTGGTGACGATTTAGAATAGGTGTGTGTGACAATGTAGAATAGTTTTTTAGATTTGTTTTGTGAGTGAAGAATCCATGGGAGTGTATTTTGTGTGCTACATGGTTAGGGATGTGAATTGCTATCATTTTACTGATACCAACAACATTGTTTCTGCATATTGGTTTGATCCTTTAACTATTTTCTTCTGGATTGGTCATTTTTTTGTGCGGGAAAAAAATTTGCACTGATTGGCTGAACAGATTTACTGGGTTATGCTCAAAAACAGCAGTTTTGTAGTTCTCGGCTGTAAAACTTGCCGTCATAAATCTTTGGCAATGGACAATAACGGCTTTGTGACCAGGAGTATTTAGGGTTCAGAATGTGCTCTGTGTAAAGAATAACTCAACAGTCAGTTTGTTTTTTCAAAGGGCGATGTCTTTTTCAAAGCACTTTGTAGCAATAGTCTCTTGTCTAAAATGGATGACAGAATATTTGTAGCATTTGTTTTCATTTTGGTTTTCTTGGTCCAGGAAAAAAGCCTGCCTGTGCGGTGCTAGTGTTATTATAACAGGACAGTTACCCTCAGTAATGGACGCATTGCTTAGTTGGGAACCAGTATAGAGCGGCAGATTCATGGCATTCCTGTAATTTTAGCCCATTCAACATCCAATGATGTTTCAGCATATTGCTGGTGTTTCCACCTGAAGCTTAAATGAGCATTTTACAGCATTTTTGCGAGTAGTGCTGTTGTCGTCTTTCATCATGAAGGAAGCCATGCCTTCCTCTTGCTGAAAGTTTCCAACAGGTATACGTTGAGTGAGTTTTTGTAATATGCAGCTGGAATTGATAAAAGGAACTGATAATCTCAGAGACCTACGATTCTAATGGATCAGACATTTTGGAACTGGTTCTTGATTCCCATCCCTAAACACAAAAAGTGCTTGGGGCTGCTTTCGTGCATGATGCAGCAAAACATTGTGACACATTGTTTTTTATAGCTGAGAGGAGAACACAGTATATTTTGTGCATGATTTAGAAATAAAGGAGCTGTTGGGCATTCATGCCAAAGATGTCACATCCTGCTCACCAGGAATTTCATGGCAAGTAGGAACGCGTAAGATTTGAATTACTATGTAACATGGCTTCTCCATCTTGGCTCTGTCCTCTCCGGTCCCCCCTTTTTCGCCCTGTCTCTGCCCTGCCCTGTGCTGCTGACCTGCCTCATCATTAGCATTTCTACTTGTCCACTTTGTCCCTGTGTGGATGTAGGCCTCATGTTACTTAGTTCATAGTCAGGTCTCGTATATTGACTTGTGTCTTTGCTACATTCTCTGCGTTTGCGTGTTTCCTTCTTTTTAATTTTCTGCGTCTTTGTTTTCTGAGCTTGCTGTGCAATTTGTTAGCTTTCCCAGAGTTTAGTTTCATTGAAATGCAACTCACACATTCATCCCGTAATCCCAGCCCTTCTTTTGTGACACCGCAGAAAGTCATTGTATTGTGATGGAGATTTCTTCACTGTTTGATTTTTTTAGTGGAGAAACCTTTGACACTTTTTTGGGGAATTATTATAGTCTTTTGTCCTCAACAAGACCCCAATAAAAACAAAAAAAAAAGGGTTTGGGTTACTCCTGCTAGCAATCATGATGTTGTGATAAAGATGTCCTAATTGTTGCCTAACAGTGCTGAAGTCCATCCGTGGAAAAAGTGGAAAGCCAACTCTTTTTTTGGTTGTTTTTTTTTTTTTTTTAGAAATGCATTGTCTTTTTCCGAGGAGCAAAGGTCCACAAAGTCCCACAGCAGGTTAGAAGGAGAGTTTCTGGGGGTTGACATTCAGTTCATTCCTCAGCCTCGTTGAGGCCTCTCAGGTTTCACCTCCTACAACACCGACGTGCTCTGAGAGCCCACAGGGGTGACGGGAACCGCACAAAAGAATTCGTTTTCTATTCAGTGTACCACACAGGTTTCGACACTGTGAATTATTATGACTCAGTGGCTGCGCTCTCATTTACTGTGATCTGGAGAGAAGCCAGTTTTGCCAGACGCGGGCAATAAACCCAATCCAATCAAATCTAATCCTCTAAGCAATGCATCCTGAAAATGTTGATTCATCTCCTCATGTAGCTTAATCATAATTATTGTAAACACTATCGAATGTGGCCCAAAGGAGGACGGGTTTCCTTTTGAGTCTTCATCATGTTCTTGGGGGGGTTTCTGGCCACTGTTTTCCTCAGACTGCTCATTATGGCTCTGAATCTATTATCATCTTGCTTCATGAAGCGAGGCCATCTTCTTGTTGAAAGTTTCCAGCAGGTAGATGCAGAGTGATTTTTGTAACATATGCAATTGTCTGAAAAAGTGCCAGCACTGATAAAAAAACGTATCGATAACCTCAGATATTTAGGATTCTGATGGATCGATGGATCAGACATTTTGGAACCGTTTCTTGATTCCCATCCCTAAACACAAAAATACTGCTCTCTCTATGCTTGGGGCTGCTTTCGTGCATCAGAGATGCAGCAAAACATTGTGACACATTGTTTTTTATAGCTGAGAGGAGAATATACTATATTTTGTGCATGATTAAGAAATTAAGGAACTGTTGGGCATTCATGCAAGGATGTCACATCCTGCTCACCAGGAATTTCATGGCAAGTAGGAACGCGTAAGATTTTAAGTCATATGTAACATGGGTTGTCTAACTTGGCTCTGTACCTCTCCGCTCTTCACTTTTTTCGTGTTTCTGATTCACACTGTCTCTGCGTTGCCCTCTGCTCCAGACCCGCTGCATCATTAGCATTTCTACTTGTTCAAATGGTCCCTGTGTGGATGTGGGCCTCATGTTTCTTAGTCAGGTCTCGCACATCATCTCGTGTCTTTGCTACCTTTTCTGTGTTTGAGTGCCATTTTTCTTTGTTTCTAATTTTCTGAAATGAAAATGTTGATTCATCTGCTCATGTAGCTTAATCATCATCATTGTAAGCACTATCCGGTTTGACCCAGAGGAGGGTGGGTTTCCTCTTGAGTCTTGGGTGCTCTCAGTGTTTCTTCATCATGTTCTTAGGGGGTTTTCTGGACACTGTCTTCCACAGCCTGATCATGCGTTTCTGCAATGTTGCTTTGGCACAGTGTTGTACAAAGAAATACAAATAAAACTGGAACTGGAGTAAATACACAAGACCCCAGTGCTGTCAGAGAATTCGGCCCATCTCCAGACTGGATGCTGTTTTGTTTTTATTGATGTGGTGATCTTTGAACTGAGGTTAAACTGGGTTGAATATGCCTTGTTAGTTTCTTTCATTTGGATCATGTTTGTATGTTTTTTTAACACAGGAAAGTGATGTGGTTCAGCAGTTCATCTAGATAGACTATATGGACAAAAGTAATGGGACAAACCTGTTTTTCAGGGTTTGGGCTTGGCACCTTACTTCCACAGAAGTGCAGTCCTAATGCTTCAGACATTTTGGACAACCCAATGCTTCCAACTTGGCTGACACAGAAGAACCTTTTCTATTCCAGCATGACTGTGCCCCAGTGCACAAAGCAAGCGCCATAAGACATGCCTGGATCAGTTCTATGTGGAAGAACTTGACTGGCCCACACAGATCCCTGACCTCAACCATGGTTCGAGTTACGGGGGGTACTGGGGGGTACTGTACCCCCCAATCAAGACTCAGACCCCCCCAAAGAAACAAAAATAGCAGTTTTCCTAACAGTGTTATGAAGGCAGTACCCCCCAAATTTGGAGGGGTAATTCATACTCTGACCTCAACCCCATCTAACACCTTTGGGAATGGAGATTGTGAGCCAGGCCTTCTCGTCTAACATCAGTGCCTGACCACAAGAAGACTCTACAGATTAAATGGGCACAAATTCCCACAGAATACAAAATCTTGTTGAAAACCTTCCAAGAAAAGTGGAAGCTATTATAACTACAAAACTGGGACCAATTCCATATTAAAGTCTATGTGTTTGAATGCAAGTCCCTACCGGTGTAATGGTCAGGCATCCCAATACATTTGTCCATATAGTGGACTTTAATCTGATTTGCAAAGAATAAATAACTGATTAAATGAATCTAACTGCCGTACTCAAATTCACAAATACTAATGTTTCTCTTTTCAATGATCAAAAGTGACAAATAATTAATAGATATCAGTTCACATACTTGCATGTACACAACATTCTTTACATGTGCAACTTTGAAAGCTTTAGACTTGTGAATTCACACACAAACCCGGACTGTTCTTTTAGCAGAAAATTCAGTTTGTGGTTTCCATTAGGTTTACTTGCGCTTTAAAATTAAAGCTGTAATTCACGTGTCCGACCCCCCCAGTGTCTTGTGTGGGATGTGGCTGTGTGCACTGAATACAGAATATTTTAAATGTATCCCAAAGTGCCGAACCAAAAAAGACGGGCTGAACTGAGTCATTGTGGACAACACAGATAATTTATGTTTCATGTTCCTCATAAAAATAAGACTTTATTAACGGTATAATGAAGTGTTTTCATATTCATCTGACATCAAACCCATGGTTTCTTTCTTCATAGCCAGGTTCCCATGAAGCTGGACAGCATATAGAACGGCATCTCAGAAATCCCAAAAGCCTCGCACATTATGCCCTTTGTGGATTTGCAAGCAGGGCTGCTTGAAAGGGTACAGTGTTGGCAGCTCCAGCTGTTGGGTGCTGTTAGACTTGCACTGATCTTAGAGCAGTGTTTGAGATCTCTCTGGTGATTCTGGCCAGAGAGGGCTGCTCCTGGACCAGCATAACTCTGTTGTGTATTGAGAGGAGATCAGAAAGGAGGAAAATGAGGAGCAGCTGCTGTATTAGACAGATGTTTGATACGCTGCCCATCCGCTTGTGAACTGTCCTTCGGCTTTGAGACAAAGACTCTGATGGATACTGCTGGGAACTTTCATAGCCTCTATGCAATTACATTAATCACATTATTCGGACTCTTTACTGCGGGTTAATTTGGCAGGTGGCCTTAAAATTGATGCATGAAAGTCGTACAGTTTGAGACGCAGTTGAACCCTTGCTCAGAGAAGCATGAGAGCCATACAGAAAAGTGAACAGTACAAAGAGTGAGAGAAAGGTTTAAACTGTCCTGATTGTGTGGATTGCTCTCTGTACTATATACATATATATATGTTAAATGTGCAGTGATTGTAAAAAATAAATGTGCAATGTAGTGGAGAATTGTATAAACTGTATAGACAGTCTAACCAGTATAAACAGCTTAAGTATGCAGTTTATGTTAGATAATGTGTCAATTTGTGAAGACACAGATTTTTTTTTTGGATGGTGGATCACTCTGAAGCAAGCAGTGACGCTAATGTGTGTAAAAATCCCAGCAACACTCCAGCTGTAGCAGCAACACATGCCCAGCCATGTCAGTGTCACTACTTTGTTGAGAATGGATCGCCACCTAAATAGTATCTGGTCCTGTGGTCATAAACTGACCTCTGATGAATGGACTGGAGAGTGGCTCACATAATCTGCATGAAAGCAGGTTGCCTGCAGTCTGTAGTTGTAAGGGGTGATACTTTATTGTAAGGGGTGATACTTCAGGTAGTTAAATAGGTTCAAGTAGAGCACTACTTTCTATGTAGTTGCACTTTGTAGTTTACAGAATGCAGTCCATCTGTTTCTCTGAATCACTTGTAAGCCTCCTTTACCCAGTTCATTAAAGGTCAAGACCCCCAGAGGACCACCAGAGAGCAGGTATTATTGGAGTGGTGATCATTCTCTGCATAGCAGTGACACTGACATGGTAATGGAGTGTGTGTGTGTGTGTGTGTGTGTGTGTGTGTGTGTGTGTGTGTGTGTGTGTGTGTGTGTGTGTGTGTGTG
>JBBJLS010000006.1:19543831-19562792 GCA_037577275.1 Bryconaethiops microstoma
TCTATATATCTATCTGTTTGTTTTCTGTATGGGTCCTTTAAACTTCAAACAAACCAGTTAACTTTAAACATGGAAACTTAAACATAAAATTTAAATCTCTCTCTCGCGCTCTCTCTCTCTCTCTCTCTCTCTCTCTCTCTCTCTCTCTCTCTCTCTCTCTCTCTCTTCCCTTGGCTCGGGTTTACATAAGCACCTCTCTGAGGCGTTTTTGTACCTCCACCCCAAAGCCTTTCCCTTCGGTCTCCATTCCTCTCTCACTGCTCCACTGATCTGTCACCCAGTTAATGCTTTAATTTTGTTTTTTTCCTTCTACAAAGCAAAACATGCTCCTCAACACAAATTACACTCTCTCCTAGTTCCATTTGTCTCTCTTTCATCAGAGATCAGAAGAAATGCATTCTGAGAGAGAGGAGGGGCGCTTGATGAGGAATGGAATCATTTTGCTTGGCTCACATACTGTTGGATTTTTCTCTGAGATGACATTTAAACCGCTATTGTGTTAACATCAGACCAATGTTCATGTGTCTGGTGGGTTTTATGTGTTTATTAATGCTACTGAAGTCACTGGCTGAAGTGTTGGCTTTGGTGTGTGATTTGGGTTCAGTGCAGAACAGCAGAGAATATCTGTACATTAAATTATTCGCACCAGACAGAAAGAAAAGAAGGAGACACATACAAAAAATTGTTCTTTTTCTTACTTTTTTTTAAGTAAATTAGTTATACTATGATATACTACATAAACTGTTGAAAGTTCAAAGGGCACTGCTCACTCCCCAGTGCATTCAATCTATTCATTATTTGGCAACTACGGTGCAAAAACAGCCTGTTTTGAAATTGTTTTGTCACAAAAAGCAACATGCTTCCACAAAAAGCAACTATTCAGCCTCCATCAATTTAGCACCACAAGGGATGATGTAAATAAGGCATTGTGTGTGTCTGTGTGTGTGGTGTCAAATGTAAAAAACGTTCTGTAAAAAGGAAACAGATTAATGTGAAATTTATTCAATCTTTGTGCCTGTAGGTAGTTTATTTAGTTCAGAACTGAAGATCACGGATGCGTGAAGGATAGCACACATTACGTCCTAATAAATCTGAGCTAATTACTGATCATTTGGCAGAAAAACCCTCCACATGTTCTCCAAGTCTTCCAAGTTTGAATCAAGAGTGACTGTAATGGAGCGACCAGAAAGGGAGGGTCACTGCACAGACCAACACCTCTGCTCTGATGGGTGGAGGGCATAATGGGGCAGTTGTAACATGAGATAATGCCCTCTTAGGCTAGGGTGGGGCAGGTTGAAACACTTTTAGGGATAGAAAAGTCCCGGGGCAGAAATAGCCCTGCCTCAATCTGATTAGTTGCCACAGTGATGCGAGACAAACAACAGACTCTGTGCTGATACACTCTGATAATCTCTCAGTTACACTCTCACACAAAAACTGCCACAACTGAATGAGTTTAACCCCCAGAGGTGTAATTATGATCTTATAAACCCTGGTGCTAAATGAACCAATCCCATGATCCCAACCCCTTGCTCCCTGCCATAAGAGAACTATTACCATCTGTTATGAAAAAAATGTGTGTAATTTACATGTTAACATAGATTTTCCCTTGCAGTGTAACATGAAATAACCAAATACTTGCTTTGATAGTGTTTATATGTAGTTGTTTATATGTAGTTATTTATATGTGTGTTGTTTATATGTAGTTGTTTATGTGTAGTTATTTATATGTGTGTTGTTTATATGTAGTTGTTTATGTGTAGTTGTTGATAGTGTTTATATGTGGTTAAAGTTATTAATAAGGAAATATAATACTTTTGTATTCATTATTAGGACAAATATATAGTCTAGTGCACAAGTTTGCATACTTCTGGTAATGAAAATAGTTACACATCCTTTGCATGGAATACATATTTTATTAACATAAAAATATCAAATATCACACTGTGTGCTGTGGTGTGTTCACGTATGACAGAATGGTCACCTTCACATTATCCATATTTAATGTGTTCTCTGTGGAAGATGTCTATTTATTTTCCAATATAACAGCAATACCAAATACCAAAACTTTTACGTTCTGCTGCATGTAGTCATAATACCTGCATATGGGATACTGATTTGGGCTAATGGTTGAAATACATTATCAAGGAAACATAGCTGCCCATGAGTCATAGTAGCAGCATAAGAGGTCTAATAAAGATGTTAGAAGGCCCACTCACCACCAGTTCCCGTGCACTACAGGTCCCAGCATGACTGCACTGACAACAGTTATGCCAGTGTGGCTCTACCATTTTTCACAATCCCAAACCTAGCTTTGTGGTCTGCTAAAGGTAAAACAATTGCTGTCTCAGCTCACAACCAACACAGATGTGATGGCAGTATCAAGCACAGGGGCTGCAGAGCTCATCTGTCCTTCATTTTACTCGCCGTCACACTGACTGCACTCGAAAGCAATTTTTTGCCATGGGTATTATGGGGTGTAAGCATGAGCAGCAACTTTGAAACACCTACTGCTGTGTGATCTCACTGAAATCTTAGCCCACAATTCTGAGGGCTCTATAAATGATCCAAGAGTTTACACTCGCAATCCTCTTTATTAGAAACACCTGATGACCTATTCATTATTGGTCAGTTTCACAGCAGTGCTGACCTGGTAATGGTAATAACTGACCACTGAGCAAGGATGAGTATGACATAACACAAATTGTGTTCAATTATAGTCTTTAACCAAATTGGTATTTAAAGATTAGAGACTTTGTATTGGGAGTGTAGCCCTCTGCGATACTACTGGACAACGCTGTGTCCAGGGGGACCCTTGGGCCCTCTGATTTCTGGATTGTTGGACATCTTATCAGTGTCCATGCTGTCACGGTCTGACCCCAGTGTTTGGTCTCTGACTCTCAGGGCAATTTTAGAGTTTTATCTTCACCAACCAGCACAATCACATCTGCACCAGCGTGACTGAATGCAGCGCAAAAATCACGCCATCATTCCGCTTTTACCACCAAAACCCGCTCCCACTCCCTGCGGATCTGATATTTTAGCCTTCAAGCGAATGCGCACACCCCTGACAGAAAAGGGGAAAAGGCAAACACAAAAAGGAAAATAGAGAGAAATAATGAATTTGTGTGATCTGTTAGACCAGATGTAAAAAATTAAGAGGAAAGAGAGAAAAAAAAACAAACAGGGAAGTTAATGTAAGACAGTTCTATTCCAAGTAATATTGCACCATCCAGTCTGAAATTTGAACACAGTATAAAGCAGATCAGCAAACATCATTGTCTTAATATTCTTCAATTTTTTGTTTCCGTTGTCACTGTTCAGATTGAATCTGCTGCTGCTCAGTGTGTTTAAATTGGTCAGTTCAATGTGTGTGTGTGTGTGTGTGTGTGTGTGTGTGTGTATGTGTGTGTGTATGTGTGTGAGAGATGAGAGTGTGAGTCTGCGTGCATGTTTGGTCAAGGGGTCAAGTGAAATAAAAACAAGGCTGAACTCTAACAGCACTGATACACACAGAAGTAGAATAACTGGACAGGATAGTGTTGGTGACAGGGAGTGACTGTGCTTTTTTCGGGGGACCCCCCTTCCCCCCTAAACTGCAGTTTTCTATTGAAGCTGGTCTTTTTGTTGCTCAGTTTAAGGTTAGAGTTAGGTTATTTGTAGAAGAGCAGCTTTTACACCCACTTTTACAGAAGCACAGGAAACACCCCACACAGACAGGAACACACACTTGTGTGTGTGTGTGTGTGTGTGTGTATATGCCCCTGAGTGTGCGTGTGCTGTTGTGTAATCCACACACTTTCCAACCCCTTCGGGCCCCCCAGCTGTCCAACGTCACACCACTTTTCCACAAGGACAAAAAGGAAAAGTTGGTTGAACGACAGAAAGAAAAAAAAACTGGCCCACCCCTCCACTGCCCCTGAGGAGGGAGGAGAGAGGAGGGAGAGGTGTGTGTGTGTGTGTGTGTGTGTGTGTGTGTGTGTGTGTGCGTGAGCCAGCCAGAGAGAGGCAGAGTGACAGAGGAAGGCGACAGAGAGACAGGGAGAGAGAGAGAGAGAGAGCAGGACAGAGGGGAAAAGTTGGAAACATTTTCAGTTCTTGCTTGAATCCGGAGCAAGAAGCTGTACGACGTTCGACCACTGCTCAGAACTTTGTGGAGTAGAGCAGGAGCAAAGGAGAGAGAGAAAGGAAGAAAAGAAGAAGGGGAAGACAGAGAGAGAGAGAATGTGGCTGGGGTCTTCTTGCAGGTAAGCCCCCTGCGTTTAACCCTTTGCGCTGCTCTCCAGCTCCACTGCACTGGAGGGTATCACCCAGTTGTTTGTTGTTTTTGTTTTTCATTGCACCAGTTTGGGCCACGTGCTTTCCCCCCCCAACTATATGCATTGCTTTAAATGCATCACGTGCATCTGGCTGTTAAAAAGTCGCATCTGTGTGTAACATCTCTCCTGCTAATGTGTCTCTTTACGCATTTGCCTCATTTTCGAGCACATGGGAATGGATGGAAAACGTGGGCAGAGGATGGAGGGGTGGGCTCGAGGGCTTATGAGGGGAGGTTAGTGCCCCTTTGCCCTCCTTTTAGCCCCCCTGCAACCCCCCACCACCCCTGGAGCTTTTTGTGCCCCTGTCCGGGGCTGTTTTCGTTGGGGTTTCCGCGGTGGCGCGTAGCAATTATGGTTTATGTGCAATGTTGCATTGCGGCTGCACACAAACTGCCCTGCGCCGTTTTGGGGTAAAAACGAAGCCACAGATACAGCGGACACACAGAGAGCCGAGCACGACTTAGAACAACACGAAAAACCTCAGTGTATTAAAGGATTAGCTCATGGTCTGATGGAAAAATAGGCAGTAAAAGTTGAGCAGGGGGGCTGGGGGCGGAGGTTTGGGGGGGCTGCACGAAAGGCAGCGTGTGTTTAAAAGTGCTGCACATTAAGATGGACTTCAAACATGTGTTTACACCACTGTTTACTGACTCCAGTGCTATAGTCCACCTGCTCTGCTCTGTGTCAGTGTTGGTGTATCTGATGGCAGTTGTTTTGGTCTTTGTGCTTGTGTATTATATGTAGACAAAGTGTATCCTGTGTTGTGTTTTGTGTTTCTGTGCATGTTGGTGTATGTATTGCTGAAGTCGATTTGTATGTTTGTTAATGTACTTTTGTGTATGTGTGTGTGTAAGTGTGTTGGTTTCTTAGTACTCATTCGCAAAACAAAACTTAAAAACAATAATATCATAGTAAATTTGTGTTTTAGGTGGTTTTCTCATCTAAATATTCCAGTTTTGTAACACACTGTTTTACTCATTTATACATCCCGTTTACATTCGACATCTATCGCTGACGAAGAGACAGATCAGCAGTAACGTTATATCCGAGGCAGATTTCTGCTTCTCTAGTTCACAGTGATGACACAGAAGTGAGTTTTTTGTGTGTGCTTAGTGGTTTTTATACTGAGTTTAATTTCAAATCCCTGCTTATATTTTGTTTGTAACTTACCGTCCTGTTTCAGTTCCATTGTTAGGTTTGTAATTAGCAAGTCCGATGACTTCGTCTCCAACTCCCAGTTATACAGCGGCTAAACAAGTGACTGAGGATGCACTCAGCCTCTTCACCTGCAACAGTAAATACAGAGCCAAACTACTTAATTTATATTTGGCTGTTTCTTTTAGTTTTACGTATTACTATATAATATGTATAACTAGTCTCGCATCACTCTTTTAAAGAAAGGAATGACGTGCGAAATCATACGGCTGAGTGTGGTTGTGTTCAGCCATTACGTGTTTTATTTATAACAGGCATAAATAAGCCTCCAGTTCTTAGAATTGTCCAGGTGTCACACGAGTGTTCTAGACCCCAGGCTTGGTTCTAAAGAGTAAACAAAAGATTAAACTTCGGAATACTAAATTAAGAACAGAACTCTAACATAATAAATAAAAACCCCCTGTATTCACATTATTCGGGCCAACTGTGTGTTTTTTGTGTTAAAAGCCTCTTGATTGTAAAAAGCTAGTGATTATATGCTACAGTACTGACCTGGCTAGAAAAATACAAATTTAAAGATAGCAAAGTTAGGAAGTATAAAAAATAGTGGACCAGGGTTTAGCTGTCAAACTGCCCTCAAGCTGCCCTCTGTGGCCTGGAGTGTAAGAGAGCACTGTTAGCCGCACTCCCTCTGGTTAGGTAGGATGGTCCTCCTTCTCCCTCATCAGTCTATTAGCTGATGAAGAAGAATTGATAATTAGTGTTTGAGCGTGTTGAGCCTCCGATGATGTTGTGATAGTAGTTCAAAAAGATGCAGTGGTGCTTCACATGTCCCAGATGAAGCATGCGCTAGCCTTTACTCTCCCAGCTTGGTAACGAATTTGATAGAATATATGGATATTGAGAGTCGGACATGACTGTACTGGGTAGAAAATTGGGAAAAGGTGAATAAAAACTAAAATATAAAAACTTTTGTTAATATAAACTAACAAAATTGAACTTCAAAACAATTCAAAAAGCTGAAAATCCTCATATAAGATTTTATATGGCATGTCATATGTCACAAAACCTCAAAATACATGTGTTTGAGGTGAAACATGCAGGATATTGGATCTCTAGCATTAAGGCCGCTGGCCGTTCCCCCAAGTCCCACTTGAGTGATAGTCATAGTCCAAGCAGATAAACTCTTTGAGGCTATTTTCATTTGAGTGGACATTTATAACGTGTGTACTTTGTGAGCTCCACATTACGAAGATAAATGAAGTTTCTAGAGCCTGTTTTGACCTCTCGGATGACTGAGGAAAATAGTTTCCACAGGAATGTAAGTTTCTGTTTAGAATAATAAAATCTAATTTACTTGGATTCCCCCTTTCCCTGAACAGCCAAAACCTCTGAAGTTTGCTTCTTTAGTTCCTTACTTCTGTATCTGCTATGTAAGTTAATACCCCACCAGTTAACGGTGTGCAAACTGCACATCTAAGTCTTGTTTTTAAGTATCTCAGAAAGACTTTATGTGCAATCTGACGCTGTATAACACTGCTTTAGGCTGGCCTGCATACTGTTGAGATAACTTTTGAGATAAATGTGGGGTTATTCAGGCATGCAGTTTGCACGGTGCTAATTGGTGGAGTGCAAGCTTTCATTGTTTTAGCCTCATACTGAACATGTCTCAGCTGACTGACTCTTTTTGAGCTGAGGGGAAAACAGTGACCGTGAGATTTTTTGCTAAAGCTCTTTTAAAGCAGTTATTGGGACTGAACTGACAGTGCGAAGATGCTGATTAAACCAGACAGTTGAGCTTCTGTCACCCAGCCGAGAAATTAGGTTAGGACTGAAGCCACCTCACACACTTCAGAATACCGAGGGAAAAAGAAAATGTTCTGTGTGTGTGTTTTTACAAAAATGTGCTTACATTCCTCTCATTTTATTTTCATAATCTTTGCAGGTTGTGTGTCTTATGGAGCGCAGTGCTGACCGCTGTGTGTGTGGCTGAGGCGGAAAAGGCTGAAAAACTGGTGAGTGATTTTAATCTTATAGATGATTTCAGAGGTAGGGATGATATTGGTGCAAATTATATTTCATTTGTGGACAATTTAAGAGTATTTATATTATAGTATTTATAGGGGTGGGTGTGCTTGTTTAAATATTCTGATGAACACTGTTACCTTAGTGTTTATTTGCTGTTATCTACGTACTGTTTGTTTAAAAATGAAGGTATTAGAATAGTAAAAGTGGTTAATATGACCATTTCTGTTTTAATGCCCAGGACTTGCTGGCAAAACCAGGCTTCCATTCCTCACCCCTGTAA
The DNA here is from genome assembly GCA_037577275.1 of Bryconaethiops microstoma. Classification (NCBI taxonomy): domain Eukaryota; kingdom Metazoa; phylum Chordata; class Actinopteri; order Characiformes; family Alestidae; genus Bryconaethiops; species Bryconaethiops microstoma. The sequence continues at coordinate 19,551,614 of JBBJLS010000006.1, forward strand.
CTTAAGGCCAGTTTGCCTTGTTTGCAGTGTAATAACTGACAGATGTTCCCAAGTTCCCATGATGGGAAGTCTAACTATATCCTGACCTGTGACCGATTTATACAATTTTTCACAGCATATTTTTAGGGGTCAACCGATATATTGAGGGCAAGTAATGTTACGTTCACAGTGTTACTCAAAGATATAGCTATCACTAGATAAACAGACTCTATTATCTTGCTATAGTTAACTGTATATCACGGCAATAAAGTTCGTTATACCCATAATTGTAGTGAAACTGGAAAACTGGTATTCAAATAGAAGTTTATTGTCATTTCAACCATATACACAGTAGACACCAAAGAGAAACAATGATTCTTCAGGAACACAAAGAACAAAAACATGTAAGGCTACACAAGTGTGGGCAGGACAGAACTGCAAGAGAGAGAAAAAACATGAGCAACAGTACAACAATTTACAGGACATGACAAGACAACAGACAATGCTGCCAATAACAAAGCAGTAACAGAACAGTTTGGTATGTATATGCAGTGTGTTTGGGAAAAGAAAGCAGTTCAGAATAATGTAATAATTGAAAGATATTAAAATTGATAACTGAGATAAACAGAAACAGCAGCACAGCCAGTTGCTAAATCTATATGATTTTAGTATAAGAAATTGAAATAACTGGCCAAGATTCTTGCATACCAAAAGTTACTGCACTCATGATAGGATTTTAAGGCTAAAATTGTCTTATTATTTTTGTGGTTCCACCTTAAATGGTGCAGCAGTCAGAACACAGCATTGCACTTAATGTGGAAGCAAAAAAAAAATAGGAATAATTGAATGAACGAAGCTGGAGCACCCTGTTAGCCATGGAAGATGTTTTTCTCAGCTCTCCCTAAAAACTTTAACTTAGAGAATTTTGCTCTTTATTGCAACTTTGGTAATATTTGCTGCCTTACGTTTGAAACACAGCTCCAGTGAGCTCCGGTCTGCAAATGTGTTCCTGTGTGTCCATTCCTCTGGCATGGTAACCGGATCAAAGAGGGTGACGACGGACAAAGAGAGGCGGCAACATAACAGCCAATGTAGTGCATTTTTAGATCATTTTTTGTATTGGCGATCAGACAAAAATAATGTTACATATAATAGTAAAACTGCAGAACAACATCTATTATTGACAAGAGTCTTTTTTAACTCCATGTCCACATCACTGTGGCAGGTCGTGGCCTAGGGGTTAGGGAGTTGCTTCTTTGATCAGAAAGTCATGGGTTTGAATCCTGGGACTGCCAGGGGCACAACTGAGGTACCCTTGAGCAAGGTATCGTCCGTACACACTGCTCCCCGGGCGCTGTGTTCCTGGCTGCCCACTGCTTCATTTGGTGAACGGGTTAAACGCAGAGAAGAATTTCATGCTGGTTATACTGTGTGCTGTGGTTTGTTCACGTATAACAAATGGACACTTTTAATTTCTAATTTCATTGTATCAGTGATTCTTGCATTTAAGGTCTACCACAGACCTGGTGGCTCTGCATCCAAAAAACTGACATTCAGCCTCAACATGCAGAGGGGCCTACATTCCCAGCACACCGCAGCTGGCCACTCAACATTGCATTGCCTTGTTTTACAATGAGAAAAACAGTAAAGTTTTGATGAACATGCAAAAACTAATGGGTATGTTACCATACCAATGTTGTAGCTTTTGCACTGTGAGTGTGTGTGGAGGTAAGTACACCAATACCAAAGCTGAGAAAAAAATCATAAATCATATTTAAAGTTTTATTCCATCAAATGTATAAGAAAAGAGTGAAAAAGATCAGCTGGACAATGAACATTATGTGAACTTCACTAGATTATATATAGATTCTTGTATTTATATCCACCTCTCTTACTGACCACAGCATTTTGTATGTATAGTATAGTGTATATGGTACGTAGTATTTTATGCTGAGTTTTATTTTGAAGTTATCATTATATTATATATTACATCTTATTCTTCTGTCTGTGTGTGACTGTGCAGTCATACCACAAGCAATTTCTTCGAGGAACTATAAGGTGTTCTGATTCAGATTCTGTTTATGTGGTTAGGTTTTGAATTCAGGCTGGGTGAGTTAGCAGTATACAGTGGGTAATATTATGTTTAACACAGTGAAAACATAGCAGAGATGATCACCTGGTGTGAGGCTATTAATTTTGGCAGAAAATTCACATTTACATAACACAGGATCCTCAAGTTGTATGACTTCATATATGAGGAGTCCATTTACCCTTATTTCTACCTTTGTTAATACACTGTATGGACAGAAGTATTGGGACACAATATATGGACCAAAGTATCCAATCTTAATGCTTCAGCAGACCATGACAGTTTGGACAATGCTGTGCTTCCAACTTTGCGGACACAGTTTGGGGAAGAACCTTTTCTATTCCCGCAGGACTGTGCCCCACTGCACAAAGCAAGATAAGTTGGATAAGTTCAGTGTGGAAGAACTTGACTGGCCCACACAGAGCCCTGACCTCAACCCCATCCAACACCTTTAAGTTGAACTGAAACAGAGATTGTGAGTCAGGCCTTCTTGTCCAACATCAGTGCCTGACCTCATAAATGCTCTACAGAATGAACGAGGACAAATTCCCGCAGAATCTCTCCAACCTTGTGGAAAGCCTTCCAAGAAGAGAGAAAGCTGTTATAGCTGCAACGGGAGGACCAACTCCATTTTAAAAGTCTATGTATTTGAATGCAGTGCCATTAAAGACTCTGTTGGTGAAATGGTCTGGTGCCCCAGTACTCCCAATATGTGTCCATATATTGTAAGTAGTAAGCCTGTCTGTGATTTTAAAGAGGTGAATATCTGTGATTTTTGTATTTTCACTGTTTAAAAAGAGTGTTTGTATGTTGGTTTATGTCATTTTTATTACTAGGAAATACTGTTGCAGTGAAGACATTGCATTCTTGATTTTTAAGAGCAGATCCACCCATTGTTTGTTCAAGCTGGGCAGTTACAGCTCATCTCTCGAGTCTTCTATAAGCAAAGTGAGCACATCCCTTTCAGTTCTGCAGAGAGAGTCAAAACAGAACAAAAAATTTAGGCTCAATTAGTTACTATGGCGGCAAACATTCAGTGCAAGAGGTCTCAAGCTGAAGACGTTAGATTAGTGTCTATATGTTTGTGTATTATATCTATACTGTCATTATTTACATAAGATTGACATACAGACACACACGCACACACACACAAGCAGTGTATCTGCCCTGCTGGGTCTGAACAAACACACACACATACACACACTTTGAATCTGAAAAGATTTATGTCTTTGTAGACAAGAGTTGTGCTGTTACTTATCCTGTCCACCTGTGAGGAATTAGAAAAGAAATGTGAGAAACAGAACAAGTGCTGTATCAGATATTGGTTCACTGGGAAACCAGTCATGTGATCTCGGTAGGGGGAGTGTGAGGAGGTTATGGATGAGACGAGCATCAACATTCTAGATGCTCTGAGGTGAAATGAGAAACAAAGAAAGACAGAGAGAGAAAGAGATGAATCCAGCAAGCTAATGACTGTCTTCTACAAGAAGCTGAGAAACCTCTGCAGTCAGGAATGTTTGTATTCTTCTAAGGATCTGAAGTACAAATCTACAGGATCTGGTGGTAAATGACCAGAAAGGCAGCCAGATATCTTTTGTGACACAGACGTAGAGTTCTCCCTGGCTTTGAGGAAGGCTTTTGTAACTGAACATCCTGGCTTGTGTCTTGGCTGGTTGATCTTCTGAAGATTGGAAAATAGCTGCGGAACGACAGCTTGTTTCATTATTCTAAATTCTCTGTGTTTGTGGTTCTTAGTAATAGTGTAAAGCAAAAAGCTAAGAGTAAACTGGAGACGTATAAGGTCCCTTGTTTTGATCTGTGGAGCAGGAAACTGTTTCCTCTGTAGTGATGGAGCTCCATCTAATACTTTTGGGATGAGTTGGACTGACGTCTGTGATCCAGAAACAATCATCCAACACCAGTACCCGACCCCATTAATGCTCTTGTGTCTGAAAGAAATCAGATCTTCATAACAATGTTCCAATATCAAGTGTAACAGCTTTCCTAAAAGGCAGACACTTACTGAAAAGGAGGGACATGAAACCCTTTACACAGACAGAGGGAGAGCCGGGGCGGTGGATGCCGGTAGGTGTATTGATGTTCCAGGAAACCGGGAGAGCATGTGCATGCGTGTTTGCTTGTAGAGAGGGGGAAGTGTGTGTGTGTGTGTGTGTGTGTGTGTGTGACCTCTTCCATGTCATCCATTATGACTCAGCCGTTTGCATACATTAGTAATAGTTGTTTTTTTGTGATGCGGTTGCACACACAAACACACTCTCTCTCACACACACACACACACACACACACACACAGTATACCACGAGTGTCACTCTGTCTGTCTGTCTGTCGCTCTCTCTCTCTGTGTGACACACATACACTAGAACACTGGCTGGATGTTGTGTGGCCCTGGCCGAGATTTGGACGGATCAGAGGTGACCTCCGACCCCACTGTTTTGGAGTGTTTTTCTCCTGAATGGAAACTTTTGTTCGGCAGATCCTTTCTTTCCTGCCCCTGTCAGGCCCGCACACGGCCCAGAAACTTCTGTCCCTTATTTATTGTGAAATAAAACATTATTTCTGTACACTGGCCATTAAAAGTTTGGGACACCTACCTTCTTTTCAGCATAATGTTCCATTTTCACTGTCACTTTTCAGTTCAGTGAAAATTACTTCTATGATTCAGTTAACAAAAAACAGCTGTTTATTAAAACTGTGGAATGCTTTGTTCATTTTTTCTGACACTCATCTTCTTGTTCATCAACGTGTCTTTGTAAGTATGAAAATTAGGGTTTTGTCTAAATAATGATTTGGCCATTTTATTTTTCATGTGAGTGCTGATGAGTTCCGACATCAAAACAAGGGAATAAAAAGAGTGGGACATTGGCATTTTTCCCAAGGTGGCACTGTCACAAATATTTAAAGGTTGGATTTTCTTCTGTTATTTCTTTAATAGGTTAAGTTATTGCAAACTCCAAGCCTACCAAAGTGAGCCACCAATCTGACCCCAACACTATAGCGGCACTGTTTGTGCCTATGTTGCTGGATATTAGGCTGAATTTAGCAACTAAATTACATAAGCAAGCTGTCAGGTGACTCGGGTTTACGGTGCAGGGCATTTGTTCAAACTTGTCCACTCTTAAGTGGGGCATTTTTTCATGTCTGGCTTTCATCGTTTTGGCTCTGAACTTGACATTGCTTGTATTTGTTTTTTGATCTGAGTTATTAAGACATGTTTCCAGCTGTCTGGGATCAAACCTTGTGCTGCTAAACACCGTTCATGTACACATACATCACATACTGTAACCTGTCCGTTGTTATGACTGGTCAGTTTTTGGCTTCAGGAACATTCTTGACCAGAAATGAGCTGGAATGATGAACCATTCCCTAGTTTGAGAATGATCTACCACCTAAAAATATCCACCCAACAGTGGCTCTGTGTTTATCTTTAAGAATTGACTAGAACAGAGGTGTTCCTGAATCCTGTTTCCAGTCCTAGCATTTATAGCAACTGGTAGATTAGACAGGTTTGCTCTGCTCCAGTCCTGAGGACTCACTGTTCTGCACAGTTTGCCCTGCTCAACACATCTAATCCAACTCGTGAAAGCATTAAAAATGAGCCGCTGAGGTAAATCAACTACCATTGATTACAAAATCCTGGACCATACATTGGGTTCTTCGTCCAGAGACCTGGATGGATCAATAGATGGGCTACCATGACTGCTTGGGAACATCTAAGGGCAACATCCTGCTCTGTCCTCCACCCTCTGCCCCACCCACGCACCTCAGTTATTTTGTATGCAAGAATAAAAAATCATTCATAGTTTGTTACTTTTGGTCAGGTAATAATGTAACAAGTCTAAAATAAACAAAATAAAACTGTAAAAAACAAGCCATTAATTGGTATCTGCAAATACAAAAACAATACATTAAATAAACACAAAAAAGAAAACTACAAAGAATGATAAAGTGATTGTGTCCATCGTGATATTTAAAATTTCAGTGATCTCGATTTTTTGGAATTGGTGCCATGACGTCATGATAAGAAATATCGTAAGGAATGGCGCAAACAGATAAAAAAAATTGCAAATACTCTTGTAGCTTTTTCAGTGGCCATAAGTGAGGAAATGGTCTATAGTCTGTAACTATATGCCAAAGAGGTGAGGCAAGTTTCTAATTAATTGAAAAGTGCTCATGTTGGTGTTAAATTTGTTCATTTGCTATCTGTCTGTCCTAGATGTCCGGTCGACGCTCTCGACAGGTGGAGGAGGAGGGGCTTGAAGGTGTGTGGGGTCCATGGAGTGAGTGGACAGAGTGTTCTCAGAGTTGCGGAGTAGGCGTCTCGGAGAGGCGGAGGCGATGCATGCCACCGGCCCAACCACCACAACAGGCTTGGAGTGAGGCATCCTACCTGCCATCGAGTGCCTCAAGCCACAACCCTATGATCTCTGCAGTCAGGCCATACTACCCCCCAGTTTACCCAGGGAATGAGCCCTCCCATTACGGTACCGGCCGGGCAGAAAGACCACCGTTTTATTCTCCTTCACGTCCAGCCAACCAGAGTCCTGGATTGCCCCTTTACCGGAGCCCAGCTGAGGAGGCCGATCCAGGGCAGCCCAGTCACATGCCCCAGTTTTACCGGCCAGAATTCACGCCGTCCAGTCAGCAGCCGGTTTCAATTTACCGTTCACCTTCTTCTCCGTCATCCTCATCTTCCTCTTCTTCATCTTCTGTTCCATATGGTCAGTCGGGAAGAGCTTCCAGACGGCCACCCAATCACGGTGCAGGAAGAGGTGGAGGAAGTGGGAGTAGGAGGTCTGTCTCCACCGGCAGGGATCCATCATCTGCGAGAAGGTAAGTTTAATTGGTTGAAGCATCAGTTCTGTCACAGAAACCCGAAATATATACATATACATTAAAAGCCACAATAAAAATATGCAAAACATATTTATTGATATCTTTTGTAACAACATAAATGTGTTCCAAAATATCCCATAGTAATGTACTCTTACTTTAGCATAATGTACCGTATAGGCCTTTATGCAATAGCTGTTTTTTACTACAAGGATGGCGGTGGGTAATCAGCAATTAGTCCTCTCACTTTTCAAGTTAACTTGAGGTTACATGGGAAATCACTAAGTAGGACTCCTTTTAATCTTGCTGTTGCTCACCGTTGCATGTTAAATTTCTACTTTAATCACAGTGACCAAACTAGAACTTTAACGTAGTTATCGATTGCAGCCTCTGATGGATCAGTGGTCTAAACTTATTTCCATAATTACTTACACACATACACCCATACCCAGGTATTTAATGGCCATTAAGCAGGAATGTGTTAAGTGTGGAGGACAGAGTTTAAATCCTTTAAAAGTTAATACAGTTATTTACCTGAATGAGGTCTAGTACAAAATCTAGGAAGTTATCAGGAAATACAGTCATGTCAAAAAGCTGAACATTACTGATACTTTTGTTTTTGCAGTTTTTTTGCTTACCTTTGCAAGTGAAAACTTTACAGCATGCAATATGTTCATAATTTTAGACAGAAGCAATCTACTCTGCACAAAAGTGATGGGGCAGAGAAAAGTTGCAGGACTGTAATTTTGAACATGAGATAAAAATAAAAGAGTTGTTCTTGCTAAGAATGTCCCGTGACAATGTTATGTGAATGCATGCCTCCAAGGTAAAATACCATTTAAGGGCGGCATGTGTGAGTGATGCAAAGCGTGAACATTACCCGTAGCTAGTATGTATTTTGACATTGTCGCTGGAGTGTGAAAGGGTCTTAAGAGTAACAAGTTCTGTGATGGTTGGATGCTCTTACTGTAAAGATAAAGGTGTAACATGCCTTCCCCCACTTCTAAAACGAAATTACTTCCTTGCCTTAAACTTTTTTGTTGATTTTGAAACAACTTTTTAACAATTTTTTAAAGTTCCTAATTTAATACACCTGATTAGATTCCATTTGGTCTGTAGATGATTAGAGCTTCAATAAAGCTCTGCAGGACAATTTCCAGGAGTAAAACAAATGGTCTGATATCTCTTAAAAATGACATTCTTTATTCTGCATATAGTTAGTGTTGCTTCAGAATTTTGGGTCTCTCTCACTCTCAGATCCGGTTCCTCTATCCGTCCGGGACAGTTTGGTTATGGCAGAGTCCCATTCTCTCTCCCCCTCCACCGGCAAAACCGGCAGGCACGACACCTGCGTCGCCACGGCAATGTGACCAGTGAGCCCCTGGAAGCCGAAACACAGAGAAACGTGGAAAAGAAAATCGCGGGAGGGAGAGAAAAAGAGGTGAGTCACAGAGAAGATGAGAGAGACTCCTCTACACGTGAGAAAACAAGGGGGAGAGAGAGATCCATCACCCGCCGCGCCCCTCCCCCATTCTCCTCACCTCTTCATCGGCCACACACTCCACAGGACCTGCCCACTTACAGCCATTACCCCAGCGCCTGGAATGAGCTCCAGGAGAGAGAGTCCAGGCCTGGCTGGGTGCCCCCTCTGCCCCCTGTACGCCCCCTGCCGACGTATAAGTGCTCTGGGCAAGACAGAGAGATCCGCAGATGCACTGTACAGGTAGGTAACCTCTACAGTAACCTCTGAATGAAAGACTGGGCTGTACAGCCAATAACCTTATCACAGTATTTATTTTTCCACATTAGTATTGCTGGTCAGTTGCCTAATGCTCCTGTTTTATACATGTAGAGTGAAAAAGACAGTGATGAAGCATTAGCGCCTTTCATATACACTCAAAAACATACTTATCAAACCTACATGGGCTTTTGTAAGTAGGAATGCCCTGAACATGACTCTTCATTTGGCCACTTATGATTTTTAGTAACCACTGAGTGGTTTGATGCTCGTCACACTGGACCTTTTCAGCTCCTCAGCATAGCTCAGCTACTTAGAAGGCAAAAGGAGCTCAGTACAAGGCAGCTTGGTCATCTCAAATGTCTTAGGAGCGTTGGGCTGAGAGCAGGCGTTTGTTTTGTTATAATGAATGTGATTTACATGGACTGGAAGAGCTGATCCTAGATCAGACAGTAAACAGTCTGTTCCCCATGAGTGTGTGGTGATAAAGTCCAGCACACAGCCAATGACCTAGTGTCCAGAAGAGTGAGGACATGAAGGCTTGAGTTAGGCTGTTTTGGAAAAAACCTAGTGATGTTGTGACCTGCTGAAATATTGGATAAGCAGATTAAAATCTATTCAGATTTCTTGCATGCCTGAATCCATTTGGCTGGGTGTTTTGTTCTCGGAAAGTGTGAAATAGTTTAGTTCACTCTAATAACGTTCAACTCTTTCCCTAAACCCCTCCAAAGTTGTCTGCTTCTTCATAAGCACTGCGGTTTGGAGGCTTGCACTTCCTATTCTGGTAAACATTGCCTGGAAGGATTGCAGTCGCCTCTCTGAAGAATAACACAAATGCATTCCACTCACAGTTCTTGGCCATATTGTCATGATCCAACCTGTCTACACTCGCTGTCCATTTTATTAGAGTCCCTGTCTGTGTTCTTCACTCACTGGCCGTTTTATGAGGCCCACCTACCTTATAAGCCAATAGTTACAGACTGCCCATCTATCAGTTTTTGACCACAAGAGTGCTGATGATCGGAAATGGTTTGGGTGGTGGTGCATTCTCAACACAACAGTGACATTGACATTGACATGGTAGTGGTATGGTACTGTGAGTGGAGCTGATGCAGGTGTATCAGAAAGACCCTACAGTGCTGTTTCTGGGGTTTTTACATATCAGTGTCACTGCTAGGTTAGGAAGGCCCACCACCTAGAATTATCCAGTCAAGAGCAGCTCTGTGGTGAGAAACTAATCACTAATGAAGGGCTCAAGTATAGCTAAAATTGTGCATAAAGCTACAGCCTCTAACTGTACACCAACAAGGTGGAGCTACCAGGAAGGGATTTCTAATAAATGTTCCTTTTAGGTACAGTTAGAGATTTGATATGTGGATAAGCTCTGTTCCAGCTTAGAGTTGGTTTAACTGTGGTGCTTTCGGAGAGATTGCGATCAGTCTGCCAGCTCTTCTCCTTCAAAGTCAGTGCAGTGTAGCAGGAGGTGCCGCTGCTTTTGGTTTTCCTTTCAAAGCTGCGTGCTCCATTTCCACTTGGACTACTTCACTGCTCCCTCTGTCCAAAAAAAAAATGCCTCTTTGCAGGTTGATGTGTCTGTCACACCTACAGTGGTATTGGAAGGTTAGAATGCATTATACGCAGTTATAATAATATTCCATGGCATTCAAAAGTATGCACTCATGTTTTGGCCAAAATAAAATTCTTGGCCCCTTTTAAATGTAAAAATCTCTCCAGAAATGCCCAACATATTCCAACATATTGTTTTGATTGTTCATTTTCTTGTACTGTGTAAGTAGTTACTCCAGTCACATTTTTTATTCTAGATTTTTCTAAATCAAATCCAGCCATAGTAAAATTTGGGATTTCATTTTCTTAAGAATCATGAATCGCTTCCTTCTGAGGTTAGAGATTTACAGCCCTGGTCTGAAGGCGTCTGTTTGATTCTGGCCTTGCGGGCGGTACCGCTGCTTAACTCTGAGCTGGAAGATCTTCACACATTCAAGATAGGCGTCAGACTGTTGGAGCAAAGCAACCTTCATGCTTCATAGATACTGGCAGAAAGACACACACGCAAACGCACATAGAATATGGCACTGAAGCAGAGAGAGAGAGAGAGAGAGAGGTGTGGAAGCCAACCAAAGTTTTTTTCTCGCGGATGCAATCTGAGCTATTTTCTTTTTTTTTTTCTTCCTCCCTCAAGCTGGTAGGTCTTTTTCAGAGGTTATGATGTTCAGCCAGGTTCCTCTGTGTGTGTATGTGTGTATATGTGTAGGCTGTCAGCCTCCTTCACATCACTCTGAGGCTCTAACTCTCGCTCTGCGTCTCTTTAATACGGCTGTAATTGCTTTCCCAGTGCACTGCTGTGAAACGCTCTCGTGAACATTCAGAGCCCAGGATTGGCATTGCACTGACCACTCCAAGTATGAGGTTACACATGAGGTTATACAAAGCTGTGTGTGTGTGTGTGTGTGTGTGTGTGTGTGTGTGTGTGTGTGTGTGTGTGTGTGTGTGTGTGTGTGTGT
>JBBJLS010000006.1:19586722-19639973 GCA_037577275.1 Bryconaethiops microstoma
TGTGTGTGTGTGTGTGTGTGTGTGTGTGTGTGTGTGTGTGTGTGTGTGTGTGTGTGTGTGTGTGTGAGAGAGAGAAACAAAGAGCGCGAGCATTTATGTAGAAAAGTGCAAGTCGACTCTGACCATCCTATCTCCACTTGTCCTCTCCCTCCTTTCCCCCAATCCCTCCCTTTTGTTCTGCGTGGCAGTAAAGCTCCAAATCAGGATGCCCTCTCCCCTCTGTCTTCCCCGAGGGGGGCTCTGCCTCCTTCTCTGGGGCAGAACAGCCCAAACTGCCCCACTGCTTCCAGCCCTGGGCAAATGACCACCAGGTGAGAGCAGTTATTCCCCCAAAGTGGCTGTGGATCTCCATGACCTTGCTGCACTGGACTTCCCTCGTTTAGCTCCTTTATTTAGTTTTTCTCTCTTTCCTCTTCGTGGTGATCCCTCTTTCTGGCTTTCTGTTGGGATACAGATTAGTAGATCTAACAGCATGACTGTAGGAACTCTGCCGTCCCTCTCTGTACAGTCCATGGTCACAGGAAAACACTGCTGGTTGTCAGGTGATGGGTTTGTCATGGTTTGTAGGTGGTGGGTTTATGAGAACGGACATCGAGTATATTCTTACTGTTCTGTTTTATCTCTCCCTCTCTCGCTCATGCGTAGGCAGCTGCAGCAGCAGCAGGCGGAGCTGGAGGGAGGTGCAGGGAGAGAAGACATGTATGAGACTGGACAGGTGTCTCTTCCTCAGGTGAACACACACTCCACTATAATGAAGACTGACTCTGATATATTTGTGTGTGGTGGTAAAGGAGAGAGACATTGGACTTTAAATGTGTTGATCTCTCTCTCTCTGTCTCTCTCTCTCTTTCTCTCTCTCTCTGTCTGTCTCTCTCTTTCTCAAGGTTCAATTACAAGCAGTAGGAGTTGTAGGTCCTGATCCCAGTAAGGACTTTTATTAATTTCTTCATGGTGATGTGCTGTTTTAAGGTCTAAGAACACATACATACCAAGACACACACACTGACAGTTCTCTCTTTTCATACCTTTAAACCTTGTCCCCCAGATCACTCTAAGGCTATGCCATCCACTGTGCCCCCTCCTGGTCAACAGGTTTACGCTGCGGCTCCTTCATTCAGTGCCACCTCTCGTGCCAGTGAGCCCTTCAGGTACTTACGAGAAACATGCAAACATGTCCACACTTGCATGCAAGCACACAAAGACTCACCAGAGCAATCCCTTCATGTACCTTTGCCAAATCTACATTGTCATTCCTTTTGTTTTGCGGCCACCACATATTTATTGCACTAGTGAAGTTTCTCAGTCCTGTAATAATCCATTTTGTGTGTCTGTCTGTCTGTCTGCCTGCCTGTAGGTCACCAGCAATTGCCCAGCAAATGCCGCAGGCCCCTCCCTCTGCAGGTCAGCTCTTGGCACATATGTCCCGTCAGAATGCCCCCTCTGGACCTGCTGTGAATGGCACAAGCCCCATCCAGGCCCAGTCAAGCAGCGCACCACCCACTGGAGCCTGGCCCCCTTCACGCCCCCCCTTCAGCTCACAGGTAGGTTACAAACACAGCAGCTTGTATGTATTCAGTAGATTTAATGGCTCTTTTGAAAGTGTGTCTTTATCTTCAGCAGGTTGGAGGACAGACAGGGAAGAGTCAGTCACCCCAGTTTCCCTTGGGAACCTTCAGTTCTGCCCCTCCACCCTCATCATCTTCGTCTTTTGGTCAGATGGGTGGAGCTGCAGTTAATGTACCGTCCAATACACCAAACTACCCTCAGCTCAGCAGTAATCATTCTACCACTGGCTACAGTAAGTAAGCCTTCAACTGTCAAATCTTGACTAAAAACATCACTTAAATTATTACTTGTGACATCATAGGCTAATTATGGTTCTCCCATCCTTTTAGCAACTGGTTTCTCATGCTGTGTCAGCTATGTGCAGTTTTGTAGAATTGAAAGAAACTTTTTTTATTTTTACCATTGTCTTATAAAAATTAAAATTAAAAACCTTTTTAATCTGTGAACAGAAGAGTGTTTGTTTCACATTCCATTTGTTTTAAGCTCCTCAAACACGGCTGTCCCCCAGGGTTTGCAGCAAACTCAGCCGCTTTGGCTTGAATGGCACTTCTCTGAACAGCTAGGTAGTTTACATGCTCTTGTTTGTTCCCAGAAATGAATCCAGCTGAGCATGCTAATTCAATCTCAGGTTAAGGTACCTTATGGTACCTGCAATTAGAGCTCTAAAGCAGGTACTTAAGAATGGGTCTCACAAGCCCTAGTTCTGACTACCACTGAGGAGTCATTTGGGTTTTGTCACCAAATGGGACACAGAACTGGCTTTAACAGGCAAAGCCCACTAGAGTGACATGCAGGATGATCAACCACAATCCTGTATTTCTCCACAAAATGCTCATTGTTTTCAGAGCTGTGTGCTACAGTAGACTAGCTAGCATTTTCCTTGATGAGTTTGCTTCTTGTCAGACTGGTAAAATCAGTACACGATAGACAAGGGCAATATGACAGTATTTGTTAATGTGATATAGTAACAAAACATAATTTGTGCTGTGAGTATTTAGAGTACTGGCTAACTGCAGATTTACTTACATAGTAAGCACAATAATCCTGTTCAGGTAGATTTTTATGCAGCAGTGTGTGAAATGTTATTTTTATGGATTACTGCTTGTTAAACATACTACAACGTTTTAAATGTAAATCTACTATGTTGAAAATTCTGTGTCTTTCTCAGATGATGTCAGTCAGTCAAGGTCTCAGTTCCCCACAAGACCAGCAGAGGCGTCAGGGTGGCAGCAGTGGCAGAACCAGCCTCACACTCAAAGCAATGCAGACACGCATCCTCACATACAGAATAACCAGCCGGAGATGTTCCCTGTGAGTCCCGCGTGCACTTAGACACAAAAACACACCTTACAGAATATAGACACAAATTCCCAATGCATAGTAACTTTTTTTTTTTTTTTCCTTCCAGGATGTTCTGTCCATGTTGGATCAGTCTGCAAACTTCAATAATGAAGATTTTGGAGAAATGCCCATGTTCCCTCCTTTTGCCGAGTGATCCATCTCTTCCTCTCTTCTTTCCGCTGTTTCTCTTCTCTAGTTTATTGATCACAGAGCAGCAAGAGGGATTTTTAAAGCCATAACGTAAGGAAAAAGAGAGAGAGACGAACAGGAGGTAGCACACAGTGTAGAACCGAACTGGCAGGTCCACTCCAGCTGTGTTTGAGTTGATGTTCTTCAACTGCAGAAGCAGCTCTGTGTTTAAAAAATACGCACAAGTGCACAAACTGAGCACGATGAGTCCAACACACTGAGTTACTTTCCCACCCCCCACCTCCGTGACACACACACACACACATTTGTGCACAGGTTCAGATCTCAGACCGCAGTTGAGTTTCTGAGGTGTCTGAGATCAGGTGAAGGTGTGAGGTGAGAGCTTGGTACATGTTGATAGAGTTGAGTATAATTTTTGCACTATCCCCTTCTACCCTAGGAATCACGCTCAGTTATGGAAGGTCGTTCCTTCTGTAAATAGTGACATGCCCCTGTTAGCATGGAAGCACACTGCTTGTCAAAGGTTTGAGGATAGTTTGCATTCTTTTTGAGTAATGTTTTCAGTGTTAGTTCTAAGTTCTAAAAAAAGTGTGGGTGCAAATATTCTTTTAAAATATAAAACAACTGTTTACTGAAACATTTTTGATGAAACTCAGCTTCATGTTCATCAAAGTGTCTTCTTCATATGAAGAACAGGTTTTGTCTAATTAGTTTTCTCAAGTACATTGGAAAGCACATATAGAATTTTTTTTGTCCTTCAAATGGTTTAAACAGGTCTTCATCACAACAAGCTGATAAAATGGGTGGGGTATGACAAGTATTTGCTTCATTGTGCAGGAAAATGGCAAAGATCTGAACAGCTTTTTGTTTTAACGAGGCCAATTATTGAAAATATTTTTAAATAAGAGCTGAAAGAAGTAAGCTTCTAAAACAGCCTGTTTTGAATTCATTGTTTTTGTGATGTCACAAAAACCAACATAGTGACATATTTCCAATCCTTTTTGAGTACAGCAGTTTAGTCCGGTCATCCACGGTGCAGTTTTAACTCTGGAATGTTTCACCTGCATTTTGCATGATGCACAATACAGGACAGCCGGTTGGAACAAAGATCAGTTCAAAAGGCACAGCAACAAAAACCCTGTTAACTCTAAGGAAATAATTACATTTTGAATATGTTCACGTGTTTGTGGTACATAAACCACATAAACATCAAAAGTAGACCTGAGAGAAGAACCTGAAATAGATGAAAAAATGAAACCACAATTTATTATTATTATGATATTTTAATTTTTATAGCTGTCGCCAAACTTTTGACATGCAGTGTATTCATAACATATCTGATGTGCATGTTTGGACATGTACACACGTTCTGTTTATCCTTTCTCGATTTTTCTGGGTGCGAGCTTTGCTCTTCCTTTTCTGGTCATGTGGTTTGTAGTTTGTTTGCTTTTTTTTTATATAAACAGTAATGTTTTTTTTTTTATGAGAACAATTGAATAGAAGGAAAAAGACAGCAAAGCAATAATCATGAGCAGAAATCGAGTGTTTTTAAAGCCATTGTTTGCTAAAGTGATATTATGATGTAATTATGAGACAAGCATTCAGGGTTCTGTTATTTTCCCACAGTTACTTTCTTTTTAAAGTTCATAAAGTTGCCAAAAATTGGCACTAGCGAATGGTCAGAGATCAGCATACCACTGCTAACTGAATATCTAGAAGAACCTGATGAGTAGCATTTATTTCTGTTATCTAATCAGATTAACAATAATCTTCATTTATTTTCATTTTGTTAAAAATATCTATCTTCAGAATAAAAACTGATTTAAGATATGACATTGAACCTCCTTGGATTATATCCCTACAGCCCAATACCACTGTTGTTAGATGTACAGCTCAGCCCACAGCTGGACATTTTAAATGGTCTCTTTTTATCCTCCTTGTCCCTTTACATCAGCTGCACTCTGTAATCCAAAGGCTCTTGTATTTTAAGTCTGTTTTGAATTTATGGACATCATGTTGATCCAAACCTCCTTTGTTTTTAATATATTTTTTTTAATGTCTGCATTTGCGTTTGGGTGCAAGACTTGCTTAAATGCTAATTCACATACTGGAAAATGTGTAAACTGGTGTCAGCTGTAATTTTTTTCCAGATGTAGCATGGGCAGTGTTCTGGTGTGATTGTTTTAATGTATTTGTTTGTTTTAAACCATTTTGGGTTTTTTTGTCCAGATTTTTACAACAATGTGAATTGCAGTTTATATATTACACATAGATTCACAAATAAATATATGGAAAATATATGTATATGAAATCTTAAACAAGACAAAGAGAAATGTTTGGCTTTTTGTATTAAATTGTTATATTGTCGAAAAGCATTTTGGGTTTTCATTAAGACGAATTTTAGAAAAACAGTATCGAACATGTATTACAGATCAAACGTTATCTCACGCGGACATTTATTTTACTTCTTTGACCATTTCACTATCTTAATGCTTTTTTCACCTGAACATGATTTCACCTTTTGTCATTTGGCAAATTTTAGAGACTTCGTTACTTATACATTCTAAATGGTGTATGTGAGAGAGAGAATGGACTCTCTATATGGAATTAACAAAAGTTCGGCTAGGCCCCGGGCTTCCAGCGAAGGGCAGTCTTAATGCTTCAGCAGACCAAGACATTTTTGAACACCACGCTTTCAACTTTGTGGATACAGTTTGGAGAAGAACCTTTTCGATTCCAGCATGACTGTCCCAGTGCACAAAGCAAGCTCCATAAAGACAGTGGGATACATTAGGTGTGGAAGTACTTGACTAGCACGCACAAATTCCCACGGAAACTCCAAATACCATCACAGGTGACATGAAACTTTGGTGAAATAGCTTCATCTCTCTGAAAAAAATTGAACAATCTTAATTCAACTTAATCTAGTCAAATCGTGGCACATGTTTTGGTTGAAAATAAGCTTTTTGATGAGGTATTAGTTTGTCTTGGATTTCAGCCCCGATCTTGCCTGGGTCCACAGCATAGTGTGAGGGAGCACATGGTGAATCTCACCACATTTTACGGCAGTGGCTTATACTGAAAACGAACCCAACCTGAACGATGTTTTAAAGAACTGCGTCACTCTGATCATGAATGAAACAGAAGCTCATCGATCATCCCTGTCTGTGATCCGTGTTCCTCTCTCTGTTAGTGCTGTAAAGTATCTCTTTTAACCACTGTGTATTAGGTTTCCCACTACTCATCTCTCTGTGTCCCTCTCAGCTGCTTCCTAACCCCTCGCTTTTCTTTTCTTTCCAGTTCTCTCTCTCCTCACGCTTGATACAGAGGGATTGGTGAGAAATTGTGTAGGGTACGTTTACTGTTTCACAGCTTTTTTTTTCATTCCTTAATATCCATCTAAGGATGTCAGTCTATTTCTTAGTTTCATTTTATTCTTTTAATTAGCAATGTCGCTTTATTGGCATAACTGCCAGAACACAAATGTGCAAAAAAACACTGATGAATATATTTCTTGGTCTTTCTTTCTTTTCCTCCTTCGCTTCTTTGTTTCCTGTTGGTCACCTGTTCCTTTTCTCTCAGGTGGCATTCAAACAGAGCCAATCTGCATCTGATTGGTGTAGTTCAGTTTTCAACTCCTGTTTCTCTCTCTGGCACATTAACCTGTTCCTTCTCTCATTTCCTTCATTCACCGACCAGCATCTCTCTCTTTTCCCTCTCTTAATGGGGTGGCTGGTTAGGGCATTGCCCCTGTGATCAGAAGGTTGTAGGTTTGAATCCCAGGGTTGCCAGTGGCACCACTGAGGTACCCTTGAGCGAGGTAACATCCCCACACACTGCTCCCCAGGCACTGCATTGCTGGCTGCCCGTTGCTTCACTTGGTGAATGGGTTAAATGCAGAGAAAGAATTTCACACTGTTCACACTGTGTCCACTTAATTTCCATGTTCCTAGAAGGCTTCTGTTCATCTCTGGGACCTCCTGTAGCTTTTCGCTCTCTCTGCTGATGGATGCTCGGCAGGGTTTCTGCCTGGAGGCTCTCTCATCCCATTAAAGGTCTGACCGTTACCAAACTCCTCTTTAACTATTCATTGGTGATGCAGGTGCCAGGTGTGGGTGTGGGGTGTCCGGCAGGGCAGTGTGGACACGCTGATACCTGCGATAAGAGAAGTAGTCGGAGGTGACTGGAGACAGCAGGGTGAGTTGTCTGCAGCAGCCATACAGAGGATTTACTTTAAAAGCATATACTTTATTAATGTGAACCGAAGGTGACCTGAGCTGTTTTATGTTAATAGAGGCACAGGCTACATTGGTCTCAACCACTCTTAAGATGGAAGAGAACAAGCTGAAGATGGGTAGTTATCAGCTGGGGGTAACTTGTCTGAACAAATCATGGATATTCTAAGGGAGTTTGAATCAAAGGTCAAGTTGGAGGAACTTAATGGACGGACTCTTTCTTGCTGAATGGTAAAGTCTAACGGTAGCACCGTCCAGAGCCATCTGAATAGTCATTAACCTCCCTCCTCCTGCGTCCCAGATGGACATTGATGTGGACTTGGGCTTTGCTCTCTTCTTCTTTCTGCTCCTGTGTGTGTTCTTGTTGGTCACGATGGTGCGGTGTGCCCAGATGGTGCTGGATCCTTACAGAGCCATCTCAGTCTCCACCTACCAGGAGGAACAGGTGGAGGGATGAGCATACCTCAGCAGTCAACAGAGAGAGGATTACAAAGCTAGAACCAGACAGATCCACCGTTTGGTAAAACTTTAATTTGGTAACTCATTTGGTAATTTCCTACAGTGTTGACTATTGCAATTCTCTCCTCACTGGGATTCCCAAAAAGTTCATTAGACAGCTTCAGCTCATTCAAAATGCTGCTACTAGAGTTCTAACTAAAACCAAGAAAAGAGAGCACATTTCTCCAATTCTCAGATCTTTGCACTTAAACCACTTTTAGACTGTTCAGGTTGTACTTTTAATAATTACAAGACGAACAAATCCTTTTTTTTCTTTCTTTTTTTTTTTTAAAAAAAGCACTTTTCATGATAGTTAAAAAATCTAGTCATGCTTTCAACTCTAAAGATGATTGGAAAGATCAAATGTGGGAGCTTGTCTAACCACACAGGTACAAACATGGTAGCATATATCTGATCATAGAATAAAAGTGTACAGTTTTTTAATGTAACTACTTTTTTATGTAACGTAGTTTAGTGTAACTACAGACTCCAAAGTTTGTTTAACACACCTTCTCTGCCAGATTTGGCAGAACTTTTATTTTGTCGACCAGCACATATGCTGAATGCCTGAGACTTTAATTTTGAAAGTGGTGAGGCTTCTGCTGCAGTGGTGTGTCTCTCAGCATGCTGTTTCTGCTGCTGGAGGATAAAACTCTGTTTTTATCTCTTCAGTGATGTCCCTGGACATCCCTGATTAAAACCTCGTCCATCGTTCCTTCCTTCTTTCCAGTAAGACTCTTCTGGCTCGTATTGTATCTGTAAGATGAAGATCAATGTCCGTGATCCGAGATGTACAAGGTTAAAGTGTGTGTGTGTGTGTGGATCAGTCCCTACAGGAGTGTTTTCAGGTGTGATCTGTTCTGTGGGGGTCTTGTGTGTTTTGCAGGAGCAGAAATGGCTTTACTGGGGACTTTGCTGAAGTCTGGGGTCTCGCTACTGCACTGCGTGAGACAGTTCAGTACCGGTGAGTTCAGTAGTTAAGTATTAGGGAGAACAGAAGTTAAGTACTGGTGAGTTCAGTAGTTCAGTATTCTTGAGATCAGCGGTAGTAGAATCAGTTCAGTACTGAGTGTGGCCGCTGGATGTTGAAGCCCGTCTGAGTGTTGTGTACATTTAGCTGTGCTTCTGAATTTTAATTTTTTCAATAGTATTATTACTATTAATTTAATAACAATGCCAGTACTACATTATTGTTATGATTGTGATGATTATTTTGCTGTTGACATGCATGCAATAGTTCATGTGTCCCAGCCCGGTACTTGTCAAGGGCACTATGTGCTTAAAGTTTACATTTATTCTGTGATTTCTCTTTTTTTTTAGGAACATGTTCTCTTGTGCGAATGCACGCCATCCCAAAGCCGAAACACGTGGATCGGTGGACTGAGAAAAGGAGCATGTTTGGAGTATACGACAACATTGGCATTTTAGGTGAGTTCTTGCAAGTATCAAAATAAAAAGTCCTACCGAAAAGCTGACTGCGTGCAGAATTTCCCTGGTGCTTTACCTACATCTTTTCATGAGTAATACCTAATAAGTAACACCAGTGACCAGTCAGTTTACCTTTTAGACTGCACTGCAATCATTGTAGTGCACAGCACATATAACTCTAAAGACCGATTTCAGGTAGTGGGTGACATGAATTAATCAGGCATGGTAGATGTAATAAACCCTTCATGTTTAGCTGATGCACAAATCAACAGTGCCATGTAATAGTAGGGGAACGAGACAGTAGGACCCTTAACTACACCTTTTGGGGAGGATTAATGCAGCATATTGTTTGGTCACTGTATGTGTTGTTGTGAGATTGACTGTCCCTCTGCCCCGGTCACGGTTAGGTGACTTTAAGGCTCACCCCAAGGACCTGATTACTGGGCCTGTCTGGTTGCGAGGTTTCCGTGGCAACGAGTTCCAGCGCCTCACCCGAAAGAAATGGATGGTGGGCAATCGGATGATGACAGAGGACCGACACAACCTGGAGAAGAGGATCCGCTACCTGTACCGCCGCTTCAACCGCTACGGAAAACACAGATAGAGACTGTGGCTCCTGCTTTCCCTCCCGGCTTCTCTCTGCCTGCTGTCAGACTTTTTGTCTTTTGGATTTAAAAATGACCAATTAAATATTGTTATAAACCTGTAAGTACAATTTTTGTATTATTACGCAGACTAAAGAATGGATGCTGTCAAATGGTGCTGTAAAAATACATTTTGACACTATGCCGCAATGCAAAAATGTGAATGTGCATCATGGAGGTATCTGCCATCAGCTAATTAATTAATGCACCAGAGGTTGCAGTCAACTTAATCCAGTCCAGTATGTTCATCCAACACAGTTCC
Organism: Bryconaethiops microstoma; assembly: GCA_037577275.1. Classification (NCBI taxonomy): domain Eukaryota; kingdom Metazoa; phylum Chordata; class Actinopteri; order Characiformes; family Alestidae; genus Bryconaethiops; species Bryconaethiops microstoma. Next base: position 19,596,847 of record JBBJLS010000006.1, read on the forward strand.
GGCCTCTACTTAACCCCCCAGCACACCCTCTCGGCCTCACCTTAACCCAGTTCAGCAGATTTAATATGTCACGCTGTCCAGATCATTCATCTTCCTCCAAAAGTATCAATTCAAAACACAGTACCAAATTGTGAACCCTGTAACAAATCAAATCAAACTGGGAGCTGAGTGAATTGTTATACCTTTACTGTGAAGACAAGGCAGATTAGTTTGAATTTATTTTAGATGTACACACATTGTCAGGCTGTTTTGTGTATTAAAAAATATGGACATGAAACAGTAGATTCAAAAGAAAGGAGGCTAGTATAACAAAAGTATTAGCCAAAGTGACTGTGTTCTCATCACTGGAGTACTCTGGCTCACTGTGCACTCAACAATAATAAATAATCTTACACCTAATGTACAGAGAAGTTTCCTGTTGCTTTCAGTAGAAAAAATTTCCATCAAGTTGTTTGAGCGAGGATCAGTGGGAGAGCGAGCTGGGGCTGGGAAAGCCGGTAAATGTAGCCTCAGGTAGAACAGAGAGATCAGAGTCGGCCTGCAACACAGAACCAATGCAGAAATCCCACACACATCACTTTTGGGCCTCTTTGGACACAATTAGGTGTTTTAAGCAGTTTTATTCATGACCTTCACAAGATTTGTACATTTCATTTTATTAAGATTATATATTGTGAAACTGATTCAAACAATATCCCAAGTGTCAAGTTTTTAAATGTATCCTGCCTTCACTTTTTTTCTGAAAGGAGATGCTCAGTTTTTAGTTTTGCTGAGCTGATTCCTCTTACCTGAGTGTCTCTTTCTTTCTCTTTTGGAACTCGAGTCCTCTTTTTCTTGGGTCCAGTTGTTGATTGGTGGGGGACTGGAGGGGAGGAGCCATCATCATCTGCACCGGGTACACCATCTAAAACGGCTCCGCACTCGTCCTTTCAAAAGCAACACGAGAAGGAGAGAGTAATAAATGTAAATGCATAGTAGTGGAGCATTTAATTATTTACAGGCTGAGAGAGCATTTGCTGTTAGTCATTTTCCAGATCCTTCTGCTTGATGTGTTCTAAATGAGAACCTCAAACACAATAGAGAGTATATAGAGGGGGACCTCTTCTCAAACTCAGAACCAAGAGCCGACTGCAGCTGAAACTCAACCAAATTACCAGGTTTAAGTAAGAAAAGGACTTGCCCGCTTTATTTTTTTTGTAATTGTGTATTTCTTGTGTATTTAAAAAAAAACAGCTTAAATAATCGCAGTACAGCTGTGTCTAGGACTAAACAGCAAATGTACAACAATTTTACAATTTGCAAATAGTGTATTTTAAATCAAGTACAGGGGATCGACGGGGATCCATTCCTACGACAGTGATGTAACCCGAATTTTGGTGTAAGTTGAAACATACCCTAAGTTAATAACCTATCCTAACACAGTTGTAAAATCTATAAACACAACTAAGAAAAAATGACAAAAAGTTAGTGTAAAAAAATTAGTTCAGAAGCCATGATAAAAGCCAAAAAGTCGCCAAACAAAGCAACACAAACGGAACAGTTGCGGTTAGATTAGCGTACTCCCGCGCTCATACTGCGTAGTCTTCTGCTGCGTGCCACTAAACTAGTTCGCCCACGTGAGCGTCGTAAACTCGAGGATCCCCTGTAATTCCACTAGCGAGCAATAATATGAACAATGATTATATGGTGTAGCCATGTGCACTTTCATATAGGTTAAACTTTTTCTGTTTTGCAATATCTGATCTTGGTTTATTAAACGAGAAAAACTTGCCGCAAAAACAAGCTGACGGGTGTCTCACCTCTAACGCTATGGTGAGCTGGGCCGTTCTGTAGTCGTCACCATACGAGTCAAGTGTCTTCATGAGGAACCTGACAGTTACAAAGGTTACTTTGGTTACTTTGGGGGGGGTTAGTTACTTCACTTTGATTCAGATAAAAGTATTTTTGAAATAAAAATACCAAAAGACATGTAGTGTCACTCTCAGAATGTCAAATATAACTGGGTGCACAAAACTCGGTGACACTTTCAAAAACGCTGCAGCCCTAGTCACGAGCCCTAGCCCTCACCTTCTCTCTTTCTTCAGCCTGCGTGTTAGTCTTTGAACTTGGTGGAGACGATTTAATATTCTTTCATTCACCTGAAAAATAGTATACAGAAAACATCAGTAATTGAAGTCAGAAGTGTGACCATTAGAAAATAATGAAAATGGACATTGTTCACAGCAGCGTACATTATACAGACTCTAAAACTAAGAGCTCACACGATCCTCATGAAATTTCAACTAGATATTGTGAGCAACGGCTACAATATTCACAGTATTAGTATCTGGATCTTCTGGGCTGTATTTCATCCTTCTAATCTCAGAGCGGTTGTGTGGTCCAATTAACTGCTCCACTGCCCTGATAATGTATGATCTGTCCAAAGTTTGTCCATGACCTCAGAAGAAAGCCAACGAGTATATATATGAGTTTTAGTACCTTTAGAACATCTGGTAGATTCTTTGCTGTAAGTCACACTGTTTGACTCATGATGTCATTTAGTTTTATACAATTTGTATTAATCACTGCTGGCTTTCAAACAAATTAAGGCCCTGACCTGCGGTAGCAGGTCAAGGTCAGGATCCCACTGCAGTGGTCCAGGTCAGCCTCTGCAATGCTTTTCTGTATAACTCAGATCATACTTCATTAAAGACATGCACAATATCTTTCTGAGCCTATAGGGTGATTTTACCATATAAAGACACAAAGTCTCTACGCTGACGCTAATAGTGCCTCTGGGAAAGGATAAAGCTATACAGAGCAGAGAGGGAAATAAAGTTACCTTTCACACTGAACTAAAAGATTAACCATAATATCGTTTAAATAAAACATCAAGAACTAAAAAGATAAAATAAAGTAAGATAATGGTGAAAATAAAAAGTGATTCATAGCAGTTATTTCATGCATAATTTACAGTGTATAATAATTCTGCCTCTGCCAAGCCAGAGTGCAAACATACACACAAGGTTTTGAGGGAAAAACTCAGGCTCACCTGTTCAATCTCCTTGCACCGCTTGCTCAGGGCCTGGTATTTCTTCTTGTTCAGTTCTCTCCTGTCGTCCTCGCCATCCTGCCCTGGGCCAGTTGTAGGCTCTTCATTGTCCAGGATTTCATTGCCTCCTGGACCCAGCTCCACCCCAGCGGCCTCCAGTTCAGCCTCCAGAATGTGACCCCCAAAGAGTGGCGGCAAAGCCAAGCCTGAGAAATCCTCCATCATCTACAGCACATTAAGAAACAAAGCAGAGCTACACTTCACTGTCCTACACAGCTTATAAATGGAGAACACACACAGTTCATCAGGAATTGTCTACATCTGTAGCACACTTATGATATGGGAACTCAGCAGTGCAAAGTGTTTTTAACACTGTAGGAGCTGAAGCAGGTGATATTCCAGGTCAACGTGCGTAAAAAAGTAGGGGTGCTCTAAATATTCCTCACAAAGCTCAGATGACTGCATCTCAAGCAAATTCCAGGTACCATGCTTTGATCAGTGTTTAAAATGTTACTCGGGAACATGGTGCATAGCTGGTATATTCCTGACAAAAAAAAAAAAACACTTACAAGGCTATTAAAACTGTTACTATAGTGAAGTAGCTATACCTAATCTTAAAGGGTGGGATTTCAATATGTGTGCAAGCACCATATTTAATTTTCCTTCTTCAAAATACACAATATGGACTAAAGTATTGGGACACACCTGTTTTTCAGGGTTGGGGCTAAGCCCCTAACTTTCAGTGAAGGGCTTAGCCCCAATGTGCCATTGGTCAGCCCCTTCACCAGTTAATCATAATGCTTCAGCATATCAAGACATTTTGGACAAGGTCATGCGTCCAACTTTGTGGACACAGTTTGGGAAAGACCCTTTTGTATTCCAGCATGACTGTGCCCCAGTGCACAAAGCAAGGTCCATAAAGACATGACTGGATGAGTTCGGTGAGCCAAGCATTCTCATCCAACACCAGTGCCTGACCTATTATATGCTCTACAGAATGAATGGACACAAATTCCCACAGAAATACTCCAAAGTCTTATGGAAAATCTTCCAAGAAGAATGGAAGCTGTTATAGCTGCAAAATGACCATATTAAAGTCTACGTATTTGAATGCAATGTCAAGTCCCTGTTGGTTGAATTGTCAGGCATGCCAATACTTTTGTCCATATGGAGTATTTTGCCTTTGAAAAAATATGAGGTCGCAACACAAACGCTAAAAATGTGCAACTATCACTTCCAGAAAATAAGAACAACTCAAAAGGGAATTAATATTTTCGTAAGTCACTTTATATTATATTTCTGAAAGACATTGGTCAAATAAACTTACCTTTGGACTGTTTTGTTCATCAGTGGATGTTCTGGTTCTCAGTCCTGCGCCTCTCTATCAGTAAACCAGCAGGTAAAACTCACTTCAATCTTTCTTTCTTCAATGCCAATCATTCTTCATAATTGTTTATGTCTTTCATTTTTCAACGTGTAAACTCTTCATCTAAACAGCAGCCCAAGTGTAGAACCACAGGACGCATTTAGTTTACGTCATTCGTTCGTTTGCTGTTGACTACAGTTCCCATAAAGCTGGAACTACAATTCCCATGAAGCAACACCACCAGAGAGCAATATGGCGGGCGGTGAGTGTTTCATAGCAAGGTAGCAAGTAGAAAATAGACATTTTGATCCATTTAAGTCTTTTTTTATGTATTTCCAAGTATAGTATATTCACATGTGTATTTTTTACAGATGAGATAACATGTCGCATTGGTATCTGCTGTCATTAAAGTGTTTTAAGTCGTCTTTGACCTTGGGTTACAATGCAGGATCCATTCTGGTGTTGTGATCTGCAGTTTTACAAGATATAAGTTGTGAGATATAGGCTATGAGTTATAGATTATGATTTAGGTTATGAGACAGGTTATCAGTTGTAGGTAATGAGATATAGGTTGTGAATGATATGAGATATAGGTAACGAGTTATAGTTTATGAGATGTAGATTAAGATTTATACGTAATGAGAAATAGGTTGTGAGACATAGGTAATGAGTTATTCTTACTGCATTAACACTAAGTCACATTTATAACAGTTTTTCCACTCCTGACCTGCTGGTACAACACACACCAATGTTAGGGTTAGTTATTTTGTTACAATAATGTTCTTGGAATTGTATTGCACTATCGTTTGTTGTCTATTTTTGTTAATCTATTGTCTATTATCTTTTATTATTCTTGTTTCACTGAGCATACTAATGACAAAAGAATTTCCCTCAGGATGAATAAAGTTCTTTCTTATCTTCTTATCTTATCTTTTTTTCAGTCGGGAGGTTTCTGAGAAATGCCTGGAATAAGGAGCCTGTTGTGACAGTAGCCTGTGGACTGGGAGTCCTGGGTCAGTGGGATAAGATTACTTTATAAAGACACTGCATGTCCAACAGTATTCAGACTCTCCAGAGATTTCAGCTCTCTTAAAGTGCACTTGCTGCTCATACAGGTGTTCAACTACATGCACACAGCTTTTAAGACCACAGAAATTCATTGCCTAAGGAGGGGATGCTCTAGAGCAGTTGAATGCAGTCAGGCCCTCACAGCAATGTTCCAGCATCTAGAGCAGGGGTGCAAAACTCCAGTTCTAGAGGGCCGGTGTCCAGCACAGTTATTACATTACAATCATTTGGCAGACATTTTTATCCAAATCGACTAACAATTCAGGACAATTTGAGAACCAGAGGAGAGTATTAAGTGCTCTATCTTTATGTAAGAATAGTGCTAGAAGATGGGCTGGAGATGTTCGACCCAACCACGATACCTTGAATGAACGCCCAGAAAGGTTCATTCAAGGTATCAGGAAGGTATCAAGGTATCAAATTTGAATCAGGAATGAACTCTGCCTGAGATGCCCATGTTTGAGAGTATGGATAGGAGGATGATGTGATTAACTGTATCGAAGGCAGATTGATCCAGAAGAATAAGAATGAAGGACTGAGCTGCTGCTCTGACTGATTTTCAAGCTTCAGTAACTGATAGTAGAGCCGTTTACTTTTGTGCTCAAAACCCCCCTGGTTCACCTCACCAGTTTGACACCCCTGATCTAGAGCAAAGTCTTCCCTCATGAGAAGAGGTAGTAACCGCATCAAAGAGGGACAAAATCCTTGATGTTGGACATATAGGCTTAGTACACTGAGTGGGTTTCCTAGACAGGTATTAATTCTAGCCATGTATTCCACATGCTTAAAAAGTGTTCTTCAAGAGTTCTTAATAAGGCAAGTTATATACGAAAGCATGACCGCTTAAAGAACAATTTGAATGTTTAAACAATTTTTTGCATGGTTAAATGGTTCTCTATTATGTAGAAACTTATGTGAATGGCTATGTATAGTTCCATATAGGGTTACACTATCGTTAGATTAACATTGTTTAGCATAGATGAATATTTTTCCCTTTTTTGGAAAACATTAGCACAGTGTTAACAGCCAACATTAACACTGAATATGAAGACTTCAAATCAGAACTAACTTTAACTGTACAACAAAAAATGTATGTGAAGTTAATTGTTCCTAGGAGGATTTTAGCTGTTGTTTACACTAAGAACTAAGTGAAAATGTATCTTAATGTCAGATATCTAGTAATTTTGCAGTTACCTGTTGTTGTTTTTTTTACGTGTTTATTCTGCAGCTCTCATTGTGCCATTGGTCAGCCCCTTTACCAAGTACTCATCAATGATGAACAAGGCGGTACCATACAACTACCCAGGTAAGGGATTCACTGGTGTCAATGCATATTAGTGAACTGTATTACATTCATTGTGGTCACAACCTCACAGTGAGCACAACCTTCTATTTGTACCACGACATTAATATTTTTTCTTTGCTTGAATATAATATGAATTCAATAAAATTCTTTCTTTATTCACTTCTCACTCAGTCAAAGCCTTTAGCAAAATTGTGCAGCTCAAAAATAGTTCACACTTACACAGATATTTTTACTGAAATTCCTGTCTACACAAGCACTTAAAAAAAAACAACTCAGTTCACAGGAAAATGTAAAAAAACGCTGTCAGGTACATGCCAAACTAACGGGCAGCAATATAACCCTAACCGTAAAACCTTGTTGGCCAATCAGAAGCCTGAAAAAGGTTATTACTGGTTCTGGTAGGCTAATAAGCGTCTTTCTCGCAAAACTGGTGATGTTTGCAGCTGCTACTTTGCGTGCATACAAAGAGTTCCTTTTCTGTTTACTTTCTTTTATTTGAACTGATCTGGTAGGAATGTTTAGTGAGGCCGTAGTCTACAAATCATATCGGAAAGAGAGCCTCGTTTTTATTCGGACACAGCCTAGTAGTAGCAGTGACTTTAGCAGCACAGTGTAATGCCTCAGATTCTTAGTACAATGGGAAAGTAACTTTGTGTAAACATGTAAAACGTCTGGTTGGCAAGGGTAAAAAAAAACAAAAACTACCTTATGTGTACAAAGTAGATGCACACAAAGTCAAAACTTTTCCTTGTCTTTGAAAACTGAGTTTCTGAAATGCTTCACCCTAGAAGTATTTTTCAGTTATCAGTGACCTAAACCACTGTTTGCATATAGATGAAAGGCCAAGATGCACTAAAAAATGTGCTTGTGGACAAGACTTTATTTTTCAAAAGCTTTTATATTCCGTTACAAATCTGACAAAAATATAGTACACATCAACTTGCTAAAACACAAACGCTATATTGGCCAGCAGTCAAGCCCACAAGACTTATAATACTTATAAAACTGCTGATTAAATTTCAGTAAGTAGGTCAATCAGACTTGAGTCCCATCTGTGATATTCAGACTTTACCATTTATAAGGAGTCACTTCCGGAGTTATTTTGTTAGCAGTAAATCGAGCACTGTGGTGTACTGATGAGGATGAGAACAGAGAGGATATTGTATTTGCATTTGTTTTTGCCAGATAATGTGTCCTGTTAGATTCTAGTTCTTTTTTCCTTCATTTCTTCATCCTGTTTTGTAATGTATTGTCTACCAAAGACAAATAAACTACTTAGCAGTAACCTACAGATTGAAAAAAAAACCTTTACTGCTTTAAAGATTTACATAAATATGCTGGATCTGCAGAACTTTAGCAAAAATAATGTTTTTAGGTAAATGTGATGTGATAACACAGGTCAAAAAAAAATTTTTTTTGTAATCATCAGAAACCACAACACACTTTTCTAAACCATTTTTTCATGCTGATTTCATATCTGCTTTCAGTTCTTTTCAGTCACATCAACCTTTTTTGAATTATGAGTAAATTTTAGTTTGCAATAAACTTTCATGTGTTTTTTATTAAACCGCAGGCACCAATCAAGTAACTGTTTCAATATTTTCAGCGCGAAGTCAGATAGACACACACACTGTAGCATAGATATAATGATCAGTGTCAGTCTGACACCACTGTTTCTTCAAAAACGCTTAGGATATGATTATTATATGCTAATTATACCACTATCATGCAATATACAACTAGCACCATCACAAAAACTTTACGGGCTGGGGAAAAACTAAACACAGATTTGAAATCAGCATCAAAAACACTACAAAACCCACATAAACGTATCTCTGATGATTTTGACCTGTTGACCTGTTTAATGTGAATGTGCCTTTTGGGAACATTTCTGCAGAGGGGGGTGTGTGTGAAATGTGTGCTTTTGCATGTTTCTGTAATGCATTTCTGTAGAGAAATGTGAAAGTTTTGAAAAAGTGAACTTGATATTTGAAAAAGCTTAACAATTATACACAAGATGACAGTTGTCTCTCTGTGTACCTTTTTGACTGACTCTTATCCCGTAAACCTCATCTCCTAGTTCCTGTACGGGACGATGGAAACATGCCGGACGTTCCAGCCCACCCTTGTGATCCGCAGGGCAGGAGTCTGGACTGGCTGAAAGATTTTTAAGGAATTCCTCTGAATCCCACTGCTGTACAGACCACATCTTTCTTTCTCTGCTTGTGACTCAATAAATAAATGTGACTTGACCAGATCCTAAAGCTATGTGCAAGTACTTTATACAGCGTTACAAAAATGATGGATTTTCTGTGCAAAATGTAAGTGACTAAAAAAATATGAAACCATCTAAGAAACTAGTCAGGATTCAGAGATATGGCATTCCGCCTATGTATGTGAAGATGTTTTTTTTGGATGTTTCAACAAAATCAGCCACACAGATGTCATAAATAAGGAAATGGGTGTAATTTCATTTCTTCTGGAAAGGTTATGTAATGAACAAAGTGGACCATACTTAAAGTCTTCTGTCATGTGGAACAGTTGATGTCCAGCTTCCTCTGGAAGCTTCGTCTAAACGAAACTCCACCCCAAAGAGAGAATAGTACAGCTCGTCAAACAAAACGACGTAAACAGAGATCGAGATTACCATGGTTTATTTTCATTCTTACACAAAAGAGGAAACAAGCTGAGGGACAGTCTGAACTCCCAGACGTGACCAAATATACATCCTGATGCCTGAAGATGAACGAGCTTCACTGAGCTGCATGGATGACGGTTACAGGTGCAGAGAAGTAACTACAGACTGCAATGTGCAAGAAAAGTTCAGCAAACCAGTGAAAAACTGTACATTTGGATAATCTTGAGTGATCATTAATGAAAAGTTTACAGTCAGTGTCATATACATGTGCATCAAAGACAAAGTAATGTTTCATGTGAGAAATATCCATTGGTTCTTAATCTGAAGACCAGAACTGTACAGCTTAAATTCGGAACAACAAAGTTTCCTCTATTTGCTCTAAAAGACACCAGTTAATAAACACATATCTTAAATGTCATTACGTTCATACACAACACTGATTAATGCATAATACATGTAGATTAATCAGATTTTCACTCTAATATGCTCAACTGAACCTCTTCCAGAAGATTCCTCCAGCAGACGTCTTGAATAACCTGATAATGCTGAATCCACAATAACTTACTGAAGCAGAGGAGAGGCACTTGCACTTTTGACATAAACTTTTGACAAAATTGCAAAAAATTACAAGTTCTTATTAATGCCATAAAATACAGTTTAACCGGATTCAGCACTTTTTCATTATCACAGATGTTTGGATTCGGAGCTACTCAGTATTTACAGCGTTAGCAACAAATGCATTTTCTTGTTCAATCAACCACTTGATTCTCATTTATATGATTTCTAGGCAACAAAGTGAGTTATATCAAAAGATAATCAAAAATAAAATGTAACAAATCTGCAAATGTTATGTCTATCTGAAACGGTAAGACACATTATCCAAATATCTCAAATGTTGCAGGCAGAACGGTGAAGGTCTTTATCTACACTTTAGCTCTACAGTGTCATTCAGCACTTCCTCCAACACTCCCTCACTTTCCAAAGCTTTCCTACACAGTTTCCTTATGGACGTCCAGTCTCTCCTCAACCCCCTCCGGTCCCTTACCAAGAATCTTTGCAGCTCAACAATAGAGGTTAAGTTTGACTTGTTTCTGGGGGGAATTTAGGCACAAAAAAAACTCATTCTGTATTGTCTTAACACATTCATTAACCATCACTACATCCCAGTCCTTTTCCTTCCACACCAAACCACTTCCTTTGTCTTTCTCTTTCCACATCCTTTAGCTTGCTCTCATGTCTCCACATTAACCAAAATCAGATATCCTTCAAAATGCTTTGAAACACCTGGCCTTCATAACATTAAATAATATTTCATAAAGAAAAAGCCTAATCAAAAGCCTGATATCTCGCCCGACGTGTTTTATCTGGTTGCACACACACAGTTGTAAAAAATAAACATTTAAGTTGATACGTATATCAAAGTATGAATGGCATCACATTTTTTATATGTATCATGTGAAGAAATAGGAAAAACATTTTTTGTTTAAAAAAAAAAGAAAAGTCAAGCAAGGCACAAAACCGTGCATAAAAAATGCCCCACTCTCACATTTCAGTCACTGGCACATTTTCTCGGGGGTGGGAATGCAGAATGGACAGCCAAACTACAACAGCAACCTGTCCCGGCTCAGTCTGAGCTATTTGCGTCCTCACAGCATTTCAGTACACAGGTTTATATTGTACATTCAGTATCAAACCCACTCTCCATAAATCTGCCTGAGGCCTAGACTCAGCAGACTAAGAAGCAAGACACTGCAGCACATCTGCCGTTCATGTTTCGCTTCTCTAGTTCTACAAAGCCAGACTGTGACACTGCAGCAGCAACACATCATCACACCAAAAAGCAGCACTTTAGCTGGGTGTCCACTATAATTTAAAAATGGACCTCCTGTTACATGAGGGGTTAAATTCTCAGTGTGTTTCCTGCTGCTTTTCCTAAAACTACTACATAGAGAATTACAAATACACTCCATAAATTATAAGTTGATGTATTTGAAATGTGAAATTCCTTCAGTAAATCTCCAGTGATGTAATTTTGGAGAAATCTAGGGCTAAGTATCAATTTTTGATTCCTTTATGGTCCTGACCCAGTTTCTTCTGACATTCACTCCTGAATCTATGAGCAGTCAGTCTTAGCATGTTTTGTTGAGTGGCTCTGTTGACTGGCTATTCAAATCACATCACCTATAGGTGACAATAATTTTGTGAAATATCAGTCAATAATTTAAAGTTAAGGTTTCAGTACTGATGATGTCGCGATACCCAGCCCTATACATGTCTTAGAATTTGAAAGTTTATCTCTTTTTCTCTCTGTTTTGCTTTGCTCTGATCAACACTGATGGAGAAGGTGTTTATAAGGGCTGTAAACGTGTGTAAAATAAAAGGTTTCTTAACTAAGGCTAGTTCAAACTGTATAACAGAGAAGCTAGTCGATGAGAGGAGCAGAGCGGTCATTGGTCACTGTCTTCCTCAGTCGAATGTGAGCAAACGGATTGGTCCTGCATGAGAAATGTGTATGTTAGAAATTGCATCTAATCAATAGTCATGCTTTACATGCTGATCACTTTCAGTCATGCTTGAGTTACCTGGTGGGCGATGGGGGGGGAGAGGAGCGCTCACCCGGCAGCTGGGACGAAACGAAGAAAAAAGAAACAAGGACGGCATCAAAAAACACTGCACATACATCATTGTGAAACAGTGGTGTTTAAAAGAACATCTACAGTGAACATCTAAGGCGTATCTTCTGACACCCAGGATAATTACACCCTTCTGAATTTTTCACCGTTGGCCTCAACTTAACACAAGCGGTTTTACTGCCAGTTACACCCACCCATAGAAGAGTTGATCTGACTATTTTACATATTTTAGAGTAACTGTGAAGACATACAAATTATGTGATAAGATATAGGGGTAATGCAGTGAGCTAAAAAGTGTTTAACAACTTTGCCTTGATGCAGCTTGGCATTCTCCGAAACAGGAATCATCTGAAATTCTTTTCTTGAACAGTCTTGAAGAAGTTCCACATAAGTCTTTACCAGAAAAATTGCATGGTGCAAAACATTAACTAGTGTTTTGTAATGGCCATGAATTGTTAAATTCGTCCTTGGACATTTCCTTCTGATTTTTTGTTGTTTGTTTGTTTCTGCATGTTGCGTACGGCATGCCTATTGTCTAGATAGAGAGCCAAATCAGAGAGAAATCATTCCAGTGGTCATCAAGCCTCTTCCTGGAAGGACTGATTTTAGTAGATCAACAGACAAAAACAAAGAAGGTGCTCTAATCTACTGTTGAAAAGAGAATCTTCCAATCTTTCCCAAACTTTACGCCAGGTTGGTACTTTTTCATTTTGTAAGTTAAATGAGCCTTAAATGCATGTACCACAGCTCAACACCTGGTAGTCGTATGAAGTATATTTCTGGCCTGACCAAATAACATGGGCCCCACAATGAAAACTCAAGCCACAGATGGTGCTTGGAAACTGTCTGGAAGGTTCTAATGCATTTACAGCTTAAGAAGCTGAGTAGATTCACAGATCCCTCAAAGCACCCCCCATATGTAATTGCATACCCTGCTTACCTAGATGCCACACCACTGACCCCTACCCTGCTTTATCACATCCACATCAACTTCTCTTAACTTCTCTGAAGAGCTTTCTTATTAGCTGATTACAATGGTGTACCATTGTGTGTAGGGCTGCAGAACCAGGCTTGGGAATCACTGGTGTATTGAAATGTGGAAAGCTATTGATTCTCACTTTTTCCTTCAGTGGCTGTCTCAGGCTGAGCTGTTTAGTGTCAGGGTTCATCATGCTGTAGGGCCGTGGCCTGAAGGTGCTGATGCGCTGAGAAACCACACTTCTGTCATCATCTGAGTCTGGGCTGGCCTGTTTCAGCTGACCACCAGGGGGCAGTCTGTCCAGCTGCCCTGTGCTTGTGCTGTTGAGCTTAGACAGCAGAGGAAGGCTAGAATGGACAGAGGAGAGATTTGGGTAGCATCTGGCAACTGGCAAAATATTAATCATTCCATTTAAGCTTTTTTTTTTAAATGAAATGAAGGTCAAGACATACCTGACATCTTCTTGTTCTGGTGTGTTTGGGAATGGCTGTGTGTAGGAGAAGGGAAACCAGCCTTTCCTATGGGGAAAAGGACAAAACAGCCAAGTAAAACTGGCTAAGGAATATGAGGAATTCCACATAACTGTTCCAAAGCTGTAATACACCATAACTCCTACACAACCCTTTTCCTAACTCTATTGATTACTTATAATTTACATTTTATTAGAAGTAATTTAGAATTTTATAAGAGGTAATTTAGAATTTAGAATGTTTCTGTGTCTTTAAGACTGATACATTTAATTGATCTCTGTTGTGACTTCTCAGTAGGGCTGAAATATTAATCACTTTTGTGGCTTTAGGTTATTTATAATATATAATATAAATACATTTTATTAATAACTGTTGTATTTTTGTGTGAAATAGCAATAAATAAAATGGAGCTTAGGGGCAGCCAACTGCAACTAAATGGCAGTCTATCAAAATATGTCCAGCATTCAAGCCTAAAGCCAGAAAAAGTTTGGCCTTCTAGGCTGATATAAGAGAACTGGGTTACGATTTACACAAAATAATTCAAATAAAATTCACAATACTGGTCAGTAAATAAAGACACGCTTCTTCAACTTCGGTTGTGATTCATTTACTTCTGGACAGTCAGGAACAGCACTGTGTTGAATCTTTAACCTCACTCCATTCATACTGTCTTTCACTGCATTAACTGGTGCTGTATGCGCTGAAGTGACTAATGCTAATACCGTCCCGTCCTCTCATTCTGCCCATAGTGCCAGCCGTCTCTTGGCTCGCTGATCAGCAGACTCAGGACGTCTCCAGGGAGGAAAGACAGCAGGCAGGAGCTGCTGCCTCCTATCCCTCCTGCTCCTCCTCCTCCTTTTTCTCCTCTTTCTCCTCCTGCAATTCCTTCTCCAGGGCTCGGGGAATGGGGGAAAAGTGCCTCTACACGAGGAGGAGGAGAGAGGGGCAGAACGCGGGGAAGAGAAGAACCTGCAGGGGGAAATAGAATGGATGGATGGATGGATGGATGGATGGATGGATAGAAAACTGACATGAAAGACAAATACTAAGCAGAAAAAGACAGAAAGAAAGGAAAACTAAGAAAACTAAGAAAACTTATTCTGACCGAAGATTCCGGTTCGTCCCTCACTGGGTTGTCTCCTTGGCAAAGGCAGGGTAGAAGTTGCATAGAACTCAGTAGCCTTGAGCAGCAGAGGATTGTGGGATAGTGTAGAGATGGCCCCGCCCTGCTGGAGTGCAAAGGGCACAGGCGTGAGGGCACGGGAGAGGGGGGCACTGTGGGGAAGTGGGGGACTGTGTGGAGCGCTTGGTGGAAGGCCCAAGACCTGCAGGGAGGCGGGGCTAAGAGAGAGAGAGACAGGAAGGCCTGAAGGTGGAGATTGTAGACTGGAAAGGGATTGGGTGGGGCTGGCGGAGGCACTGACACTGTGTGCGGGGCCGTTGGGGGAGGTGTGTTGGGGTGTGCTGGTCGCGGATGGTGCAGGTAGAGAGGGAGGGCTGGGGTCTGACGAGCCAGACTGACCACCTCGCTGCTGCTGCTGCTGAACACGGCTGCTGGCCTCACCATTGAGCAAAGGGGGCACCTCCTGTACGGACAACCTCTGGAGGAGAAATAAAGGAGGTGACCATTCAGATTTGTGTCATTCTTCATATCAATCTGAATAACAACATTTGCATTATTATTATTACAAAATTTTCAAAATATGTATGACGTGCATGAATGAAGACAGCTTTTCCAGTAGGGGGAAGAAGAAGAAATAAAGCCAAAAAGAAAATGCTTATGTAATAGAGAGGCATACAGACAAACAGTAAAATTGGTGCATAGTTGGCAATAAAGAATGACTGAGCTGAACTTGGACACCACACCTGCTCCCCAGACTGGGCAGTGCCCAGTTTGGCATGTCGGAGGACCTCTGCTATCCCAGCAGCTCCAGAGCCCTGAGGGGCCGTGTGCCGCAGCAGGTTGAGGGCTCGCTCTGGGAGTTTGGTTGGATGGGAGCAGGACTGCTGCCATGATGACAATTTCTGGGAAAGGAGCTCCCGCACCTGCGAGGAAACCAATCATGGATTTACTGTTATCCACAGGTCACTGTTTCAGTGGGATTACCCATCTTTACTCTCAGTTTTACAGTACTGATCCATCAGTTGGGTACTATTTTTTTAAGTTATAGTGTTGAATTAATCGTAGTCATTTCTGTAGTTTAGTAGTTGTATTGCTATTTGTTGTTGTGTTTATCTTATTTCTAGATTGTTGAGTAAATTCTGAATATTTTAGTATTTACTTTATTCATTGCACTGACAGTATGTTTGGCAGTTGGTATGGTTGTTATAAAGCCACATGCCCATGTATTGCAGTACTAGGGCCCTCATATAGTGCCCTAAATAGAGTGTCCGCCACGAATACTGGCACCCATGATAAATACAAGCAAAGCAGACTTTCATACAAAATATCAACAAAAAATGACCCTTTATTTGAAGTAAACATTTTTTTTAATCCTACATGGTACCATGACATACATGTGTGCCCCTTCATGTAATGCTTTGTACAACCTCTCTAAATCTATAATGCTAGAGAATACATATTTGTGACATTTTTGTGCAAAATTATTGTGACAATTTCTCCATAAAGAATCTGTTTCCTTTAGATTACGAATTAAAAGCTAGTGGACACCTCTGTTTCAGTTTATCCCATAGGTTTTATGTGGGGTTTAGGTAAGGGGCTGGGATGGCCCAGGCAAAACCTTACTTCTGTGGTCAGAAAAGCCTTTGCTGATTTTAAGGTGTGCTTTGGATCCAGGCATCTCCCAGATTAAGGTTTGTGGGTGAGTCCGTAAGGTTTTGATTCAATATCTGCTGGAACATAAAGGAGTCCATAATACCATGTATCCGTAACAGTGGTCCAAGGCCCTTAGAAGAAGGCAGCAAATCCTCTTTTAGTGTTTGTTGCCCAAAAGATCTATTCTACACAGTACACAGACCCACTGAAGGCTCTAGTAATGTCTAGCAAACTGAAGGTGCTTGAGTTTGTTGTTTTTTGACAGCAGAACTATATGTGGAGGGCAATGTAGTTGGCAAGCTGTTTTATACCTTGCAGTGGTTGTTGTAGTTGTTTCTGAGAAGGTCTGATTCAGTGTAGTTTTGTAGTTTTGTACCTTGCTGTGATAGTTGATTAGCAGCTTGGTGACAGAACACTGGCGATCCACCAAGAAGCAGTATCTCCTTCTTTCCTCCGTCAGAGCTGAGCGGTAACCTACGGCAACCAGCGTGTCCAACTCCGTCTGCCTACGACTCATTAGCTCTACAAACTGAGAGTGAGAGAGAGAGAGAGAAAAGGAGAGGACTTCATTCATTCATTCATACTCACCATCACCAACAGAGTTTCTTTTGTGTGTGTTTAATTGCTTTTTTAAATGGGAAAATTCCACCGATTTTCAAAAAATGTCTTTACAATTTAAATTGTTAAAGTGTAACACAGCCATTTAGAGTGGTTTGATGTAAAATGGACGATTCTAGAGAAACATGCAGAATCAGAAATGTTCACATGAACCAGATAAGCAAGGAGTTTAATGTTTAAAATAGCCTGAAAATAGGTAAACGTTACACCTAACAGAAAATTAGATGAAATGGTTATGAATACACTGTCTATTACCTGACACAATGTTTTACAACTACTTTGAGATAAGCCTTTACCTAAAATGTGTCTTTTAATGGATAGTGGTACATGCAGGACACTGCAAGGCAACAAAACAGACCCCAAAGAAATCAAATGTAATCTTACCTTATCATTACATATATGTTCATTATAAGTTCACAAGACATACAGGTTTACTTGGATATGAAATGAAATGTTTATATTTGTGTTGTGAGCCCAGGTTCCTGTCACCACCTCTACGAAGAGCCGATATACATCAAATGTCTTTGTTTACGTTCACGACTGAATTATGCTGCAGTTTTGAAAAATGATTCACCCTCAATGTCAACTTAAAGGTTCAATATCTCTCTCTCTCTCTCTCTCTCTCTCTCTATCTATCTCTCTCTCTCTTTCTCTCTCTCACACACACACACAAACACACACACACGCACACACACACACACACACACACACACACACATATTCAGTCTTTGTGGCATGTCCATCTGTATGGGTGTGTGTAAATACTGCTGTACTACACATGACATAAATCTAACCTTAACCTCAACAAACAATAAACAATAAACAATTACAATTAGTGAGGAAGCCTTTTCTGCATGACGAGCAACCAAAGGTCACCACATCAAATTGTTCTTCAGTCAGTCTGCAAAGAGCTAATGTCTAAACAAAATATGAGAAATATGCAGACATTTCCAAAAACACACCATCACACAATCACATAAGCTCTCATTAACTCACAGCTCAGCTTGCAGATAAGCACCTTTAAAGTGTTAATAAGGTCTTACTCTAAATATGTTCCAAAGCATGCCAGTCAAAAGTTCAGAACTATTGTATTTTACACACAAACTAACAAGCCCACACTTCACATTTATAAAAGTCTCTATTTTGAGCAAAAAAAAAAAAATGTATATGCTTACACATAACCTTGCACACACAAATACCATTTTACTCTTGGACAGAATGTAGAGAATGTAAAACCTATTCACTAATGCTTCTCATGCTGTTTTCAAAGCCTTAGTCGATTATATTTACCCTCCTTTCGGTCCCGTGGACAATGTGTAGTACTGTGCAAAAGTCTTGAACCATCCTACATTTCTTTATAGTTTGCTTCCAAAGAGCCAGACTTTCTTGTAATTTTAATGAAGTCTTGAGGAACAGTTCTCCAGGCTTCCTGAAGGACTTTCAGTCCAGTTTCAGAGCACTGTTTTTTGATTGTTAAGCCACATAGTGACCTACATATGAATCATTCAAGCACAACAAGACCATCTCATTTAAGGCCTGAACCAGTGAAGAAACAGGTGCAGATGACTCCAGATGATCAAGTGGTGATCAGTATACTGGTGGTGCCACAGATAAGACCGTTTGACAGGCATAAAATAGTAGTTTGCACCAACAGGGTGATTCAAAACAAAATATAAAGCAATAAGGAGTGCTTCAAAATATTTGCACACTACTGCACAGACCCTTGATGTTAGAGTCCAATACATACTTCATAAGGACATTTCTTAACTCAGCAGTGACACTATTGTGGTAGAGGCACGGTTATGGGTCTAGTATGACTGTATCAGCCATAGACGTGTTGCTGGGGTCCATGGTACTGCTAGGCTGAGAAGGTTCCATCCACTACAATATATTTCTGGGGTCAGACATTGGGGACACTTTGATGAAGAGCTAGAGGACGACTAAAACAAATCTACATATACAAAGGTACGGTGGCCCTTCATCAGAAGGGCAGGGGCAAGCCAGACTAGTTTTGGCTTCTACGGTTCAGGATACAATGAGTTTGACTGTACCTGCATTTCTCGATCTCCATATTTGTTGGGATGGCGACCGGCCTGGCTTTTCCTGCGCAACTTCTTCAGCTGTGATTGGCATCGCTCAAT
Organism: Bryconaethiops microstoma; assembly: GCA_037577275.1. NCBI lineage: Eukaryota > Metazoa > Chordata > Actinopteri > Characiformes > Alestidae > Bryconaethiops > Bryconaethiops microstoma. The sequence continues at coordinate 19,615,873 of JBBJLS010000006.1, forward strand.
AGACTCCACCTTTGACTTACGCTCGTTCTGATACTTCTTCAGGGTCGCCTGGAGAAAGATTCAACTGAATCATTTCAATTTCAACCAGAGGAGATATATCCATATCAGTGCCTTCCAAAATGAATAAATAACTCTGTTATAAAATATTCTGTTACAGCTGTTGTATCTGTTCAAGGGAACACTGAGTGAAACTGAAATAAGATTTTATAAGAGAATAAGAGATTTTCTCACTGTGAGGTATTTAATGTCCAGATCCAGCTTCTGCTCCAGCTGAGAGAGAAGTTCCGAGTGAAACTGCTTCAGCTTGAATCAGATACACACATAGACAGTCTTTCATTAGTAGATGAGCTGCTTCTCTTTCCACTCAGTATGTAATCTGATGTATTGAATCCAAAAATAGACAAACATATGGACAATTCTCAGACTTCAAGAGGGCTATGCTGTGCTGCACACAAAAGATGACGGTGTGCCGTACAGTCTCAGAAACCTATTTATGTGTTAATTCAGGCATGCAGTTCTCACTGCTAATTGTTGAGGTAATAACTTCCATTACTTGTTATTTGGGATGCCCCAAACATGATTTTTATGGAAGATGCCAGTTTTATTTCATTTATGGCAAATTTCCATTGACCAATTTGAATGTGTGGGGTAAATGAACATCGGAAACATTAGCACGTTAGCCAAAGTCACAATAGAACTAAGATTATTTATCCTTTAAATGGCCGTTACTTTGCCCCATAAATCCTATATTAAAAATGAACTGCTTATTAAAATAACATAATATTGCATGTGCTTACTTATACAAGCAGGTGACACTGGGATTGTGGCCTGAAATCTGCAGCAAGCAAGTGCAAGTACATGGAAATGCAAAGTGAGAATATATTACTCTAAAACCATTGTACTTTTATTTACAGGTTAGTCTGCATTAACCATCCCATCAACTGTAGGTTTAGGCCTAATCCCTGACACTTTACACTGGAAATCACACACACTCACTCACCACGTCTTCTAACTGCACTTGGATCTGTCTGTGAACTTCAGCCATCTGAAACAATGTGTCACCTAAATTGTATAGAAGAACACTTTTTTTTAAAATTATGTTCGAACATACACACATCATAATATTCACATTGTAAATAAACATATGGGAAAATACACTCTGCGTCTGTTGTCTTGCACAATTGCTGTTAGTCTCTCTCTACCCCATTGGTTCCTGGAGGCCCCCTCAGCATGTTAATTAGCCAGTGAGCTGGATCATGAGTGCTGGTTGCATTAAGTACACTAAAATGTGCACAGCGGGGGTGTCCAGGAGCAGGGTTGGGAAACACTTTATTTTATCACTTTATTTTAGCCAACTGACCACAGGACCGCTGCTGAGCAAATAATGCTGGTTGGTGAGCTGCTCTGATCCTAGCAGCGAAAACTAAAGCAACCTGTTGTACTAGCACCACGCACGCTATCATGCTACTACCGCTTCTTTGGATCCTTCAAAGTGTCTCTGAGCTGTGACTGCTATGCAGTATCTGGTCAAGAGCAATTCTGTAGTCTGAAAGTGATAAATAATGAATGAGATTATAATATTGTAACTAAACATGTGGGTGACAGTCTGTGAGTGTAGACCTTTAAAGCAGCGCTACAAGTTAGGCAGACCTCTTGAAATGGCAAATGAGAGGAAATACAAGGTGGGAGTTTGAGTAGAACTTCAAGACATACAGGCACCTGGACGGAAGCTTTATGTCACCTGCAATTCTCTCTGTTGTGAAAATAAAATACAGCATGTACAACTGCCTTGCTGCTGAATGAGAGGACGTTCAGACATATAATTTGTCTGCCTGTTGTTTTGGGTGTCGTCCTGCTGGGCAGTGTGTGTGATGGCCGTGTGTGTACCCCGTTGAACAACAAACTGAGTGTGGAGCCTGGCATGTCGCCCTCCCTCCCATGCTTGCTCTCCTTTCCTCTCTCTCCCTCCCTCTTTTCTTTTTCTCCCCCACCCCCGCTGTTTCCAACAGTACAATGAGATCATGTGGTGTTGTTAATCTTTCTCAACAAAGGCCTCTCTCTCTTTCTCTCTCTCTCTCTCTTTCTCTCTCTCTCCCTCTCTCTCTCTCACTCTCTTTCTCTCCTGTCATTTTCCCTTCAGCTTTTTATTATGCACTCTTCTTTCAGTCTCTCTTCTTGTCTTCTCTTCCTTCTCTCCACTGCCTGGTGTCCCTTCTCACAACTTCCCTCGCTCTTCCCTTCTTCCTTTCTTTCCCATGTCATGCTTCTTGTTAAACTCTCTCTCTCTCTCTCTCTCTCTCTCTCTCTCTCTCTATCTCTCTCTCTCTCTCTCTCTCTCTCTCTTTCTCACCCAGTTCTTTGGATCCTTGGCTGTCACTGGCCAGTTCCCCCAGTTTGACTAGTGCATCAAAGTATCCCTTAGCTGCAACGGTTACTCCTGTACAGGGAGAAAGAGAGAAAGAGAACGAGAGAGAGAGAGAGTGAGAAAGAGGATAATACTAGTTTCAAATGGAAATTGTTCACCAGCATATCATGTGATTAGGATGTAACGCTCTTTTATTCACACAATGATTTACTCAGATTGAGTCATGAGGCTTTGAAACGCTTGTTTAGTGTAAACTGGGAGAGCTGCTCTCACACACAGACTGTGTATTGGCCTCAGTATAAATGAAAATGAACCAGAACAGTAATGACTCACCGGTCAGAGCTTTCTCGTAGTGCTTTCCCATGGTGACAAAGTTTTTCAGACTGGGGTTAAACTGCTCCAGGATACCCTGAACACAGCATACACACACCCTCAGATACAATCCAGTTCAGTTTTATCTGCAGCAGACATTGTCCCAAAGTAGCTTTCCAGAAATACAGGACCAGACCCATAATAATCAATCTGATGTAGAAAGGGTCAGGAAAAAATCCCAGAAAAAACAACAAAAGGAACCAAAAGAGGGAAACCCATCTACCTCTGGAAAGTGGAGATAGAGCAGAGTGAGTTTACAAGTTTAAACAGAGACATCAAACAGAGGAAACAGAAGAAATCATTGATGATGTAAAGTTGAACATCTTGGGGCTCTACTGACTTTTTGGGACTCTTATAGAGACCTAGATATAATTGTGTGGCATGTAAGTCTAATATGCATGTAAGTGAAGATTCAGACTTTCAGAAACCTGCACTCATGCACTGATTAGCACTTAGATCTCCATGGACTGGTCATTAGCGAAACATTTCACTTTTTTATTATTTATGAATAAAGTGATGACGGATGAGGATGAGCCCTATTTACCTTATACACGTTTTCTGTCATCTTGTTGACCTCGTCAGAGCGTGACATTGTGCCTCTCAGCCTCTGTCCCTCAGAAAACAGCTCTAAATGTTAGGATAACAGCACACACACCTGCAGAGACAGCGAGAGAGAGAGAGAGAGAGAGAGAGAGAGAGAGAAAGATCTTATCCTTGAAGATCTTATCCTTGATGTCTAGACAAATAGAAAAGATCCCAAATTACTCAGAAAAAACTTTTACACTGATTTCCATACAAATTTTTTTTTTTTCCTGTAAAGTTTCTATTTTGGAGATACAAGGATACAAGTGAGAGAAAGATGATTATGATTTACACCTATAGAAAGGATAGATGGCATTATTGACATTTTGATGACGTGTACGGATGACACTGGTTTGTAGACTGGTTGTTCACTTCTGTTTAATAGCATTATTAAAAAGTGTATCTACGGAAAAGCCATTTAATGCAATTCATAACTGCAACTGATTTCTTGTATTCCATTATTACTATTTTAATAACCTCACTTTTAAGCAGACGTATCGCTGTGGAACATGACCATCCAAGGAAGCATAAATACTATTGAACGTCATTCGATTTTAAATTCATAATCTTCATTTATACAGAACAACCACTGCTTATCTGCTAGCTTGGAACAGGGATAACATCATGAGTAACATATTTACTTCAGTTTCTCATGAGTCCTTGGCTCAGGTTTAGAAGTCAATATAAGACAGTGTGTCTTGAATCTGTCACATCAAGTTGAATGTGTCATAGTTCCATGGAAGAAAACAATGTGTTCGAGTGTCTGGGCAAGTGTCAGAGCACTGAACAAACAAGCATGTGCTCTACAGAGCTTCCCCTTGGACAGAGCGGCCGAGGCTGGCAGGCACGGAGAGGAATTCCAGTCCGGATTACTCTTTCAGACACAACCCCACCTCCAATCTCCCCCAAAACCTCTCCCTCATACTGCTGTTATTGCAGGGAGATTAGGCGGAAAACTTTAGCCCATATCAAGTGATGGAGCACGACACTAAGAAAACATTCTCACCACTCTGATCTCTCTCCTTGTCTGTCTCTGTGCTTCTGTCAACTTCCATCACTCGTTATGTGAAACTTTCATCTCTCATCATGTCCCTCCTTTGTTTCCTTCATTCTCACTGCCTTATCCTGTGTTGACTCGGAGAAATGATAACGCCTCATACTTTTTCATATCATCAAAAGTTTAGACACAAGTGACTGATGTGGATCAGATGTCTCCCCATGAAACTGCTTGAAAAGAGGGAGCTTCAGGGAGCTTTAAAGCTGTCCCCCACAAAATAATAACCAAGCATGTGTTAGGATTATTTCTGACTGAATGTGTTGGGTCTAATTTACATACACTTAATGGACAAAAGTATTTTGACCATTACTCCAACGGGAACATTAATAGCATTGCATTCAAATGCATAGAGCTTAATATGGAGTTGATCCCCCATTGCAGCTATAAAAGCTTCCATTCTTCTTGAGAGGCTTTCCACAAGATTGTGGAGTTTCTGTGGGAATTTGTGTCCATTCATTCTGTGGAGCATTTATGAGGTCGGGCACTAATGTTGGATGAGAAGGCCTGGCTCACAATCTCTGTTCCAGTTCATCCCAAAGGTGTTGGATGGGGTTGAGGTCAGGGCTCTGTATGCTCCACTCAGGTTCTTCAACACCGAACTCATCCAACCACGTCTTTATGGAGCTTGCTTTGTAGACTGGGGCACAGTCATGCTGGAATAGAAAAGGTTCTTCCCCAAACTATATCCACAAAGTTGGAAGCATGGCATTGTCCAAAATGTCTTGATATGTTGAAGCATTAATATTGCCTTTCACTGGAAGGAAGGGGCCTAGTCCAGACCCTGAAAACAGGTGTGTCCCAATACTTTTGTCCATATAGTGTAGCTTCATGTTATAAAACCATGTCTTACCATTACTTTATTTTAGAAGGAGAAACTGGGCTGGATCTTTATGAAGAGGCGTACAGTCTATGGTTCTGATGCACAAAATCCAGTAAAAGCTAATACTAATGTATTAATCCAAGAGTCCAAGTTACACTGTTCTCCCTTCTCCCTCTGGAGTGTGGGATATTATTAAACGGTTTAAGTCACCCAGTTACTTAATTCTATTTATTCCCCCACAGGACGGCTTTGATGGCGTAATCTGTAGCCATGCCAATCTCTCTCTCTCTCTCTCTCTCTCTCTCTCTCTCTCTCTCTCTCTCTCGCTCTCTCTCTCTCTCTCTCTCTCTCAATTCAATTCAGAGCTTTGCCGGCTCGACCGAGAGCATGTACAGTATTGCCAAAGCATTGAAATGAAACCATAAAAGATTTAACAATTAAGTACGGCGAAATACAGTGAATGCAAATACAGATACAAGTAACAATAAAATGCTACTACTACTACTACTACTACTACTACTAATGAAATAAAATACAGCAGCAGACTTAGAGAGGTAGGAACTAGAAGTAGGTAGTAATGTATCAGTAGTGTCAATAATATTTATTCTACTAAAGTAATAATATCAGAAATGATATCACTGATAATAGGGAAAGTATTAATAACAGTCTCTCTCTCTCTCCCACTTTTTCTCTGTCTCTCTCTTTCGCCCTCTCTCTCTCCTTCTCTCTTTCACCTCCCTCGCCGTGTTCTATTTCCCCCCCTCCAGCTATTTAGGCCCCGCCCCTGTCCCTAAAATGATTGGATAAAAGAGTTTGTCTACTGCCCTGCCATTGGCCAGCAGCGCCCAGAGGAAGCTCTCGCTCAATGTGGCTGGCCAAAGAGTGGCTGTATCCCAAACCACATACTTGCTCACTTTACACCCTACACTGTTGAATGGACTTCAATTAGGGGCTGTCCTGTTATGTTACATAGTGTTTAGTGAGGTAGTATGTGGTTTGGGACTGAGCCAGGTTTTAGCAGGCAGGCTAAAAAGAAGAAGGGAGGTGGAGGAGCGAGAAAAGAGGGGAGGGAATAGGAGGAGAAAGTAGAAGGGGAGGAGAAAAGTAGGAGAGAGAAAAGAGGGGAGAGGATGGTAGATAGAAAAAGGGAGGGTATAGGAGGGGAAATAGAAGAGGAGGAAGGAGGAGAGAACAGAGAGGCGGGAAAAGAAGGGAGGGAGAAGGAGGAGCGCGAGAAGAAGTGGGTGGGAAAAAGGAGAGAGAAGAAGGGCGGGAGAAGGAGGAGAGAGAGAAGAAGTGGGTGGGGAAAAGGAGGAGAGGGAGAAGAGGGGCGGGAGAAGGAGGAGAGAGAGAAGAAGGGGGTGGGGAGAAGTCAGTTAGCTTTGGACAAGCAGAGAAAGAGAGAGGGGGAGCAGGGCAGCTGGTGCTGGACCCTCAGAGAGCTCTCAGGCTGTGGGAAAGTAAACAGGTCGAGGAATATTTGCAGCTTTTTCCCTCCAGAGGAGAAGGAGGATGTGTGTGAAGTCAGCAGGACGTTGTTGCCATTAAAATTTCACGTGGGAGGAGCTGAAGCTGTCCTGTGGAAGAACTCCCACTCGGGATAAGAAGGTGAGCCCCTAAGGCTGCACAGTTGATCAGTTTGTTGATTTTTATCGCGATATTAACCTATGGAATGCTGATACCGCTTGACACTAACTATACATGTCCAAACGTTTCACCTAAGCGTCCTTCTGGGTGTTAAAAGGAATACACTATATGGACGAAAGTATTGGGACACACCTCTTAATTACTGAATCTGGCCCCTTACGTCCAGTGAAGGGTTTCAATTTAATGCTTCAGCATAGCAAGATATTTTGGACAACATCATGTTTCCAACTTTGTCAACATAGTTTGGAGAAGAACCTTTTCTATTCCAGCATGACTGTGCCCACGTGCACAAAGCGAGCTCCATAAAGACGTGGCTGGATGAGTTCAGTGTGGAAGAACTTGACAGGCCCACACAGAGCCCTGACCTCAACCCCATCCAACATCTTTGGGATGAACTAGAACGAAGATTGCGAGCCAGACCTTCACCGTTTAACCTCATAAAAGTTCTATAGAATGAATGGGCACAAATGCCCACAGAAACATTCCAACATCTTGTGGAAAGCCTTCTAAGAAGTGTGAAAGCTGTTATAGCTGTAAAGGGGGGACCAACTCTATATTAAAGTCCATGTATTTGAAAGCAGTGTCATTAAAGTCCCTGTTCTTGTGAAGGTCAGGCGTCCCAATACTTTTGTCCATACAGTGTATTCGAGCGTTGCTGTGAGGACTTGACTGCATTCGTTTGGTCAAGGACTGATACTGGATAATTCTGCACTTCAGATCATCCCTAAAGATTATTGGACGAGGCCCTATCACTCCAGAGAGCGCAGTTTCACAGCCCAGTACTGGGGGCTGTGAATGTGGGGTCCCTAGCAATGCTCCCATTGTATTGATGTTGCCATGTCTTCGACTTAAAGTTGGTGAATGCTTTTATTTTCTTATTTTTTTCCCCAGTTTATCCTCTCCAGTAAAGCCGTAGCCAATTCCACCCACTAGCTAGCATCACATGATGCTCTTAAGCTGGGAGGATGAAGGTTAGCTGGAGATCACTGGACAGTTCAGTGTTCTTGGTTAAAAAAATAAAAATAAATAAAAGCATTCGCTAATGTGTTTTGAGTAGAAGACATGGCAACCTCCACATAATTGCAACATAATTGCAATGTGGCATTGTGTCCACACTAAGCATTGTTACTGGTATGTTACTTTTCCACACAGGCGCACACACACACATGCGCACACACAGACACACACTTATAGTCTGTGTCCATCTAGCCTGGATCTCTCTGCTTGGCCTCCTCTCAACAAAAGGCCGGGGCTCTGTGAAAATGGGTTTCTTGTATGGAGTGGGAGTGGGTGGGGTGACCAGAGGATTGGGGGCTGACTTAATGCTGGACGTTTTCACTTTTAATAGACTATGATGTTACGTTAAAGTCTCGTTTTAGAGTATTCTTAAAGACTTGTCCTTTGTTATTTGTCTTTGAATGTGGTCATTTGTTATTTACAAATAAAAAAATGTTCCATCATCAACAACAAAAAAACAAATGTCCAATCAAAGACAGTAAAGTATGTTCTGATCTGGGCATGCAGAGCGGCTAGAGCAGAAAAAGAGGGAACCTCACAAGACTAAAAAACACAAACTGTTGCAGAGGTCAGTGTCAGACTTTTCAAATGAGCATTTTGTGAAATGTTATATTTTTTTTTGGTTATGTCTTTTTGTTTGGTCACTGGTTCCCAACTACTGGTTCCCCAACTACTCCTTTGGTTCTACCAGATCAAAATTGTGTACACTCATTTTGTTCATCTTTTGTTCGCCAATTGACTAATAGAGATAACATACTGTTGCATTTACTTGCAATTAAATGTTAATGTGGGTAACAAGTCCTCAATTCCCGGACTGGAGTTTGTATACTTTCTCTGTGTCTGTGTGGGAGCTCTGGTTTCCTCTCACAGTCCACAAAAAGTGCGTCAGGTGAAATGGAGATGTTTAATTTTCACTGACTAAGTGTATGTGTGCATGAATTTGTCTGCCCTGCTACCTGCCCAGGGTGTTTCTCTGCCTTTTACCCCATGACCCCTGGGGTAGGCTCCTGCAGCCCTGGTCAGGATAAGTGGCTCAGACAAATGTATAAGTGTTAGTGTGGGGGTAGTGGTGGTGGAAAGCTAGGACCACTTTCTAAAAAAAGTTTTACTTTGTTTAAAAGTAAATACTTAAAGAGAGGCTTCTCTTAACCTCCATACTGAAGAGCCTCTCAGTCAAGTTTTGTCAAGTTTCTCTATTCCTCTGGTAACATAGTAACGCCATAGAGAACCTTGCTTAAAGCAGAAAAGTGAATCATGCTTGTCAGAAACTTGCTTAAAGTGATAATGCATTGCGTCCTGTATATAATTCCTTTATTGTGATTTCTCTTTGGTTAAAGCTTGGGATTGTTGTTACAGTGGGCTGCACTTTATTTTGATGTCCCATACCAATTATCTACAGAGGCTTTAAATGTTAAACTGGTGAAATCTGGTAAAAATCATCAGCATTAGGGCTAGGTTTAGGATTATGGTTAAATATTAGGTGTGGATTAAAGTGAATGTTGGGGTATCGTTTATAAATGTATTATATTCAACAGAAACGAACAGATATTTAGTTATATGTTATTTCAAGACAGCGTTTGTCTACAAACACCCAAGTTCTTAATTCTGCTGGAACTAACATCAGTTTATTTATTCAATGGTCATGTTCTGTGAGAAATGTTTTGTGTGGGATGACTGTAGTAAAAAGAAGTGCTACCTTGCACTGTTGTAGAGTATTCTGAAGCCAGACATGATCAGGGCTAGAGTGGAAATATTTGGGGAAAAATATTCTGTCCAACATTACATTTTAAATACAATGAATTTCCGTATTGCATTATTTCTGTATTTTTATATATTTTCACTTGAGCTTTTTTTTTTTGCCAAGAAGACAAGTGCATCCATGTTTAACTTTAACATGTTTTATCACTGAATGTAGATTGAGGAATGTGTTTACCTTCTTCTGTAAATTTACTCAATTTGAGAGAGCACGTTATGCAAGCATGTTCCAGAACCAGGGTTGGGACCCAAAAAGCGCAACAGAAAGCACGACAGTAACTTATAGCCCACCACTTACCATATGTATACCTGAATCATCACACACACACACACACACACACACACACACACACACACACACACACACACAAACACACTCACCATTCAGGATAGTTAATATCAAATATGACATGTGGTGTCTGCCACTGTCTTACATGGGGCCCTAATGATAGACAGGGTGAATCAGGCCACCTCTCTGAACTGGCGTTGTTTATGCATCAATATGCATAAAGGCACTGCCACCCTCTAATCTGGGTCTCGGATCACTCCTACTCTCCCCTTTCACCGAGTTTCCTCAGTATGTGTGGATTTAGGACACTTTAGAAAACAAGGACTGTCCCATCTCTCCCTGCTTTACCCCTCTGAATCCCCCAACACCCCCCGTCATTAGCAGTCCATGCGTGTGTGAAGGAAAGCTCCACTACAAATGCAGCCTAAAAGCATCCCCCAACAAAGCACACCACCCCACTGGCTCTCCCTGTCCACTCGGATTCAACTGTGCCTCACTCTGACGAATCAGGGAGAAAAGATAGAGAGGCTGTAGGTGCTGGTGGATGTTAAGCAGCATTTGGGTGAAAAATCTAATTTACTTTCTTCGCAACTTGGAAGCAGCTGGATGTAGTACAGCATGCTTGATGTCTAAAGTTTCACAATAGAGCTTCAAGGGTATGGTAGATAACAGATAATAAATGTTTATAACTAAAAAAACTGATGTTGTGTTCTTGCCTCTAACTCTGTGGAGTTGTTATGTAACATCATGTAGACTTGCTTATGTGGTTTCTGATATTGTACTGTATACTGATACTGTATCAAATGGCTATACAGTATAAAAATGGATATATTGTCCTTTTTAACTATTATGCTTTCACGTTAGCAACTCTAGATTTAATATTCTTGCACCGTTTTTTTTTTCTTGGTGTTTAGAAAATGCAGTTGTTTTCCCTTGTCGATCTTGTTCAGACCTTTATAGGTTTAAATGCAAAGCTTTTTTGTTCATGTCCTCAATGACATAATTCTTGCCTTGCAATTACAAACTAAGCTCATTTGGCTTATGATGTCATATGAAAATGCACATATGTCATTTCTTTGCTGTGTATTCATTTATTATTTGAGCCTCTTATCCCAACCAAGACTAGGAGAGGGGGCGCTGGAGCCTATCCCAGCATTCATGGGGCGAAAGGTGGAGGAACACTCTGGTCAGACAGACAGATGAACAAAACTCGCATTTTAGCATCTCCAGTCCACCTAATATGCATATAGTCAAACTTTGGGTCAAACTGGCTCTGCTATCCCTACACACAAGGCAAACCCGGTCCAGACTGGTCTCATTTGTGGTTCCCTGCTGGTGGAATGAGCTGTCAAAGGTGACCAGAGCACCAGAATCCCTCTTTATCTTCAAAACCCTCCTGAAGACTCATCTACTCAGAGAGCATCTCCTCTCCTGATGCACTTCTTCTTGCACTACGCTCTACATAAAGATTTTAGCACTAAAAACCCTTTCTGGTTCTCACACTGTCCCAAAGCTTGAGTGTTTCGTCTGCAAAATGAATGTAATGTAATGCAGGAGGAAACTGGTGACTCCATATAGAAAGGGCCCTGGCAGCTCCAGCTGGGAATTGGACCCGAAACCTTCTTGCTGTGAGGAGACAGTGCTAAACACTGTTACGCCTCCACTTCAAAAAATCATATCCATTTATTTAAGCTACGTTATGACTTGAGAATGTTATCCTTTAGTTGAGCATGTTTACCTTTTTAACTCCAGCCTCGGAGATCCAGTCTCTAGCCCTCTAGTAGTTTTCCTCCTCAAACACGCATTAAACTTGGCAAGAGTTAGAGATCCTTGCTTTAGAGGAAACTTCAGTCCTGGCTCTTTTATTACATTTATGGGAAGGGGATATTCTGGGTCATTTATTTTTTTGTCTCGCAGTAGCTAAATTTGGATATTGACCAAGTAATCTGGCCATGAATCAATGTATGAAGGTCATCTTGGCTCCAAGAGAGAATATAAATGCCTGACTGTGATGTGAAAAGCCTTCTGTTTGATGTGACATTGGATATTGGGCGTCTGTCCCGCTGGTTTAGGTGGAGGATGGGATCAGTTCACCTCAGTGCGTCCTCAGACTCTTCTCACTGAGTTTCTGTAGTAGGCCATGAATAAGGCGTAAACATGTTGGCAGCTTACTTATCTACTAAATAAATCTACTAGTTTTAAAATGCTCCATCTCTGAAAAAAATACCTTTGTTTAGTGTGCATTGAGATGTCCAAAGATGAAAAGATGTGGTGTGTCTTGGAGAAAGCTTGCGCTAGCCTTCGCCCTCCAAGAATTGGTGGCGATGTGTGATAGGAGGTGATCTAATAGGTGGGTGGAACTAGCAATGACTAAAGAGAGAAACGTGCTGAAAACAGGAAAATCAACCAAATGTATTTACACAATAGCATTGGACACTTCAGCTTAGAGGTGTCGATACATCGATTTTGTTGATTAATTTGAATTTACAGTCCAGGACGATGTGTTTTTATGAAAATCGATTTTATTACTTATTTTACACGCGAGCACCAAAAGCGAAACGAATGCGACGCACTGTTCTACATGGGTAAATTAGTGCGGTGCACCCAAACACTGTAGCAGATTCAAAAAACAACATAGCAACGACAGGGGAAAAGCTGGAGCTTGTGCCCAAGAAAGGTGTTGCTACATCTGTAATATGGAATTAGTTTGGTTTTGCGCCGTCGGACACAGACCAAACAAGTCCTCGTTGCAAAGTCTGTTTAAAAACTGTACCAACCAAGGAAGCAGCACGAAAAATTTATTCCAGCAATTTATTCCAGGCACGCAGCAGAGTGGAAGAAGTGCAGCTCCCCGTGCAGCACCAGCACAACATCCAAAGTTAAGCAAGCCACCGTCCCTGACACGTTTTCGAAACTGTGTGCCGTATGATAATGGGGCAGGGTGGAAGGTGATAACAAATGCTGTCGCAATGTATCTCGCAAAAGACATGGTGCCCATACATACCGTGGAAAAGCCGGGATTCATTAACATGCTAAAACTTTTAGACCCGAAGTACGTGCTTCCAAGCTGCAAATATTTTTCTGAAGTTTGAGGGTGTATTGAGTTGTTGCCAGTTTGCAAATGAGCTACAGAGAAAGTTTCTAAAAGTTTTTACAAATTTCTAAAAGTGTTTACAATGGCGTGTTCTGCCATCTCACTTTCAAGCATCTTTTTTGGCTTGTCAGATTGCACTTTAACTCTAAAGTAAAAAAAACAAAAACATTTTTCTTTTAAAGTTTTTTAAAACCATTTATTTGTCATCTGTAGTTTAATTTTGAGTGGGGAAGGGGAAAATCGAATCAAATCGAAAATCGGATTTATTGTGAAAAAATCATAGATATCACCCAGCTCCACTTCAGCTGTAGAAGTGATTCATCTGAACCTCTACTCATGCAACAGTGATGGTTTGACATATTTTCACAATGTTCCCTTTACTCCAAATGCAGTCAACAATCCAAGAATTATCCGATGATTGCTAGATGGTAGGAGTTTTAGCTGTGTGGCATTCCTTTGTGTAAAAATCTCACAGCACTAACAGGTTTTTCCATACCTGTACGTGCTTTGTGTATGTCACTGTCTCATTCTCTGCCCTATGGGTTAAGAACTAGGATAATGGTGCTTAAACAAAAGGAGCTGAGATCAATAGAAATACCTGCATGTGGCCGCCATCCTTTTGTCACTGTTGTTATAGAGCTGTATTCATTTGTGCAGTGCTTTTTCTCTAGAATCAGAAAGATTCCTCCCAGTAGAGAGTATGTTCTGAATATCAACCTTTTAAACTCCAAAGCCTGGTTTCGTGGATGGATTAAGCCTAGTCCCAACTAGAAGAAAATGTCAAAAGTGAATTATGATTCTTACAAAAAGATCTTCCAAGGGGCCTCTTTTTCACTTATGATGAGTTTGGATCCCTGCATAAGTGGAACTACGCTGTTGTTGAGGTGTTTAACACACTGTAGGGTTTAAGCTGCTGCTTTTAAAGGGACTTTGAGTGCAGATCTTTCAGTGCAGCTCATGATGTCTCTCGATTGCTAAAGGAGACCCTGCGTTAATAATACATTGGTGCATGTCTGAGCACTACCTAGGCAGTGGCAAAGTCAGTGCTGAGACAGAACAGCTTGCTTGACTGTGTGTTTGCGCATAAATCACTGTTTCACTTGAGTGTACTCTTCAAACGCTTTACTCTTTCATAAAGTCAACACATTCTTCGCTCCTTTGTCTCACTTGAGCTTCGTGAAGCCGTCGGCCGTCATGAGGCTGGGGTTCACATCTGAAATGCTGTTTGTTCAACAGGGCCATTCCCAAGCATCTTTATCTCTCTGCTTTGTTTGCTTTTTCTTGTTATCTGAAATACCATGGGACACCAGAATAGACAAAGAACTTCCGTGTGAAATTGCTCTTCTCTCTGTCACTGGACAGCAGTACTGTAGTTACTGTAGTACTGTAGTAGTGAGACCATCAAATGTTTGGGGACATCCATGTAGCTTTTTGACATGTTTATTAATGAGTAAGCATGTTTATTTGCAATTGAGTTGAGAATGTAGTTGAAAAGTGGTAAACCTGTTTGCTGTTCAAATCATGTTTGTGTTGTTTACTTATTACTGTTAAGCACTGTTGTCTTAAGTTTTAGTATTAGTAAAATTCTTATTAACGCCGGAATTTGGTGCGTTTTTTGGCGATGATTCCAATTTGCAGAAGGATCCAACATCAAAATGTTAATATCCAGTGTAGTGTGTGTATTCAGATTTTTGATTGGTTAATCAGGAGCCAAGTATTGATGGGGAGAGAGAGCGGATGGTCAAGTCGCCTTAAAATTGTGTGTCAGAGAGAGAGTCTGTGGTGTCACGGCTACGGTGGGCCATAAAGGGACAAAACGCAGAGAAACACATCAATCTTGTGGAGCAAAACACACAGCAGACTCAAACATTTCAAGACACTAAAGCTCAGGTCACTTATAAAAAAAGACGTGTGTCACTGTTTGTTGTGGTTTAATTCAAACTAAGCAACCCGTGATTGTGGTTCAGCCCTCCTTAACCATAAACGGCTTGTTAAGAGCCAGGCAAGTTTATGCTCCCTTGGTGGTTCAGCTATAGAACACCGAGCACTAAATGAAGAGAATTAGAAGAGTGTCGGTTCAAATCTACCCTTTTCTTGGGCATTTAACTCCAGAATTAGCCTGCATAATTATGTGTTGCTCGCTGAAAATAAATTTGTATTGTATAACAGTTCATTCACTGTGACTTAAGTTAGTTAGACACAACTGTGGTACTGATGGATAGAAATGTAGATGATTTATCTTAAGAAAAATATGAATGACACATGTACTTTCTAAAAAAGGGAACTTTTACACAATCTGTGTAGTCAACATATTCCTTTTTAGAATTTTTTCTATTCCCATCTATACTGTTCCAATACTCCCAGTAAGTGGGCGGCTACATCTACAGCTAAACCCCTACGAACATTCTTGCGTTGTTGACCTAGTACACACCAGCTGTTCTCCTTTACTATTGTGCATTGATGCATCCATGGTGCTTGTCTATGGCGTGTGTTCTATTGCAGCCGTAGAACGCCGGGCACTGAATGAAGAGAATTAGAAGAGAGCTGGTTCGAATCCACGCTGAAAGTAGACAAACTTTTTTGCTCCAAAAACTGGTTTCATAGCAAACATGCAATGACATCTCACATTTTCTCCAGCAAATGTAATCAAGTTATTATTTAGATTTTAATCCGTGTCTACTTCCACACAATACCACTAACACTGGGAGGGTGAAGGCTACTTCATGGTTCCTCCGAGCCACTGCATCTTTTCGATCTGCCACTAACGTAACATCATTGGGACAGCTCAGTGTTATTGGAGGAGAACATTGGCTGCCATTTCTGTTATGTCAGCTAACAGATACCTGCGCTGGCTAGCACTGAGTGATGGGGAGGGAGGGAAGGCTTTCCCACCCACTCAGAGAGAGCAAAGACAGTTAGGCTGTCTTGGACGCTTGGCCATGGATGGCTGTGCATTGCTGTGGATCAGACTCGCAAACCCCAATGATAGCGCTGATGCTTAGACAGTTGCATCACTTGGGATACTTTGCAGCCATAAATAACAACAGAAAACATCACGAAACTAAAATCTCATGATTGGACAAGTGTGAAGTCTTTATTCTCCATGGTCAATAAAACCAATCAAATAAAATCAAGCACAAAATCACAAACTCAAACATGCGTCATTATTTTGAGGTTTACGTTAAAACCTCAGTCTTCTCATTGGTTGGAGTATGCTGGATGTGTAACAGTAATTTAAATATATGAGTAGTTTGGAAAAGAAAATTATTTAAAAGGCAGAACCTGCTCCTGACACCATGGCATCATGATACCCAACACACAACCAACGTATAACAAAAGTATTAGAAAATAGCTGTTAATGTTAACAAACCCTTTGCAGATAGACTCTTGATACTAGTGTCATTTGTTGTCATCAAGTGTGTAAGGAGAATTGACTTCTACCCTATTCTTGTGTATTTAACTCCAGAATTAATCTTCATAATTATGTGTTGCCCTCTGAAAATGAATTTCTATTGTATAACAGTTAATTCACTGTGACTAAAGTGCTGTGCTACTCATAAACTGTGCTACTTATTTATCTTGAGAGAACTAAACACGACACGTGTACTGTTATCTCTGACTTTTGAAAATACTGAACTTTTACACAATCTATGTAGGTGTTAACATATGCCTTTTTAGAATTTTATTTTAATCATCTGAAAAAGTTACAATAAAATTCAAATATTACAAAAGAAATCAAGCATTCCCATCCATACTATTCCAATATCCCCAGATGCCAAAACAAAACATAAGGAATTCCCAGTAAGTGGGCGCCTACATGTACAGCTGAACTCCTACGGACATTCTTGTGTTGTTGACTTACTACACGCCAGCTGTTCTCCTTTACTATTGTTCATTGATGCATCCTTGGTGCTTGTCTATGGTGTTTGTCCTATTGCCTGTGTCGTATTCATGCAGATGAAGCACAGAAGTAGGCCCTCATGGCTTTTTCAAGAGGAATGCCTATCTTTATGATATCCATAATGAAGAAGAGGCCCTTGCAGCTTCATTGAAAAAGTATCTCACAAAGCAATTACTGTGAACTGCTGTACAATCAGGAGCCCTCTGCAGACCCATAAGGCCACTGGAAAGTCACTTCATGCTTATTTTCTCAATGCATTTAGAAGCTGAATGTGTTTGTTCCCTTCAGAAACCACAAATTGTATTAGAGTCCCTTGTTTAAAACTGTGTCTGATCTAATTAGATCTTAATTCTTTATTCATTCAAACCGACTGCAAAGTGACTTTGCGTAGTTCTTTGTTGTCAGTAATGTCCAGCTCCAAAGATTTTAAAGGAATTTTTCTGCAATTTATCTTATATTCACATGAACAAATCTAACTAAACAAATTTGATTCAGTGGAGCCCACTTTGGCCAAAACACAGAAGTATTGTCTCTCTGCATCCCCAAGGGCTCTCCAGCCAAGGTCTTCTCTTCCTAATAGGCTTGGAGAGACTCTTTCCATGCTCTTCTCCTGATCACATGCAGATGAACCTATTCATGATTTGTGGTCTTTGGGTGGAGGGTCTGCCTCTAGGCTGCCTCAAAGCTGGTACGCCACTAATTAGCATTGGGAAAATGGCATAATCACACACTTTGTTCAAACATAGTTTAATTGTTAAGTAATACAAGACTTGTATTATGTGTTTTGGATACTGTGGCTAAGTATCTCCTCTTGTCTGTAATCTGAAAACTGATTTTGTTATGCTATCTTGCCAGTGTATGCTACCCGGAAAGTCTTTCACAGATCTTTAAAGTGTCTTCACTGCATTTCTGCTCTGAGAGGATAGAAGACTCACACGTTTCCAACTATACATCAAATTCTTTGTTTTGCTGTGTATTCATTTTGTGTGTGATGTAATACTGAGAAGAAGGTCACACAATTGAGAATAGACTTGACCTGTATTGCACAGATGACTGCCGATCATCTGTCCTGTTTCCTCAGTTTTTCTCCTTCTCTCCTTTCCTCATGCTTCTCTCCTCCTTTCAGTTCTCTCACATTCTTCTGGGGTAGGAAGGGAGTGGTAGATAGACTACGTGGACAAAAGTATTGAGACGCTTGACCATTACACCAACAGGGGCTTTAATGTCACTGCATTCAAATACATAGACTTTAATATGGAGTTGGTCTTCCCCTATTACAGCTTTAACAACTTCTACTCTTCTTGGGAAGCTTTCCACAAGATTTTGGAGTTTCTGTGAGAATTTGTGGCCATTCATTCTGTAGAGCATTGATGAGGTCAGGCACCAATGTTGGAGAAGAGGTCTGGCTCACAATCTCTGCTCCGGTTCATCCCAAAGGTGGGGTTGAGGTCAGTGTGGACCAGGCAAGTTCCTCCACATCGAACTGATCCAGTTATGTCTTTATGGAGCTCGCTTTGTGCACTTGGGCACAGTCATACTGGAATAGAAAAGGTTCTTCCCCAAACTCTGTCCATAAAGTTGGAAGCATGGCGTTGTCCAAAATGTCTTGGTCTGCTGAAGCATTAAGATTGCCCTTCACTGGAAGTAAGGGGCCACCCAAATTCAGAGGTGTGTCCCAATTAAGAGGTGTGTCCCAATACTTTTGTCCATATGGTGTATATATTTTAAAATGCATAGCACCATATAAGTCGTCCATTAGTTATTAACTGCTAGGGGTCTAACAATGCATCAAAAAATTCTACTGCAATTAAAAAAAAGTGACAAAGTGCATCATGAGCCTTCTATTTATTATCATGTCTGATAAAACTGCTCTATGTGACCATCAGAGTTTGAAAACAACCAGCACTGAGCAATGACCCTCTATAGCACATTCATTTCATGGATCACACTTCTCCTGTCTCCCAGCTCTAGTCTCATGTTGTGCAACAGCTGGATGCAGTCATTATTCAAATTTTGCTCACAATTTTAAGGCAATATCAAAGTGTGAATTGATATTGAATCGTGGCCTGAGTATATTGCTATACCCTTATTTGCTCAATAAGCACCAGTATCTAAATAAGGACTGATCAAATAGATTTGGGTAAATATGTACAAATATGATTTTGTCAAACTATTGCTGTCAAATATTTAAAATGCAATTCTTGGACACTCATCCAAATCTAGTTGCTCAAAATTTAGGACATGATGTTGCTCCTCCTCTTTAATGTGGTGCTTCATTCCGTCCAGCAACACACATCACACCACTACACATTACACGCTGCATGATGTTGACGCTCTGGCCTGTGAGCTAATGAATAGTTAGGCCTTTTCAGTGACGGATGCTGAAACAATGCTTTGTGCGTCCCAAGGTTTCTGCCACAAGAGCACCATTGTATGTGCCAGTGCATGGAGTGGGCTGGTGGGAGAGAGTGTGTTTGCAGTCCCCTGAGTGAGACATAGGACTGTGCTTCAGTGGCCTTGGCAAAGACACATAAAGAGGCCTACTGATGGAAGATATAAGGGACAGGCCTATTGCATCACAATTGCTCCAACACAAGTTTAACGCATTTGGTCTAGGGGTCTTAATGCGGTGAGCCAGTTTTGGTCCAACAGTAAAATTAATATTGGAAGGGAATGCCTTCAAAATTACATAGATAATGGATAGGTAGTGTGTTCATGTTGCTCTATTAAAACAATAGTTCTGATATACACCATTTTTGCTTTACCCCAAATTTAGTCGACCAGCCAGTCATGTAAAACCATTTTTTTTTTTAAATTAACAAGTTTGATGTAGTTTGTAAACGTTATTAAAGGTATAAAAAGCATTATTCACAGATGCAAACAGCCTTCATGGAAATGGTATTAAAACCAGTTGCTTCTTTCAGCAGGAAAAGTCTCCTTGCCACACTGCACACAGGTCATAAAGGAACAGTTAACGTCAGATATCACTGCACATCTTAAGAGATCTTGTGGAGTTACACTATATGGAAAGTATTGGGACACACTTGTACACAAAGCAAGGTCCATAAAGACATGAAGTCAACCCCATCCAACACCTTTGGGATAAACTGGAATGGAGATTGTGAGCCAGGCCTTCTCGTCCAACATCAGTGCTGGACCTCATAAATGCTCTACAGAACGAATTAGCTCAAATTCCTACAGAAACACCAAAATCCTGTGGAAAACTGGTATAGTTGCAAAGGGTAGACCAGTTCCATATTAAAGTCTATGCAATATTATAGAAGTCCCTGTTGATGTAATGTTCAGGCATCCCAATACTTTTACCCATATAGTGTATATGCCTTGGCTGTTCTTTGTTGTGTGGCACTTTGGGCCAGTTAATCAAGCTAATGTTAGCTTAGTTAAAATGCCACAGTTCTACAGACACTACAGAACAGGTTTGATTTTGACATTCTGTCTCTCCAACACCATCCACACAACTTGGAAGTTTCTGACATAATTTTTTTTATCATCTACACTTATTTAAGCAACTCACCAGTTAACCTAAACCTGATCTGTACTGTGACGTGTGGCATAGAACACCAGGGAATAAGTTTAATTAAAGGTTTCTGTCCCTCCAACACCAGGCCATCAACTTACATTTGTGTTATTACAATCTAAACCTGTGTCTGTGCTTCAGTTCGTCTGAATTTAAGTGTTCTAAGGTAAAGCTAACAAAATCTCTGTTGTACTCCTTAAAGTAATGCAGGACGAGAAGGCACCACACCTGCATAACAGCTTTTATGCCACTTACTGTATGTGTAACCTGCCTTTGGTAATACCACACACTTTAGTAATATCTCAGACACTTTAAAGGTAAAAAAGCAATGGATACTCCCAGACTGAAGTAATAAGTGGAAAATCTAAGAAAAATTCAAGATATGGGCCGTTAGTGAACAATATTTATTTACGTGGCAGTTTTTAGTGACTTGGGTTCAGGCCTATATATATGGCTTATATGTGGACTATATACAGTATATATACAGTAACTCACTCATTAGTTTCATAGTTTCTAATGAGTACAGTTTCAAATAAACACGCATCAAAAGCCTGGAGGTTAAGAAATTAACTCAGCTATGAGCTCAACAAGTGTAACAAATGTGGTGCCAAACGTTTGTGGCTATTACATTACAGGGCCTTTTTTGACTGTGCTTTTTAATGCATCTGCAACACTGAGGTGATTCATTAAGAGCAGTGTTATGAAACCATCTACACAGACAACCAATCTAGATATCTGTGGCTTCTGTCCTAATGTTATTTTCTGTTGCCCTCATACTGAAGATTTTAAACTCTATAATATGGCATTGTTGTACTGTACAAGTTACAGTGTTGTAAGTACATATTCGCTTCGTACTGTGGGATATGATGTCAGCCTCCAGAGAGGGTGAGAAAAGAGCTACTGCGACCAAGAATGTCCCAGTAAAGGAAATAGCTGGGATTTAATGAAAATGTAAAGCAGATGCTGTGCGAGGGACCTCCCTTCATGTTGTAACTCCCACCTCCTTTGACAGTGGTGTGGACACAACAAGGAGGAGTGGTACATGCTCCATATGGGATAACATAAGAAACTTTGCTCTAATCAGGAAATATTTCAAGAATTAATTAATTCTGCTGGAACTCAGCGAGTTGATAAATTGCTGTTGATAAGGTCATACTGATTCAGGCACACTTCCGACCCCTCCACAGCGCTCATTAGATTTCTAAGTAGGAAAGTAAGGAGTCATTGAAACATGAAGACATCCCCAATGTCAAAGTTGTTAGTAACCTGCTTTAGAGTGCGTCGTCCCTTAATGAAAAATTTGATTGTCAGTTGAGGCCTATAGATGTTTCACTAAATTGCATTGAGTTGGGTGATTTTGACAATGTACAAAATACTGGTGTCTGAGTTTATTCTAGAGTATTGTGATTTATTCTAGTTTTACAGTTAACAGAAACTCCATTGGCTGATCCACCAAATTTGGGGCTGGAGGGGAACCTATATATTTTATTTTGGGCCAAGCTATTGCTTTTAAGTCAACATGTTTCTTTCATCATGCGATGCATTTCCATGTGAAACATAGGGCAGCTGAGTGTTTTCCCTCAGTGATACATCGTCAAGGGGATTGGAAGAGAAATGTGATGTGATTTGTTTTTTTTCCGACCGCTGGTGAGCTATGTTGTAATAAAAATATAACAAAAATGTTTTAGAGAGAATCAAAAGGACGATAAGAAAAAACAAGAATTTTGTCTTTTCAATGAAATGTCATATTAATATCGTCCACATTTCGTTAATGGGTAGAATTTAGAGATGACAATGGGAACATCTGGCTGATATCGGCAGAAAATGCTGGATCGGTTGTTGGAGGGGAGAAAAATGAATTCAATCCAATAAATCTAGCCAGAAACAGCACACACTCATGCTGTGAGATGTCATGTTGTTAGCTGTGTGTTTCTTCCTGTGGGGTTGTAGAGTGTTTTGGTAATTTGAGCATGATAGACATTTAAGATGCTTATCTTATGCAAAGTGCTTCAATTATAAACAGCTTATTTAAATGCTTGTAGTTTTTAAATATCCAGTGCAAGCAGCAACATAGGGATTGTGGGCAGATGTCAATATCTAATATATACATATAAACTGGTTTCAGGCATGCTGTCAGTAGAATAAGGTGGTTGCCAAAGTATATATTTGCTAATATACAGTTGACTGGCATTGACCTATAGAAATGAACTATATGGCATTTATTTATTTTACTGTGCAAAATTAAATAAATGCTATATGAGTTTTCTTCTGTTCTGTTTGTAGCTGTAAACTCTTTATTGATATGGTAAAAACAGGTTTCCTTGAATTCTTCTATTATGTTGTATTGACAGACAGAAAGTCAAAAAGAAGTCCCTAAAAGTATTACAGGCAGCAATTAAAATGACTTTTCTGTTTATTATAACTAGTTACAACAAAACAAATTTTTTTACTATAATGTCATCAGAATATTATCTGCTTTTATGTTGAGAAGACAGATTGGGACAGATGGGGTTTGTCAGATTGACCGTACTGTAATCCAGTGGTGTTGGACATTGTCAGATTAACAATACTTTAGACCTGTGGTGACAGTAGCCGGTCTGTGTGGCTCTAATATTATTATAACACCGAATATTTACACTTACAGAACATTTAGTAACACACACGCTGCTCAATTGGGAAGCTGTTTTACGCAAAGTGTAAAATACATGGCATTGTTGGAATTTTAGCCCCTACTGTGTCAAAAGATGTTTTGGTGTTTCCACACGTATAATTAAAGTGGTCCTTACAGTCACACGTGAACAAGTCACAGCACAGCACACAATGTGAACAGTGTGAAATTCTCTCTCTGCAATTGTTCCATTCACCAAGTCAAGCAGTGGGCAGCCAGCAACGCAGCGCCCAGGGAGCAGTGTGTGGGGACGGTATTTTGCTCAAGTGTACCTCAGTGGTGCCACTAGCTGTCCTGTGATTTGAACCCACAACTTCTGATCACAGGGGGAACTCCCTAACCACCAGGCCACCAGCTGCCCTGTAAAATGATCATTTTACAGACATTGTGATCAGCACTGTTGTCACCTGTCTTGGCCACACTCTCCTCTCGCCCTTGTTGCCAGTTTCCAGCAGCATAGATACAAAGTTTGTCATAGTGATGCATGCGTTTTTGCAACAAACAACTGTCATAAAAACTGGCCATAACTGAACAATTCAGAGTCATACAATTCAGAGGGACTGTTTAAAACTGTTGAACCAGTTCTCGATTAGCATCTGTGCAAATAGCCCACACCTAGTTCTTACACCCTGTTTGTTTAAATAGAAAATAGTCGCTGTGGTTATAACAGTTCACACAGGGTTGTATAAACCAGGCTGAATCCATTCCATTCTGGGGCTTTTCATAAATAATAACAGCTGTTTGGGTATTACCTGGCAGACTCCTAATAAAAAGGAAAGAGGAATGACTCCAACATCAACAAGTACATTGTAGACCAGGGCTATTAAACTTCAATAGCAAGTTGCCGAATATGAAAATCACTGGGGGTTTGTGGGCCACACAGAATATTTGTCAACTAATGGCTAAAAAATTACTCTCGATGATAATAGATATTATATTAGTATGAACGAATGACACATATCCATTTTCTTTAACT
Source organism: Bryconaethiops microstoma (assembly GCA_037577275.1). NCBI lineage: Eukaryota > Metazoa > Chordata > Actinopteri > Characiformes > Alestidae > Bryconaethiops > Bryconaethiops microstoma. The sequence goes on from JBBJLS010000006.1 coordinate 19,639,954, forward strand.
TTAATACTTTCACATAAGGA
>JBBJLS010000006.1:19640073-19656475 GCA_037577275.1 Bryconaethiops microstoma
TCTGTTCCAGTTCATCCCAAAGGTGTTGGATGGGGTTGAGGTCAGGGCTCTGTGTGGGCCAGTCAAGTTCTTCCACATGGAATTCACACAACCGTGTCTTTTTGGAGCTTGCTTTAAACACTGGGACACAGTCATGCTGGAATAGAAAAGGTTCTTCCCCAAACTGTGTCCACAAAGGTGGAAGCACGGTGTTGTCCAAAATGCCTTGGTGTGCTGAAGCATTAAAACTGCCCTTCACTGGAAGTAAGGGGCCTAGCCCACACCCAGAAAAAACAGGTGTGTCCCATTACTTTTGTCTATACAGTGTACCTATATATCAACCCTACACTCTTTTGGGTTTTATTGTATAAGAAATGCTTGAGTATGATTCTATGGATCGAGCAAATGGGGTGAAAGGGTTTTATATTGTATTTATTGTATCATGTTTTATGTGTATGTTCCTTTTTTCTGTGCATATATCCCTTTATATAAACATAGAAGCATAATAAACACATTGATGTTATTTCTTTAGTGATTCTCTTCTGTTATTTCATTATTTTCATGGCTTTGCTATAATTAATAACGTGGAAAAAAATAAAGACAATCCCTTTATAAGTAGATATTCAAAACTGGGAAAGTAAAATCATCTTCAGTTTAGTCAATATTAAAGTCTGAATACCCCACGGAAATTATGTTGAAAAATGAGAATACATCCTCCACAGAGAATACTTCAACAGTTTGTGTTTTTATTTGCTGAGTTTAATATCCTGCAAAAAAGAACATTAATATATGAACTTTTGCACAGACCATATTTTATGTTTTATGTTTAGTATATTCTTTTACAATTTGGCTTCAGTAATTGAACAATATGTAAATGAACAGTAATTGTGCGTTAAAGTGTGCAAAGGAGTGTCCTCTGTATGCGTACTGAACAGGGGTGCCCATGTTTCATACGACTGTATTTTTTTTGTGAGCTCAAAAGTATTTTCACTATCATGTCTCTAAAGAAACTATTACGGAGGCAAAAAATGTGTTTGGCAGTGCAGTCTGCCACAAATGTATTTTTCATTCATTTATTTATAACTCTAACACACTGTATTTGATGTAAAAACTGACTTTGAAGACAAGGTGCAGAATATCACCTTGTAAAATTATGTACACATACATAAGGTTAAAGCAAACAAACACAAACTCTTCAGATTCTTTTAGATTTAGCACTTTCATTTTGCGTCTGTTAATTGTTGTCTCTCTGACATGAGAACCAAAGAATTAACCAAAGACCAAATCCAACGAAACGGCTCAAAACTCAGTGGACAACTCTTCATCTTGCAGTTGGACAACTCGAGTGATTCAGGACCAAAAAGGAGGAAAATTCTTGAGTGGATACCCAACACAAATCTGAACAAACGGCCTTTCAGTTACTGAAGACAAAACTGCATGCAAAAAGCTGCATTACAGGCCTGGCAGAACATCACTGGGAAGATCCCCAGCAACAAGTGATGTCTGTGGGTCATCCGCTAAAAAGGATTCCCAGTATCACATTGGTGCCATCTGTACAATCTTACTAAAAATGGTTTTATATAGTGGCAAAAGCGTTTTTTGATTTGTAACAGTGGTGAAACCATTTCTTCTGCCACACAGATTTTTAAAAAAATCTATTTACAGCAGGTTTTCCAAAACAACACTTTAACTAGGCAAAGAACCATTCAGGCATTCAAACGGCTATTTGAGTGTTCATGTAGAACCATTGTCTTTACTAAAGAACCCTCAAAGAACCCTTCTTTTACAATTTGGCTTTAGTATATTTTCACTGTCCAACAAAGAGTCATTTACAGGAGATGGAGAAACTCTTCGCAACTTTTAGTTTCAGTGAATGTAATGATATTTTTTCTAAGTCGTTTTGAGTAAAGAGAACTTTCTGATGGTATGCTGAAATTTTAATGGCAGCTGGTACTTCCAAATAATTAAAAAATTAAAAACAATAAAAAATGATATATAAGCGCTCAAGGGTCTGCAGCATCGTTCACAGAGTATGAGCTTTAAAATAGAAACAGCTTTCAATACAGATATGCACGAAAATAATGGGAATATATACATATATGTATATGTAATACGTACTGTGGGAATAGAAATAGAAGCTGCTTTGTCTTGCTACATAGTTTACCAAAGCCTAGATACAGACACGACAAAAATGCAGCAGGCAAAGCAAGTTCCTTCTGTTCCCACAATAAAGCACCTGTTGATCTAGAAAAGTATTTAATGCTGAGTGTGTAGCGCTTTACCTTTTCTGTGCTCATCAGAGACCTCCACGCAGGATCTTCTAGGTGCTGCCTTTAAAACTCTTTGTGAAAAAGGTTACAGTTTCTCTTCCTCGGCCACTCCACTTTGCCCCACTGTTGCTTTTCGCCTCCGATTGTGGGGGGTAGTAAAATCCCAGCACTGTGCTAAATCTCCCCCTCTCCCCCTCTGAATGCCCCCTGTCTCCCCCCAGCCTCACTCTCATGAATCGAGGTCAGAGATGTGGTGCAGTTCAACGCTGCAGCTCATTGCTGACCACATTCAACTCACTGCCCTCCTCACTACAAACCCAAAAATAAAATAGCAGTGACACAGTGAATTCTTCTCTTCACTTTGCATGGATTTACTCAGTGCAGACTCCTTCTGGGCTCCAGGCTAGTGCCTTACTTGTACTCCCCCTCTCTCTCAGACAATGTCTTCCCTCTCTCTCACTTGCTCTCCATCCCTCCCTCTCTCGCTCACTCTCTCGCTCTCTCTCACTCGGAATGAATAACAATGAGGTAACGGGACTGGGCTCTGAATAGCACTGAGGCGGAGAAGAATGATTAAGGAACTCCATACCGCTACTGGCCGCCACATCTACCACCCATCCAGACTCAAGGTCTTCTCTTAAAGGACACTTGCAATGGGTTTCCTAAAAAAACATACATTTTATAAAAAAGATGTTGCTGTTTTACTTATTTGTTTGTTTGTTTGTTTATTCGAGAGCACAAGATGGCTTCCATGGGCCATAAAACAAGGCAGCAAAATTGCTTTTGGAAACTAATATACTGCTAATGCGGCAAGAGTCGTGCTGTTATCTACATCTGATGCTTAGACCTAATAAAGAACAGAATGCACGTCTATAACTTGTCTATGTCTGTGACATTTTTACTGCTTTAAGCTCATTTAAATGTTGTGGGAAGTAATAATTATGTTTGCGTTACATTTTTTGGACCCTGGAAGTTAAAAAAATGGACGAACAAAAGTGCAACTTTGCATTTCTTAAAAATAAAAATAGCTTACACTCTCCAAAATGTCCCCAATTGGAGTGTTGTTGGACCCTTTAGAAGTCTCATTGTGCACCAGAAAAATGTATATTTTCCAGTGATTACATGTTTCACTTTCCTCACCACTATCCCTACCTGCCATTGTGAAAAATGTCCGTCCTAGTGTCTTGTTTCACCAGAAAAAACGCCACAGGGCAGAAAGAAAATGCATAAAATTTCCCCCTCACACTGATTTTTTAAATCCATATTAGCCAGGTATTTGAACAAGCTACTATACATCAAGTATGTTGTAAAAACATTAGTTTGTAAATCTAAAGTTATTTTTGGAGAAATCATTTTAAACACATTAGCTGTTTAAATCTGTTATATTCAAATGTGATTTGATGGGATTCACTGTGGGAGGCTTGTGTAAATGAAGATTAGACAGATCATTAGTAAGAATTTGTGAAAGTAAAGCATGAAAAGATCATGTGAAAATGAAAACCTCAAAAACGTGCTGCATCCAGTGTGAAGTCTGCTGGTTTTATTTTACTGAGCGACACTTGGGGCAGCACAAAAGGGAAACCTCACACAAAAGGGAAACCCTGGAGTGATATTAATGGAAAACTAAAAGCCTCTGTTGACACAAAACAGTCCAAAAGATCATTGTGCAAATGAAAAAATATGGTTTTATGGATTATTCAGAAGTGCGTCTCTTTCTCTCATTTCCTCTTAACAAATAATAGATGGCTTAATGAGCTCCCCTTTATTTATTTGACACATGGGACCTTTGAACTCTCCACCTACAAGGTCTCAGCCCTTTCACTGAGCAGACAGAGGCAGAGAGGTCAGGGTGTCAGCGCTAATACTATTCTTTCCATCACTGACACTGTCCTGGAAAACCAAACTAAACACAAGACAAACTCATCTAATGATGAGCTGCAGCCTCCTGCTAAAACATAAATGACCTCTAATGAGTAATATATATACCCCACTTCTGAATGTACATTTACATTACTAAAGTGGTGAAGTGACCTGATTTCATATGATGTGCTATTTTGTACTGAGAGTTCTGAGGTAATTCTTTTCACAGGGTTTTGAGCTCAGGCAAACATCATTATTGGACACATCTGTTGATTGCAAGGTTTAGTAACTGTGTTTGAGTAAGGTACTACCAGACTGTGGTGGACACATGATGAACAGAGTCACGAACCCCTGGTTTCTACTGCCTGCGATAATAGGTCACTTCGTACCTCAGGGAAAGAGTTAATAATGATGCTCCCCTCAGGTTGAGGATGGGAAAGGCAGCACCAGTGTATTAACCTGTACCATTTCTCTTCCACCACTAGAGGTAGGTGCTCACTCCAGTGGTTTGTAGATCTGTGGGGTCTGTGTTCAGAATGTCCCCTGTTGTTTCAAATAAAAATATCAAGGCTTCAGCTGATGACTAATATAAAACGTGACATGGTATATCTGCAGTGTATTATATATCAATATATATGCAGTATATTATATAACAGCTGTTAAACTTTGTAATGTTAGCCCACAGATCAGTTAAGGCAATTAAGGTACGATTGCTTTCTCCTCTTAGACAGGTACTTGTTTTATTAGGTTAGTGTGTGATAAATCTGAGTCTGTAAATCTGCCTGGATTGATCATAATTTTAATTATTTATACAGGCATGTATGTGTCTGCAATGGGTTAAGACTGGGCTGCTGGCGGCCTAGTGGTTAGGGGGTTGCCCTTGTGATCAGATAGTTTTGGGTTCGAATCCCAGGACTGCCAGCGGCGGCACCACTGAGGTACCCTTGAGCAAGATACCGTCCCAGGTGCTGCATTGCTGGCTGCCCACTGGTTCACTCTGTGACCTGGTTAAATGCAGAGAAAGAAGTTCACACTGTTTGCTGTGGTGTGTTTACATGTGGCGATAAGGGGCCTCTTTACTTTACATCCCTCTTTCTGTGATACTCTGGGATCATCACTGATTTGTGCGTCTGCCCTTCCAGTGGTAAATCTCTTTGGTGCTCCTTACTTCCTTTCACACTTTCCTGTATTAGTGACTGACGCACACAGATTATGGGATAATGACCAAAGACAGGTTATCCAGGCCAGATATACTATATAATCTTAAACTACAAACAAAATCATGGTTTTGATGAGTGTTGGCCCATGGACCAGACTAATTTGTTCATTTGTATGATATATAAGATTTTCTTGACTGTGTTAAGCTCACATTTTCAGGAAAATATCAATATGATTTTCCTAGGGTGGCAATAAGTCTGTAGGGCAGTTTATGTGCTTTATAGTCAACTCTGTACAACGACATACCTCTTAAGTCCATTTAATGCTTATATTAGAGTCTGGATTAGGTAAGAATTATAATCAGTTGATTTAATTTTAAACATTCCAGGTCAAATTTTGTTTGTTTCATTTTGTTGGTTTGCAAAATAAAAATATGTGAACATCTTCTACAGCAAATATAGGCCAAATTCATATTCATTTGTTTAAAAGAAAGCACAAAATATAATTTTTGCACAGGCTAATAAATTAAAATACTATATTGAAGAGTTAAACGGTACTGTTCAAGTGTGGTCTTTGGAGAGGAGAGTTTAATCAACTTAATACGATTTTTTATGTATATTTGGGTGGTCTACTCTCTTCGATTATTGGACTTGTTGAAGGGAAACACTTGTTTCTTAGTCTAGGTGATACAGTGGCCAGGAAATAGAGGCTAAAAGGACACATGACACAGTATGATGCGTCTGTGAGTCCTCCTCTGTTCCATAATAACCTGCACTGCTCCAATTGGAGCTGTTCCAGAGTTAATTGTGTTTAATTGTATTTCCATGTCTGAGTCACTTTGCAGCTTTGTACGATGGCGCCGTCCTTTCTCCCTGACGCTGATGTGAGATTAGAGCTCAAAATTCCTAGAAGATGCATGTGTCAGACAGGAAAATGTTACTGCTTCCGGACAAAAGGGCTTTTGGGTTATAAATGAATGAATACTAAGATTGCAAATGCCTGACACACATTAATTAAATCTTTACATACACGATATAGAGACACCTCTCCTGATTATTGACTTCAGATGTTTGTCAGACCCTTTCCTAATAGGTGTTAAAAATCAAACACAAAGTAATGCAGCCTCAATAGACTAACACCGGCATTAGAATGGGTCTTACTGAAGAGCTTAGTGACTTTACGGCAAAGTGAAAGGATTCCACCTTTGCCACAAGCCACTTTGTGATATTTCTGCTGTTCTATATCTGCTTCAGCAACTGTAAGTGCTATTTTTGTGAAACAGAAGTGTCTAGGAGCAACAACTGCTCATCCATGAGACAGTAGACCAGCAAATTCATGAGGAGAGTAAAGTTTGGTGGAGGAGGAATAATGTTTGGGGCGGGGGAGTTAGGGATTGGGCAAGAACTATAGTTTGAGTGAAAGGTAAAGTAAGCTCATTTAAGTGTGTGATGGTCATGTGCGTAATTGTAATTGTGGGGTGGTGGCTAAATTTTCTTTGAGAGAAGTCTAAAGAATTGAGACTATGATGACAAATACCAGCAGTCAAAAACAACTGCTCATATGCAAAATGTCACAAACTGATATTTAGCTTCTCTTTCGGATGTGTTTATTCTGTTTATTCACTTAAAGGAGGAAAACAATAGCAAAAACTACAACACATCACAAATATGATAAGAGGACAAACAGTTCATGAATTGAAATTCCAGAATGATGTAAAGCTGATTGAAATCCTGTAGGACAACTTTAGAAATTGAGAAAAAGAATCCAACTACAGTAAGATCTATAAAGGTTTATAAATTGTTTAAAATGTTTTTATTAATGCTTGTAAATTAGATCACATTGACAATGAGCAAGCATTAATAACACCTACATAATAAAGGTAACAGTGACCTGTAGCTGATAAATAGTAAGCCCACAATGATCTACACTGTTACCCCTTAGATCTTACTGGTTACTGATCTCACTTTGTCCTCTCCATCAGTCAGTATTATTCTTGTCTACCGTGTCAGATATACACACTCATCTGTAACAGCTCACAGATGCCCTTTCCATTTGAGTTGTAACTGCTGCTGAATGATTATTAAGTTGTTTATGATCTAATTACTTACCGATAATAACATATTTAAATCAGTTATAAGCCCAAATAAGGTCTACCTGTAAAGTGGTACCAAAAATATAAAATCACCATTTATGGTATGTGGACTGCAATAAAGAATTGGTGGGAGGCAATCATTTGAAATCATCAGGAAATATTAGGAAAGGAAGGCAGGATAAGTTCATCCAGCATTGCTTCACTTGGTTGTTCAGTGTAGCAGTTTAGATGTTAATGCAGTATTACTCATTCATTCCTACTTAGTTCCTGCATAGTTGCCTATGCAACAGTATTAAAAACTGTTTGCTATAAATGTATTTGTGTGTATGAGCAATTCTTTTCAACTGCCTTTGTATAATGATTTACACTTTAACACTCTCTTTTGTAGTTCAATTAGTCCAGTGAGCTATCATTTGATAGGGTGATTTAATGGAGTAACGAAACATATGTTGTAATCGTTCATTACATTAAAAAAACATATTTTTGACTGTGCATGACTTAAAATGCATTCTTCAGCTTGGAAAGGTCAGACTAGATGTTTTTGACCCCATTTTGCTCTGGCCTGCCATGTGTTTTGGATAAATGATCTGTAATTAACCTGCACTAAACTCTGAATCCTAACCCTAACCTCAGCCTCTCTCTCTTTGCTTTTGGGTTGCCTGCTCATGTGCGTGTACCCCTCTGACCTCAATCAGTGACCATCTGTCACTGTGGTGACTGGGACTTTAACTAGGTCGGTTATCTTGTTAAGACCTACAACACAATGTCGCCTTGGGAGGTGCTGGTAAATGGACCTGACCCTGCTTCCATTACCCTCCCAGTATAATACAGTAAATACAGTCCAGCAATTTGAACTAATAATGTTTCATCTAAACCCTCTTGGTCATCTAACCATGACATGTGTTTAACTTTATGAACTGCAACCGTCCTATTAACTTCTACCCTGTGTGTTTTCTTTATAAACCCCCATTACACTCATATTGACCTTTTCCCTATCAGGTTCTCATGTTTAACATCCTGTAGGAGTACCACACAGACAGCAAATCCACCAGGTCTTTAAGAGACTCCAACATTATCTCAGTTTATCTCACAAATCACCAAAAAGAAACACTAGAATTCAATAGCCACAAATTGTTTCTGTGAAAATACATCACCAAAACTTCCCTAAACCCTCTCAGAATGCACTGGTCCGCATGTTTTAGGACTTTGACTTACTGTGAACTGTCTTTAAAACTATACGTAGTAATTTTGGAAAACACTACAACTGGTTCGAGCAGGTTAAAAGACACTAGATGTGGTTCGAATGGGTTAAAAGACGTTTTTGTGAGTTTTTCAAAAAAGACTGTTTAGGTTTAGACTACTAACATCCAGTGTTTGTTATTAACACAAGTCTCACAGCTCCAGGTCTAAACTAAAGAGGCAAAATTTTCTCCTAGGTACTGGGAAAACTGGACTATGGTCTAAACTATAATTTTTCAGATTAGTTATCCAGATTACTAATCTGAAAAATTATAGAGGCTTTAGGGGTCTGCACCTGCATTTATGGAAATCTGCTCTGTTATAATAAGAGCTTGACAAATTAAACAGAACTGAACACAGCATGTTTGCACTAAAACAGTTTCCTCTTGCACCACTGAAAATAAATGAATACATATTAAATATTATGACATTCAACACTTGGTATTAGTTTTCTCAACTATCAAGTAAAGTAAAGCAGTAAGGAGAGAGGATGGGAGGAGACGAAGGGAGACAGAAGGAAGGAGGCAGAGAGAAAGAGAGAGAGAGAGAGAGAGAGAGGAAGAGGCGGGGGGGCAGAGAGAAAGAGAGAAAGAGAATGAAAGATAGATAGAGAGATAGAGAGAGAGAGATAGAGAGAGAGAGAGAGAGATAGAGAGAGAGAGATAGAGAGAGAGAGAGAGAGAGATAGAGAGAGAGAGGAGTGGGGTTTCCTACATAGAAATGATCTCATCCTCCACGTTCCCATCTCCATTCAATATTCATGAGAGTGAGGTCAGTGTGGTAACGGGGGAGCAGAGCTGTTCAGATTAACACACACACACATATACACATACACATACATACACACACACTCATGCATGTGCATTTACATACACATTCACCCTCACACACAGACACAGACACACACACACACATGCACACACACAAACACACACTCATGCATGTGTATATACATATACATCCACACTTAGACACAAACACACACACACGTAAGCATTTATATATACAGGCTCATACACACTCACACAAACATACACACACACACATACATATACAGTACATATATTGCGCACACACACACAAACACACAATTGCATGTGCACTTACATATACATGCACACACAGACACACACACACACACACACACACACAAACACTCAAGCATGTGCATTTACATATGAAGCCTCTAGATTAATGGAGCTCCATCCAGAACATGCGGTGGAGAACATCCACCACCACCCAAAATCACTAACGCTCTCGTGGCTGATTGCAATCAAAGCCTTCCCAAGAGCAGCAGAGGTTCTTACTGCAGTGAAGAGCTGAGCTCCGCATTAAGAAGGGTCAGACTTGTGGACATGGTTTAGGACACAACATGACTTACTGTGAGCTGTAAACCTCGCTAAGCAGTCGTAAGGAGCACTGATCTCAGACCAGGATCCTTCGTATTCATGATGGTCGCTTATTCTCCTAAACTGATTCCAGATCAGCGCTCTTGCTCTGAAGGCATTTTGTGAAAACAGACCCTGTTGTGTAAAAGCCAGTGTTTGGCTAAATACTGAACTTTAGCTCATTTTTACAGCTCAACGTAAGTCAAACTGTGTCCAAAACCACGTCCACTAGTCTGATCCACCTTAATGAAGGAGTTCAGTTCATTTTTACAGCTCACAGTAAGTCATACTGTGTCCTAAACCGCATCCACTAGTCTGATCCACCTTAATGAAGGAGTTTGGACTCCAGACTAGGGCTGCGTTAATCCATTATCGGTCTCTGCAATACTGAGATCACAAAAGGTGTCAGTATGCAAATAATCCTCTAACCAACCACAGTGTTTCTGACAAAGCGACCAATCACAGCTCCAGGTGAGTTACTGGGTTTTTAACCATTAAAGGTGTCGATGAATCGGTGCATGAATGGGTGGAGCTAAACTGCTGTAGCCAGAACAAGCTGATATGTCAACACATGGTGGTTTTGTGACATCACAAAAACTATCATTTGAAAATGTCTGTTTTTATAGCTTATTTCTCCATATATGGACTGTATGGATGGGGGGAGGTGAATGTACCATATGAAACAATATTTACAGACTTTAAGTCAAAAAAAGTGATGATATGGGCCCTTTAATATCATGACAGACATCTCAGTTTCAGTATGTATCAGTGAAATCGCAATGCTGATATGCTGCCCATATCGTGCAGACTGATTAAAAGAATCAGAAACTGACCCCGATATGCAGTAATTTTCTTTTTTCTAAAAATAAGGCGGCACAAACATGTCCTTGTTGTTGTGAATGAAGAGTTTCAGGACTGAGGACGATGCCGGGATGCCGTCAGAGCTTCAGAAAGTCTTTAAGTGCAGATTCCTCTGCGGCGTATTAATGTGCAGCTGCAGAAGCCAGAAGTGCTCAGGAGCCTGAAGACCGTTTTTATTTCTAAACACTTCCACTCAGAAACACTTTCTGATCTTCAATGCCTTTTTTTTGTCATCCCCAGTTCAGTCTCTCACTATTTTAGTCCCTGACGGAACTGCGGTGAGAGCAGCGCGCACACACACACACACACACACACACACACACACACACACACACACACACACACCGCGACCATGGGGCCTCTCTTGTGCACGGGGGGACACTGCCGAAAAGACACAGCGTCCCGTACTGCACCGAGAGAAAAAACACAGTCACGATAACACACACACACACACACACACACACACACACACACACACACAAAGACACACACACACACACACACACACACTGCTGAGTGTTGGATTTGCTCGGGTGCTGCAGCAGCATATAGAGCGAGTTCCGTCCTCTAACAGCTTTCACACACTCACATCTACTAAAACCCTGATCAGCACCTGCACTGAAACACACACACACACACATACACACACACACATACATACACAAACTCACACACACAAAAAAACACAAACACACACAAAACCTTTACCCCCCCCTTTCAGGTCTCTGGTGAGTCATTGTAAGCCTAGGCCACTGGCTGCCCCCTGGGAGCCAAAGAATCTACTGGCCTCTTTTTAATGAGTGTGTGGATCTGAGTGTGGATCTGTGTGTGTGTGTGTATGTGTGTGTGTGTGTGTCAGCGAGAAAGCGCAAGAACGAAAGAAAAACAAATGAGACAGGTTGAGAAATGAAAAGCAGGTATGGGGAGAACAAAAGAGAGAGAAAGAGAAAAAGAGAGAGAGAGAAAGAGAGACAGAAAGAGAATGAGAAAGAGAGAAAAAGCGAGAGAGAGAGAGAAAGAAAGAGAGATGAAGAAAGGAAAAGAGAACAAAAGATTGTCCGGTTTGTCCTACACCTTAAATGTGTAAAGAAAGGAGTTCTGTATAGAACCATGACCACTCAAAGAATTATCTGAAGGTTCTTCCGTGTGGTGGTTCTATTATGTGGTTCTTTAAAGGACCAAAAAGGGTTCCGCTATTCTACTTTTCTGGTACCACATAGAAACACCCATACACAGATATCATTACCTTCACTATCACCACCATCACCATAACTCCATAATCAACATGACTACTTCACCATTAACACATCACAAACACTAGCATCACCATGACTACTGCTCCATACTCACCATGACTACTCCACCATCAACACCATCACAAACACTAGCATCACCATGACTACTGCTCCATAATCACATCAACACCATCACAAACACTACCATCACCATGACTACTGCTCCATACTCACCATGACTACTCCACCATCAACACCATCACAAACACCACCATCACCATGACTACTGCTCCATAATCACATCAACACCATCAAACACTACCATCACCATGACTACTGTTCCATACTCACCATGACTACTCCACCATCAACACCTTCACAAACACCACCATCACCATGACTACTGCTCCATATTCACCATCACTACTCCACCATCAACACCATCACAAACACCACCATCACCATGACTATTGCTCCATAATCACCATGACTACTGCTCCATAATCACTATCACTACTAAACCATCAACACCATCACAAACACCACCATCACAAACACCACCATCATCATGACTACTGCTCCATAATCACATCAACACCCTCACAAACACTACCATCACTATGACTACTGCTCCATAATCACCATCACGTCATCACAAACACCACCATCACCATGACTACTGCTCCATAATCACCATCGCATCATCATAAACACCACCATCACCATGACTACTGCTCCATAAATACTATAACTACTCCACCACAAACACCATCACTAACACCACCATCACCATGACTACTGCTCCATAATCACCATCACTACTCCATCACCAACACCATCAACTCTATCACAAACACAGTCAATACCAACCACACCATCACAAACACAATTGTCATCACAATAAGTACTCCACCATCAACACCATCATATTTACTACTGTATCATCACACACGATCACCATCAACAACAACATCACCAACACAAACACCACCACCATCATTACTATGCCATCATCAACACCATCACCATCAGTACTACATCAACACATCACCATTACAATTATCATCACTATCACTACTTCATCAACATCACCATCACAAACACTATCATCACATCACTGTCCCGCCATCATCACATCACTATTCCACCATCATTACCATCAATCCTTCACCAACATCACCATCACAAACACTATAATCACATCACTACCGCAATCACATCAATACTTCACCAACATCACCATCACAAACACCACCACAAACCATCATCACCATCACCATCAATTCCATCATCACCATCACAATTCCACCACCATCACCATCATTACCATCAATACTTCACCAACATCACCATCACAAACACTACCATCACAATTCCACCATCGTCACCATCAATCCTTCACCAACATCATCACATCACAATTCCACCACCATCACCACCATTACCATCAATACTTCACCAATATCACCATCACAAACACTACAATCACAATTCCACCATCATCACCATCAATATTTCACCAACATCACCATCACAAACACTACCATCACAATTCCACCATCATCACCAACATCACCATCACAAACACCACCACAAACATCTCTATCATCACCATCACTGCTCCACCATAATCAGCTCTCCGTCCCCCGGAGGATCTGAAGAGCTGAACTCCAGCAGAAGTGTGTGTGTGTGTGTGTGTGTGTGTGTGTGTGTGTGTTCGTGTGAACCAGCATATTAGATGAAATATTATTATATAAAGTACTAATAAAATATCACATGGCAAATATGAAGTAAGACAATAACATAAATAAATGAATGAATGAAATGAAAACGCCAGGGCAGCTGGTGGCCTGGTGGTTAGGGAGTTGTCGCCAGTGATTGGAAGGTTATGGGTGTGAATCCACTGAGGTACCCTTGAGCAAGTGGCTGCCTACTCCATCATTTGGTGAATGGGTTAAATGCAGAGAAGAATTTCACACTGTTCACACTGCGTGCTGTGCTGTGGTGTGTTCATGTGTAACAAATGGTCCCTTTACATAATCAACAATTACTGTGAATCATCACTCTAACGCATAAAATAACCACTTGGTCAACTTTGATTATGATGTCTAGTCTAAAAATAATGCAGTGATCAGCCACAACATTAAAACCACTGACAGATGAAGTAACTTATCTTGTTACAATTGCACCTGTCAAGGGCTGGGCTATATTAGGCACCAAGAGAAAAGTCAGTTCTTGAAGTTGATGTGTTGGAAGCATGTGTTCTGATGGCTAGACAGCTGGCTCAGAGCATCTCCAAAATGGCAAACCTTATAGAGTGTCACTGGTTAACTGGTTAACTGGTGACAGGGTCATGGGTGTCATTGCTCAGTGTGGGGAGTGAAGGCTTGAGCTGCTGTAGCACAAGCTGCTGAAAAAGTTACTATGATACTACTATGATAGAAGGTATTAAAACTCTCGTAGACACAGATTGGTCAGAGTGCCCATGATGACCTTTGTCCACTGCCAAAGCACTTACAGATGCACTTGTGGTGGCGGCCTAGTGGTAGGATACTTGCCTCTCAACCAAGAGGTCATGGGTTCGCATCCTACCTCCAGCACACCATCACTGGGTTCCTGAGCAAGACCCTTAACTCCAAGTTGCTCAAGGGAGACTGTCCCCTGTAGTTAGGAAATGGAAGTCGCTTTGGATAAAAGCGTCTGCTAAATGCCATAAATGTACAGAGGACATGTGAACATCATACCTGGACTCTATAGTAATGGAAGAAGGTGGTCTGGTTTACCTTGGGTAGAAGGCCAGCCATTTTCTGCTAGGAAACTTTGGATCCTGCAACTCATCTGTATGTCACTTGGACATGTACCATCTACCTAAACATTGTTGCACACCAAGTACACCCTTTCATGACAACAGCGTTCTATAGCAGTGGCCTCATTCACTGCAAAAATCGAGGAACATGACAAAGAGTTCACTTAGGAACTCCAAATTTCCCCAGATCTTAATCTGATCAAGTATCTGCTGCTAACATCTTGGTATCAGATACCACAGCACATCTTCACAGGTCTTGTGGAGTCCATACCTTGACAGTTCCGAGCTTACGAGGGGAATTTACAAGGGGAGGGGAATTTAAGGCAGATGGTTTTAATGTTATGGCTGCCAGGTGCACATTTTAGTCTAAACACGCAGTTTAGCGAAATATTCAGCAGTGGTTCTGGTCAATAAAGAACATTTCATGCTGTAGCCAGTGATTCATCTGAGGCACATGAAACCACTGTACTTAAAACTACTCAGTTCTTTGAGTCAGTCGGGTACATCATGACCAATAAGTCTTTTGAGTCACTACATGGAAACATACTGACGTTGCTTGTGAACTGCTCCTGGCCAGTAAGGCTGACAGACTCAGTCACATATTGTAGTCAATGTTAGTCACCATGGTCAAAACACTCACTGAACCAGTGGTTTGTGCGTTAGTATTAAAGCATTTTGACACGCCACTGTCCTCTTAAAAAAATGAAAATGTAGCAGGCAACAGAGGAAAAACAACAACGAATCCAGTCATTTTCTTTCATTACTGAAAACTGACACTAGCTTGCTTTTCACTCGTAACCCAAAATCCCGTAAACCAAAGTGCGCAGATGAGTCTAACCTTCTTCTTCTACTTTCAGCTGCTCCCAATTAGGGGTCACCACAGCGGATTTCCTTCTGTCCTCTGAATCTTCGCCTCTCACATCAACTGCCTCCATGTCCTCCCTCACCACATCCATAAACCTCCTGCTTGGCCTTCCTCTGATGAGGTTAGCCTATGACTTTATTTTTTCTATAATTTGGTCATTGGTCTTTATTTATTTGTTACAATGCTGCAGCATGCCAGCCTGTGAGAAAATGTGGGTTTTACTTTAAATAATCATTATTTTAAATAATGGTCCTGTCAGCATTTCTCACCACCCACTTGCTTTATATGATATTTTGGAGCATTTCAGTGCATCTTCTCCAAGGCCTTTTTAATTCTTGTCTCTTCAGATCTACTTTGTTCATTTTCATATGATGCAGGTATAAAATTGGTTATATAGTTTGTAAGCAAAAAAGTGTATGTTGCGTCAACCAACATAGAATCATAGAGTCACTCCTTTTGTACCCATTAATATCTGCTCTCTCAATAAACCGAGGCTGTACCACTTGAAGAGGAGGGGGCTGGTGATTTAGCTTTAAATATCAACATAGACTTCATTGTAACATTACAGTTTGTGAAGGATGCAGACGAGAACACGCTGCTCGGCCCAGCGACTGGAAAGTTCACGTTTAAAAATAGACCGACGGAACGG
>JBBJLS010000006.1:19656575-19675865 GCA_037577275.1 Bryconaethiops microstoma
GGAAGATGCGTGGGGGCAGAGAGAAAGAGAGAAAGAGAATGAAAGATAGATAGAGAGAGAGAGAGAGAGAGAGAGAGAGAGAGAGAGAGAGGAAGAGGCGGGGGGGGTAGGAGTGAATTAAAGCATTCCTCTGGATTAGGTCTCTCCCAAGCTGTTGGGCAAATCAGACAGACTGAACTACCTCATGCTAACGGGACAATCAGACTCTCACAAAGAACACAGGAACCTTTTCAGGTACCACTTGTCCTTCCTTTCAACATTACACAAACTAATTGCCATGGCTGACATACACATACAACACATTCAACCAAGAGATACCGAATGAGTCTTTTCTCTGATGCTGAACAGGTACTGTAATGTGGTGTGTATTAGTAGCAGTAGCCGTGGTATTTACTGATGGAGTGATTATGAACACAGCAGACTGTTTTCTTTCTGCCTATCATTATTAATATTGAGCATTGAGTCTTCAGTAGCTCTATGTAGAAGTATTTGGACATGATTATGGGTCATGTTATTGTTATGTTATGGTTATCATGTTATTAAGAACTTATGTGTGTCTGGGTTTGGCTTGACATTAATCTGTGTGCAGTGTGATTGTGTTTGACGTGGACGGAGAATAAACATATTATTAGCTACTGTACTACTACTAATTACTGTATTAACAATATTAGCTGCGTTTCCAGCCTATTTCAGGTCTACAAGAAATCTGAATGGAGAATTCCTCGTAACAGTATAATTAGGAACAAAGTTTTAATGGAATCCAGAAAAACACTGTGACGCTGAAAAATAGATTTTTGAAGATATTTAGTACTTTTGGTTACTCAGAGCAAGACGCTATCTAGTTTGTTTTGAGTGCAGTGTTCTAAAATGATTGGAAATGATCTGAAAAGTAATCACAAATGACCTGAAATGATCCAAAATGACCAGAAATGAAACCAAATTATCTATGATCAGAAATGATATGGCCAGAAATTACGATAAAATCTCAAATATGAACTGAAATTAGATACATTGTCAGAAAGTAAGTTGGTTGGAAGATGTTCAGTGAAGAACAACTAAAACACATTGGAGTAAACAACAAAATGTGTGGACAGAATTTCTAGTGGACTGCCCTGCTACTGATCAATATATAAAAAAGCAGGAGAGACACAGTGAAATTCCCTTCAGTGCACTTTTACTCAGGAAGGAACACCAATTGGATGTCAGTTGGGCCCTTGTCCAACACACACCTTCATGAATACGCACGTCCACTTTTTATACAAAGAGTGGCAAAAGACAGTCAGTTGGAGACTCACAGAGACTTACCTGGACAGAAAATGAGATCAACAAGTTAGGACAGTTTTAAAAGACTTGTTTTTCTCTCAAGAACGGACACTTCTTAGGGCTAATTGCTGTCCTAATCCACCTGTTAGTAAAGCTTGCGTTCAGAGCCAGGCCATCTGCCTCCTTGGATAAAGCTTGGTAACTTCAGCAGAAAAGGCACTAAAGCTGTGAGGGTCACACAGAACAGCAATCACGTTAAGAGGCTGGATCAGGGAGGAAGATCAACCGAGATGAACTCAGGAGTGAGACACTGGAGGTCGGAACTAGGGCTGACACTCTTCACTGCCTCAGCCATCTGTCTGTGTTTCTAAGGCTTCAACCAAACACACACATGCACACTCACACACACACACATACAAAATACACAAAATATTTGTTTAAATGTAATATCAGGACTTGGGGTTCATGCATACACAACCAGAAAAAAAGTTTGAACCTACTCTTGGATCTTTCCTTTGTGTGTGTGTGTGTGTGTATGTGTGTGTGTGTGTGTGTGTATGTGTGTGTGTGTGTGTGTGTTTGTGTGTTTGTTTAAACTATTTTTCAGAACACCGACTCAATAACATAACTTGTAGCAAATCCACCAACACTGCCCTAACATTTGACCCTGTAGGGGCTAAATAGACAAAAAAATGTCATGCAAAATCTTAACCTTCTAATTTGTTGTTCTCAGTAACAGCCATTTGTTGTGTCAATGCAGCTACACCTAAACATTTCCACTTATGTAGCATAGGTGCTGTAGATGCTGCTCAAACCCTCAGTCCATCCACCCTTTAGCTAATTAATCTTTAAATCCAATTAATATACCACATGCACGCGCCTGTAAGCATTTAAGCATGCTCATAAGGGAGGCCTAGTCGGAATGGGCAGGCTGAAGGATCCTGTGTCCTTTTGGCTCACAAGTCTTATTTATTTATTCCAAAGCTAATGAACATTAATAGGACTGGACAAAGTTGGACAATGTTCATCTCATACAGTGCCAGAAACTGCTTAAGCTAATTGGTGGACTATATGCATCTACGGCTTGGTAGGTACAGTAGAGCTCCACTGCAAAACGTAAACAAACTTTAGAGATGTCTTAGCTGATGGCCCACAGTTGAGGTAAGCAGAAAAATCACAGATAATTAAGCCTGCAGACAGAAAATGCCATTACTGAGACCCAAAACAGGAGGCAGCACCACAGCAAGTCAGTCAGAGAATTTGTATCTGGGCCAGCTGAAGGACAGCCAGAGGCTACAAGTCCACATAAACACTGATAATCACAGCCTAATCGCCCGGGAGACCCTTGATGACGCAGGCTGTTCAGAGAATGCCTGATGTACAACCACACACTCAATGCACACTTTTATCCTAAGTGGCTGATATCGTTTTTTTGCACAGAGGGGATCACCAGCTGGTTTTGTTGCTTAGTCAGTGTCATTTGACAATTTCTACTCCTTATTCTTTGCAAATTAGACCCTGAACATTTAGTTTACATACTGAGGATGTTTTGGAAAACCTTTTGTGGCGTTGACTTTAAATTTATTTGTTGTCTGTGTAGAATTATCTGTATTGTCCATTTCTGCATGCAATTCCAACGTATCCAGCACGTAGACACTTCGTCTATAAAGTGATTCTGATTGTTACCGTGTGTCTTTTACTCAGAGAAAGAGAGGCAGAGTGGACAGAAAGTGTGGATGCACTTTAGCGGATTTAGGTTTAAGGCAGAGGTCTTACTGTCTGTCCTTCTTTATCTGTCTGTCTAATGGCTAAGAGCTGTAACATACATTTAGCCTAATGTCCTGAGACAGAGAGACATAGAGAGAAAGAGAAAGAGAGCGAGACAGAGAGAGCATCTGTTAAATAAGTAAGTGTGAACATGTTAACAATTTACTCAGTTTTTACTTTCTGTCCTTGCAGGTGTGTTTTTGTGCTGCTCGAGAGCTGCCCTAAAGGTTACCTGCACAAACCTGGCAGTTCGACCCCAGCAGCTATAACATCCATCAACATCCATCAATAACAACACTTCTGTGGATTTTTCCTGCATGCTAAAGCATTTCTGACAGAAGAACCTGTCCAGCTTTTTAAAATTTAACATACGTGCAGACTCATAGCTCAGATGCGGCCTACTACATAAGCAACGACTCCCTGTGCCTTGTTGTGTGCATATCTCTGACCAGCACTCACTCTAAACCTCAAAATGAAGCTTCACTCACTTCACTCTATGTCCTCTCCTGGGCTTCAGAGGGCTCTTGTTCTCTTTGCGCTGCTCCTTTTTTCCGAGTGTAGTGGAAGTGGTATCCCAGGCTCAGAGCACACTGACTACCTCACACATCCACGTTTCATCTGCACCCCAATTCCTGCTGACGCTGACCCTGCCTGCTTTCCCTCTGGGGCCGTCCCAGGAGCGGGTGGCCCAAGCATGAATGGGCACCATGGTGGGCACCACAGCGGGCCGGGCATGAGCGGAAGC
Source organism: Bryconaethiops microstoma (assembly GCA_037577275.1). NCBI lineage: Eukaryota > Metazoa > Chordata > Actinopteri > Characiformes > Alestidae > Bryconaethiops > Bryconaethiops microstoma. The sequence goes on from JBBJLS010000006.1 coordinate 19,660,351, forward strand.
GCCTGGTGGGGCATGTCTGAGGAGGCCAAGGCCACAATCCTGCATCTGCGGGAGAGCCTGGTGCAGCAGAAGGAAACCATCCTAGACCAGAGGGAAACCATCCGTGAGCTGACTGCCAAGCTGACGCTGTGCCAGGGCTTCGGGCACACCCTGAGTGCCCATGACAGCGAGCACCATCATGTGCCTCCTCACCTGGCTCACCACACCTACGGCCCTGCACCCCATGGTGCTCACCATGGTTATGCTCCTGACAGTAGTCACCATGGCGCCCACACCACAGAGACCAGTCACTATCGGCATCACCAGGGAAAGGGAGCGCTGGGTGATAAGCACAGCACCAGTGATCTGACGCCTTCACCCTCATCCACTCCAGAGCAGATGGAAAGAATGCTGATGGCCCTCAAGGAGAGGCTGGAGAACCTGCAGGTGAGAAAAAGAGAGAGAGAAAGGGAGAGAAAGAGTGTGTGAGAGAGAGAGGGAATCATAAAAGAGAGTCGCTGTCACTGCTGCAGAAACTACAGCATCAGTGCTAATATGTACAGTGTGCATGTTTATCTACTTACATTATACACAGCCTGGTAAAAAAAAACCAAAAAAAAAAAACACTGTTTGGATTTCAATAAGCAAATACTTAAAAGCCTGTGATTGGATAATTATTGTTTAACAATAATTATCTTAACCCTAACTCATGCATTAAGTAGCTTCTAATTACTTAATCAAACAGATTGGAAGATGTGTCCTGTGGTTGTGGAGACTATGTTACTGTGTTTCAGAAGGGTCAAATAATTGGGCTACATCAAGCAAAGAAAACAACTATGGAGAATGCTGGTTACTGATTGAGGGGGAAACACAGGGTGTGAAATACCATTTATGGGTTGAACAAAATCCCAGTTATTGTATAAGATTGTTTTCAAATACCTTTCACATCCCTCTTCAAGTCTTTACATCTTCCAACCTTTCACTCTTGCATCTCTACTCTTATTCTACTGTTTCCTCTTCTCTTTGTGTTTCCTTTGTTCTTGTTCGTCCTCTGGAAGGTGTGGTAAGTAGGTGGACAGATGTCAGGGCCAGTGGGGGGTCAGCGAATGTAGATCACAATTGATTAGCGTGATCTCTTCTGAAGACCCTGTAATCAGGGTAAAGAGGTAAATTAGATGAGAGAGAGAAAAAAAGAAAGAAAGAAAGAAAGAAAGAATGAAAAAGAAATTCAGAAAGAAAGAAGGAAAAAGCAGACATGTATACAGAATGGGTATTTAAGGCTAATTAGGACTAATTAACCATTTCTATCATGTATCTGTTTCGTCATCTGGTTAATTACACTCATTTACAGAGCTCATACGATCAACAAAAACGTGATGATCCTAATGGCTGATATTTAGCTGACTTTGAGATGCAGGCACTGTTGTTTTAGATCAGTCTGAATGGACTGTAGGGGCATCACTGAGGGCAGTTTTGAGTTTTTTGGCCAAAGATGCCTATCCTGTTCACCCTTCTCCTGTACAGATGGTTCCTGGAGATGTGGAGGGGGTCGAATGCCAGGGCTGGACAGGGTGCCAGATGTGGCAGATATGTATTGTAAAGTAGTAGTTCTAAAGTACTATTTTACGCTTATCACAAATGCAGTCTGATGTAGGGTGAGGTTGAATTATGTTTGCATCTAGCAAGGCTAAGAAGTAAACTTATCATCTAGCAGACCACATGGCATATGTAGGTTTTTGACATATAGTTATCTGTAAAAATCTACAAAAGTAAACACAAAATTCTTCAACATTTCTAAATGTTTTTGGACATATTTGCCTAATTATAGATGGTTAATTGTGTACATTTGTTTGGTCACCATAAAAAATTCACTTAAAACAGGTAAATGTGAAAGTTGGTCGGTGAAAAGTCAGAAAAGAAAATATCACAGTGAGGGGTTTAAACTTGTTTCATGATTTGAGCTTGTTTCATGTAATCTGTTTCCACCCATGCCGTCGTTAGTGTGTTTCTGAATTTTGCTGTTGTTGTGTTGGCAGACACGGAACACCTCCACCACCTACTCCAGCTCACTAAAGGACCTACTGCAGCGTAAGATCGCTGCTCTAGAGCAGCAGATGCTGCAGCACACCACGTCAGTCACCAGCAGCCACCATGATGGCGAGGACGACGATGAAGACGGCACTAATCACAATGATAATCACCACGATGACCACCATGGCGACAGCAGTCACCACGACCACAGTGATGACCATGAACACCACGACGATGACCATGAACACCATGGTGATGATCACCATGATGACAGTCAAGACCATCTCGACAGCAGTTACGACGATGTTCACCTTGACAATGGAGAGCACGAGGACAGATACCATGACAACGAGGCCGCTGGGCATGGCTATCCAAGGATGCCATACCACAGCGGGCAGAGCAAGCTGGATGCAGTTCTGAACCACCTCACACACAGACTCTCAGAAACAGGTGGACAAACACACTTTCATACATTCATGTAGACATTAGACCACACACAGGGCTGGGACTAGAACTCCTCAGCCCCCTGAGAAAACTTTGTTTAAATTTTGAGAGAAGTAACTAGTAAGTTGCAGTTTTGTCATAGGCATCAGCGAAAATAATTTTAAAACTGTTTAGATGAGCAGTAAGAGTTTTCTAAATAAAACTAAAAAGAATAAATATAAACATCATTATACAGTAAATAGTGATTTATGTACAGTATAGCAATGTGTTCCTTGTGGAAGTCCAGTATTACTTGTAGTTTCGATCATAAACCTGTTTTTTACTCGATCAGTCCTTCATTAAATTAAATCAGGCGCTGCTGATTGAATTTCACAAATCCAAACAATGGCTGGAGGAACTGAGGAGAAATCTGGAACCAAATCTGTGTTCTCCTCACCAGCTCACACAATATCAATATCACAATATTTTTATTTTTTTTGCAAACAAATTTTTTGTGTTTGTTTGCAGCTATTTTAATGTTAACTTTGCTAGCAGAAAGACATCACATGCTGAGAAAATGGCATTAAACAATTTGCATAAATGCCTTAAACTTTTGCATAGTCCTGTATACTGGTATTACGTTTTAAGTGACTACCTCAGAGGTACACAGCTCCAAAGTAAAAAATGCATCAACACATGGTCATTGTTGGGCTAGTGTATGTATAACTCCAGTCCTGGGTTGTACATCCCTGAGTAATCCCAACAGTGACAATCCATTCATGAGTGTTTGTTGTTTTGGATTTGTGCACCACGGGGTAGTTCCCTGTAAAGGAATCTATTGCAAGTTAATAATTACTTCTCTTCAAATGTATTAAATGTAATGAATTATTATAACTTCTCTAAAGCACACTGGTACACACTGCACAAGGGAAAAGCCAGTAATATTTTGTATATAAAAACAGTCAGTCATTGTAACATCATTTAACAAGACAGTAACTGATATAAATGACTATAATTCTGTTGGAAAACAGCTGTACAAGGTGGTGCATTGATTTGAATATGGTGATCCAACTGCATCAATTCTGGAATAATAGAATGGACAAAATTCAAATTTTCTCAAACTAATTTCTAAATAAGTTTCATTACATATATTCTTCCATTGCAGTACTGTTAGTTCCTCTAGTCACATTTATTTAATTTATTTACAAAAATAACTAGGATATTCATGGTGAAATTTGACATTACATTGCCGTAATGATTTTCTACATACATTTACATTCCTAAAAGTGCTATTTATAACAGTGCTAGTTTAAATTGGCACCTGACTCCCTACATGTTCTAGGGCTCCCTTATGGTGTCCTTGACCACACAGAATGGAAGAAATGTGGGTGTTATCCATTGCATAGCCATTCAAAATGAGTTACACACAAGTTCAACGACACTGACATGACCAGTCAGGATTATTCTGATCTCAGCAGCTGATGACTTGTTTTTTTCTTTCTTCAGGCTCGAGGAAAAAGAGCAAGGCTTCAGGAGGTTTCCAAATTGGCTTCCCCATGCGCACCAACTACATGTACGGACGTGTGAAGAGAACACTGATGCATGAGATTTTCGCCCTGACGCTGTGCCTGTGGATGAAGGGAGGAGCTGGACCGGGCCTCGGAACTCCATTCTCATACTCAGTCCCAGGACAGGCCAACGAACTGGTGCTGATAGAGTGGGGGAACAATCCAATGGAACTGCTGATTAACGACAGGGTGAGACAGAAAAAAAGAACCAGAAGTTACAGAGAGAGAGAGAGAGAAAGAAAGAAAGAAAAGAAAAAGAGATGGAGGGAGGGAGAGAGGAATAGAGAAGGTGAAAGAAAAGGAAAATAAGAAAAAGAGAGAGGAAGAGAAAGTCAGAGAGAGGGAAGAGAAAGAAAAAAGAGAAACTGAGAGGGGGAGAGAGAGTGTGTGTGTGGTGTGAACTAGTGAAGTAATTTAAAGGAATATGTTTATTGTATATTATGTATAAACGTAATACGTGTGTGCAGGCCGTGACCTTACCACTCTCACTGAGTGATGAGAAATGGCACCATGTGTGTGTGACATGGTCGACGAGAGACGGACTGTGGGAGGCATATCAGGATGGAGTGAAGAGAGGATCTGGAGAAAACCTCTCAGCTTGGCACCCAATCAAACCTGGTGGAGTGTTCATACTGGGACAGGAACAGGTAACACACACACACACACACTTGTATTGATACAATGTGAGGATAAGAATTTTGTATGGCTAACCCCAATCTTTACCTCAGCGACCATAAAATAAATTGTTTTGCCTTTTTCCACACACAAAAACGCAGCTTTTGTCAAATCGCTTTACAAAGTCTGGACCAGCTGACATCACTCTCTCTCCCTCTCTCTCAGGACACACTGGGTGGACGTTTTGATGCCACTCAGGCGTTTGTGGGTGAGATCTCAGACCTGCATCTGTGGTCGCATGTTCTCACACAGCATGACATCTACAGCCTGGCGTCCTGTGGGGGTCACATGACTGGAGACATCATTGCTTGGACGGAGTCGGCGGTGGAGCTGCACGGCGGCGTCACCAAGTACCCCTTCGACCCTTGCCACTGAGGTCAAGGAGCATGATCCTGTTTGCAATCTGATTAAATAAAAACAAAAATGACTAGTATTCCAGAGCGTAAACTGGTGGGCTTACGATTATTAGAGCACCAACCGAGTATGGTGACAAAACCGAGTACGAGTGGCCGAAACACAACAAACCTCAGGGTTCCCATTTCAAGTAAATGGCCTTCTGCAACATTAACCTACATGACCTTCACCCAGCCAGAGAGAGTGCGGTGACGACAGCCGCATTCTCAAACACAGCCACACGCACACACAAGGACGGTTAAGTGCCTTGTTCCTGGGCACATTGGCAGCGGTCATGGGAAAAAGGCCAGGGTATAAGAAACTGTGGGGCATAACGAGAGTTTTGCTTTCCTGGTGAACCTGGCAACCTTCTGATGATACACTGCCAACATCAACCTTCAGTACCCACCATTATTTCCACAGCACCAGTCAAAAGTCTGGACACGCTAATTTTTGTTTCTGAAATAAATTCATCCACTATCTATACTTGCCTTATAAATAGTTTGAGCATTAGCCTTCAGATCAAAAAAGACTGAAAAATTGGTTCAATCAAGCATGTCCAAACTTTTCACTGATACTGTATCGGTGTGTTTATGTTTTGTTTGTGTGCATTTCATTTTTTTCTGTCTTGTGTATGAACTGTGTCAGAGTTGCATGTATAGTTCTGGATGGCCCTTGATCATCGCTGAATGAAAGAACAGAGCTAGTTTAGTAGAGGTATAGAGGGGCAGGTGAGGCGTCAGGGCAGGAAACCATTTTAAGGTAACTGACCCAGACTTGGGTGAGGGAGTTTAGGTGGAAGAAATGTAGAAACAGCCTTCCTGAAATAGATGCTACCCTGAGCCTTGTTTTTGCAAAAAGTGAATAAATGTGTTTCGTATGAGGAAACATTGAAAGATACAGCGATACCAAAGAAAAGATAGAAAGAGTAGATTACGTGTTTCTTTCCTGTCATTTTGTCATTCCGTATAAAATCCTGATTTCTCAACAGACTGCTCATGAAGAAAATCTGCTTGTCACCCAGTTTGTCCTGTCAAATTTTTAAAGAAAACTTTCAAATGTGACAGCTACTGCCGACACACACAGGGTGATAATACAACAATTCAGTGATTTGTATTCATTTATTGTAAATGGTTATATACTGGAAATGTATTTTGTCTTAAAATATTGCAAAAATGTTTTTTAATAGTGGTTTTTAACAGATGCTGTTTCTCTCACATGTACAGTAATGCAGATTTCTTCTGCTAACTGTGGTCTTCTTGCAGCAAATTTTACAGACTTCTTCAAAATAAGGAAAATACATAGATTAACTAGTTTATTAATACATAATGTACAGTGTGTAGTTTGTTCAAATGCATTATCATTAAATTATTTGATTTGTACATCACAGTTCTGTACATTGTCACAAAAAAAGGTACTAAAGTGTAACTTTTGGGACACAACACTGTCTGCTTTCAGAGGTATGTCTTTAGTAATCAATTGAATTTTCTGTTGAAATTATTACTAATTTTTAGTTCTATTGACTACATAAACCCTGTCCAAATCCAAGTATTTTTATTTCATTTTTTTAAACGTGTTATTAAAATGACCTTTACAAAATACGACCTTTTAAACAAATGAACCTGCAGGACCTGCATGTTGTACGTTTGAGGGTACGGTTACATTGTTTGTACCTTTTTTGGTTTGTTTTTGAAGAATGAACATTTTCTGTAAATAAAGACTGTGAATACTGCACTGACATTTTGTTACTTCAAGGAGCACAGGCTTTACGTTTTTGACTGATTTTAATTACAAACTGTCACAGACAAGCAACCAAGAGAAGCCACATGAAGATGTGAAAAAGAAAACATGAAAATTATGCAGTTTTTTTTTTTTATTGTTTCATAGGAGTTGTCTGGCACCAGTACATAGTATTTTTTTTGCTACAGAGCATTGTTTTCTTGCCATTCGTGCCTCTGTGTATTACATCACTCGATCATAAACAGACCAAACCTCAAAAGGAGCCGGAACAAGGAGGAGGGATGTGTTACTGTGTATAAGGAAATCACTTTCACATATTGTCCTTACGCAGCGTGTTATTTTGGCAACTTTGCACTTCACGTCAAGCCTAAAGTCACCTGGATTTCATTTCTGTCTTCAGTAACACCACAAAACTGTCCAGAACACACCTTTAACAAATACTTTTTAAAACAGGTACAGTTGATATACTTGGCTGTTGTTAGTATGCGAAGTTATCCATCAGTGTTACTTGTGCTCCGTTTGCTGTGAGGTGTCTGGTCCACCTACAGGAGAGCGTAAACACTATCAGATATTTCTGCACCACAGCAGAGGGTGCCAGAGACAAACTGACCATGTCGTCTTTTTCTGAGCTGCAGTACACTCCCTCTGGTATTAAAGTGCCTTTATAATGAACTCTAACTCCAGAGACGGCTACCCTAAATTTAGAAGTTCCAAGAAAAAAACAAAACAGCACTGAAGGTCAGTGTTCATATTAGCAGGGAACCATTTCAAAAAAATCAAGCAAAAATATGCTGCTACATTTCATTTCATTCTCATTAACATTACCATTATAAGTAGTAGTAGGCTGTTACTGAAGCCTGTGGAGAACTATTAGTGTTCCTTATAATGACCGGCTTTCAAAAACCACCTGTAAAGAAGGGCACTCAATTTGTCATAAACTATTTCCATGATATCCAATCAATCATAGTAGCTGATTCTTATCTGAAAATTTAGGAGTTAAAAAAATAGCCTACTTTGGCTGTCGAAAATGTCAATTCAAGATTACAAATAGGGAACACTAATAGGCCCCTTAGAGGAAGCCAATACTATTATATCTGATTCACCCTTAAGGAATATGCTTCATTTCAGCTTGACATGCAACCCTAGTCATTGATTACACAGAAAGGTAGAACACAACAAAGTTGACAAAAAATGGACTAATCAAATCAATAAATTAAACATCTATATGCATGTTGTAAACATATATGAAAATGTATTTTTACAAAAGAAAATGAGAAGATATAATACACAACTTTAAGCTGCCATAGAGCTCCTTCAAGCCCTCTGATGGGAGTAAACTGGGAGTTTAGCTGCACTGTCCTTACGGGGGGCACAATCCACACACGCACAGTACCAGTCAAAAGTTTGAAACCATTTCCTCAATGCATTTTTCACAATCTTACATTTCCTGATTTAAAAGCTTATGCTTCAATGCTTAAAGTGAAGTTTAAATAGTAAATCTACTTTCTAGCATGTGCAAGGTTTCAAAGACTATTGAGGGATCTTCATTTGTTTTAAATTTTGTGGTCACTGCAGACAACTGTGTCCAAACTTTTGACTGGTAAGAGTCTAAATTCATTTACAATGAACCTCCAAGCACATTCATTCAGTCCAAGACGGACACACAGCTTTACAGCAGGTGAATGTGTCAGAGAAGGCTTGTGTATCTATTTGAGGTATGTTTTGAAATGCCATTCTCCAAGCACCCAAGCCCCTCTTGTTCAGTGTCTGGGCTCCAGATATACAGTATCAGCAATGGAACTTTGTGATTCATTTCATGGGAAAAGTAATATTCAGTAAGAAGAATGTGTTTTGTGGGATGGCGGTGGCGGAGTCTGCTTCTACTTTTAGAGACCTATTCTTCTGCACGCTTACTGCTTTATTGGAAAATGGGTCTATTCAAAGACTTGCTATCATAATGTCACGGCCCGCCAACACTGATTTCCTGTTGTTATAGGCAGGAAATGAGGTCATGGCATTCCTTGTGATCCATGGGGGACATTATTTGGCAGCACATCCCTACCGCCTCTCGGTGCTCAGGCAGTCTGATGAAAACAAAACCCAAGCCTTATACAGAAGTGAACTGAACAAAACACACTCAGTCAAGTGACGCTTGTTTGAGAACTAAGTCTACTGTACTCCCAATCAAGAGAGGAGATATTACAAGTGATTACTCCTTAAAGTCTGAAACTGATATGTGGCATAAATAGCAACTACCATTTGTGGCTCCTTCATCAACAACACAAGTAATATAAAGCTAGCGAGCAGGATTACTGTCAGTATACTGTATACTGAGATACTTTCAGACAAGCAGAAAAAAGCCCAGTAGTTAATTAAAGGCCTAACTGACTTCAGCCCTAAGCACTAGTTACATGTTTGAGCTCTGGCTTTCTTTGAAAGGGAAGCCAATAAAAGTAACCAATCAACAAACCTGATAAGTATTTAATACTAGTTACGCTTATACCTGTGGCTTCAGTAAATCAGGCCCCGATAACTTGGATGATGAAGATAATGATGATAATTGTGAGTTATGAAGTGTGTACCCTGTAGTAAATTAGTGTTTTGTGTTGTTTCACAGTGTCTGACACAGGAGTGAGGAAGACCAGCAAATAAAACAGAGCAGTAGTGGGCATGAAAAAAAGCACAGACCCAGCAAGGTAGAAAGAAGTGCAAGGCCAGTAGGGTGTAGTGTGTAATAAAAAAAAAAAGTAGTGTGTATGCAAGTAGTACGCAAGTCATGACAAAGGAGAAAAGTGTTCAGTGTGACTAAATTCTACAAATTCTAACGTGGTTTGGCTGTACTCCCAAAATGTGGTACCTCCAGTATGAGAGACTCCAGTAAATAAACAAAACACTGGCACTATTGTTTGTGTAGTAGAATCAAACCTGCATTTCTTGTTTCCTCCCAAGGAAAGCTGCTGGTTGTGGAGAAACACGTTTTCCTCTGCTAGTGATTTGTAGACTACTGAGAGCTGGTTTGGAAGTGTGTAGCATAAAGCTGTGTGAGGGAGAGTGTGTGGAACATAATGAACACTCTACTGGTAGAGTGTCTAGGGCACAAGTGTGAAAGTGAAGTGTACAGGTTCACAGTCCCAAAAGAAGCTTATGAGCCCTCAGCAGGGCAAAACACCAGTGCCTGGACAAGAGGGGACAGGTATCGTTCAAGGTTTAGAAGATGAAGGGATGATGTCTGTCCTCTGCTGGAATGAAATATGAGGTGGAAGAGCAAAGATATGGTCCTAAGGTTGTTCTTCTTTCTTTTTTAAGGAAATGCGCTTCTTCCTAGCGGCCAGCATCTCATAGAAAGGGTCCACGCTCACAGCAGATCTGAGAGAAAGAGACAGAGTTTATGATTAGAGATTATATTTACTAACTGACATTTTAGCATCCCTAGAAAGTATTCTTACTTTTAACTTTCTCAACGACCACCAGCACTAATCCAACACTGAGCATCACAAATTGCATTTATAGATCTTATCCATTCTGCTCCTTCACCTCATACCCACAGATCTGGTCCATGGGTTTGACTCAAACCTCATGTTAAGCACTTTTAAAACCAGCTAATTCACAAAACATAAGTACCCCCTTAAAATGCTAGTTCCTTCTAGATTTAATAAAATGCTAATAAACCAGGGTGTTCAGTTCCAGTTCCTCTAAGGCTGGAGTCCAGTACAGTTTGGTCATTTCTCTGCTCTAGAGGTCTGACAGAACAGAAGTTTGACACTTCTGAAAAAAACTGCCCCATAATGGACTGTAACCTGTATGACATGCCATATGGTCTGACAAACACTTTGGACCAATTAAGCATGAGGGCCAATTGAATCTGGTACACAGATATTATCCATAAACTGTGTGGTTTTGACTTTATATTTTACATTAAACAAACTGCAAAAGTCAGAAGCACAGATTAAAACCCTTCAATGCTGAATGCAAGTTAAAGTTTGTATATATTATATATAAATATTGCTGCACTGTCAATGGCAAAATACACTATATGGCTAAAAGTATGTGAACCCCTGTCCTATTAATTGAGTTCAGGTGTTTCAACCACACCCACAGGCGTACACATAGCCAGGCAGCCTCCAAAGACGAACACTGAAACACTGGCACTAGACTGGGTTTTACTGAAGAGCACAGTAACCTTCACCGCAGCACAGTCATTGGATGCCTTTGCCACAAGTCAGATTGTGACATTTCTGCCCTGTGAGATCTGCCCCATAATTTTTTTGTGAAACTATAACATCTAGAAACATCAACAGCTCAGCCACAAAGGAGAAAACCAAAAAACCACTGGGTGTTAAAATGCATGGCATGTAAAAATCACCTGTCCTCAGTTCCAAACTGTGTCTGGCAGCAACAACAGCACAAGAGCTGTGTGTCAGGAACAAGAAAAGGATTTCCACGGCTAAGCAGCTGCACCCAAACCTAAGATCACTAAGTGGAATACCATACCTTGACGAAAGATGTGCAAGGTATGGTGTCATTTGGCTCGGCACCAGTAGAAACGTGTACTCTGCGGTGATGGATCAATGTATGGTTGATTTATGCTACCTATCTGATGGATGAAACCAAGTTTGGGAGATGCCAGGAGAAATTTACCAAACAATAGGCATAGTACCAAAAGGAGGAGAAGAGATAATGGTCAAGGGCTGTCTGTCAGGGATTGGGCTAAGACTCTTAGTTCCAGTGATGTTAATGCCACAGAATACAATTACATTTTAGACAATTATATGCTAAGGAACTTTGAAAATCTGCACAGAACCTCAACACCTCCGGAATAAACTGCTCTTTTCAATGAATGGGCTGTTATAGCCGCAATCGAGGAACACTATGTGAATGATTTTGGAACGAATGTCCAACAAGCTCAAATTTATCTATAGCAAAAACTGACAAAAACAATAACTAAGAGACAACTAGAGTAGAATTATAGAATTATACTCACAGGTTGAGGCTTTAAGTTTAGTTAAATTACTGACATGCTGAATTTCCCTCTTAACAACGACCTAAAAAGTGCATTGTGAGTGTTTGGCAGACAATGTGAGCTTTCACCCCCGCCCTAGTCTTTCCCTCGGCTCTCCAAAGCCTCTCCCCAGCTCACTTGATGCTGTGGATCCATTCGTCTTTCTCCTCTGGTGTGGGGGCAGAAATTCGGTAGACCATGTGATTGCCTTCCACCACTCGGCCATCAGCCTCTGTCTTACAGGCTTTAATGAGCTGCCCTCGATTGTTTGGGATGTACAGCTCAAAACAGTTCTACATCATAAGGAAGAGAGAGACAAAGACAGATATTTACATTTGTTTACATTTTAATTTAATAGGTTAAAGTATAAACAAATCAATTATTAAAACTACTCAGACAATTAAATTTGACAACTCACAGGTTTTCGTGGATCCTCCACCTCCCGAATACTCAGATTCTCTAGCGGAATTATACCCCTTGGCTCTTTATCCTAAACACAAAGCACAAAGAAATATTAAAATGGTGAAAAAATATCAAACCTAAAGTAATTAATGATTCAGAGCAGGACAATAAGGACTTACAAAGTGTTTTGAGAGAAAAGCAAAAAAACATTCACTGCTTCCACTTATGAAACCAAAGTGCTTATAATGGTCTGCAATAAGATGAGAGGCTTTAAAAAAACACACTAAATAAAGTGATGGAGTGATCTGGCTTCTAATTCACCAAAAGAACCACCACTTGTCGTTATGGTAGCAACAAAGAAAGAGGAACTGGAGAAGGTATCATAAATGTATCAGGTTAAATTACCTGATTAATCTGGTACTAGATCATGAGTTAAAGAAACACCAGAAATAGCTACAGCTGTGGTCTGCTGTAGGAAACAGTCAATAAGGCCCAAATATGGCTGGGGGTTACTTACTGTAGTGTACTCAAAGTAATACAGGCAGTTATCAGTCAGAATAAACCATCGTCTCTTCCAGGTCTTCACTCGACCTCCTGATAAAGAGAAACAAAGATATTTATGTTTGTGTTGATATTCAAACTAACTGATACCATTATGTGCAGTATCTGAAATAAGACAAATGAATATGCTGAAATATGCACTGTGTAAAAAATTTTGCCTTAGCTGTGTGATCAAGTAGTAAGAAATCAAGTCGAAAACAAAAAAGGCATTTTACAGAATAATAGCAATTTGGTAAGTTTTACCATTTACAATGAACTTTGAGGGTTTTGCGTTTCTCCAAGTTTGATTATTAATAATTTTTCATGTTTTTCTAAGCATAAATAAATGTTATTCATTTCAATCATCATATAAATCTCTCACATTTCTGCAAATCTTTTCAAAATTTGAAAAAGAAAATGAACTGAAAGTTTAGAATTTACATTTTGAACAGAATTTCTTTGCTTGTTTTGCTACCGGAATAGAAGTGCTACAAGAGACAAATATTTAATTACAATGTACCACCGTTATTGTTTTAACAGTGCTATCTCTAATGTTAACATTCCTATAATAGGCTTGATGAATTCTGGAGGTTATCATAGTAAGTGCACTTTTAAGAGTACTTGGCACAGAAGCTAGATTTGATACATAGCCAGTTTGGCAGCACCTACCTCCTGCAGAGCAGCGGAGCGGAAACCACAGGCCAAGCAGAGCAGGAGCCAGAGGGACGAAGGAAGAGCGATGGAGAATGAGCAGAGCAAACAGGGAAGAAGAAAGAATGGAAGAAAGAAAAGAACACAGGGAAATGTGTAGGAAGATATTAGTGAGAGATCACAGTTCCCACCATGCAAAGAGAAAGCAAACTTTCAAACTGCTTTATACAAATCACACACACAAACAAAGACCATGCCAACAGGCCAACACTTAGCACAGCAGTAAAATTATTCAAATTCATGCAATGTCAGTTTGGCCACCGTTAAGAGGAAGATTCAGAGAGATGGAGACCTGGGACCACAGGTCAAAGCTCAGCATTAATCCACATGTAGAGAATCTGTAGAGAAGCCAGGTAGAAACCCCCTCTGCACAGTAGCTTTCTCCACACAATTTTGGGTCGGGGGGCACTCAGGACTCACCCAGTTTAAGCAGCCAACCCTCCCTGTCTGGGTTGAAAAAGGTGTGAGTCAGGTCATTCCCATCGTCCTCTGGGATCTTGAAAGGCTCATTTTTAATGCTGTCGTACAAATTCTGGAAGGAAAAAGAGAGATTACTGACACACACTAACGGTCCACTCTATTTGATTGCTCTATTTATTCATCACTTTTTAAAGGGCTCACCTTTAGGTTCACTATACACAGACATAACAAATTAAAGGAAAAAACAACAAAATGTCTTAATAAAGTGTTGGACAACCACATCCCACCAGAACAACTTCAGTGGGCCACAACATAGGTTCTATAGTTCTGCAGAACTGTACTGAAAGGATCCACCATTCCAAAGATATTGCCTTATTTAGGGTTTGAGTGATGGTGGGGAACTCTAAAACATTGATTTTTGGCGACTACAAAGACCATAGCACATTAATAATTATATATTACATGTTTGTGTGCATGCATTTACAGACATAGACAAAGATGATCATCATTGTTGTTGCTGGTATTGTTGTTATAAGTATTTGACTGTGCATTACAAGTACTATTGTTTGATTGTTCTCTTTTGCCTCTTAAATACAACCTCAAAGAAAAGTGACGACCATCAAAACAACGGTTGCTACATATATAAAGGTTGCTGCTGTCAAAGTGAATAAGTTCATAGTGTACTAGCTAGATCAATTACTGACACCAACAATTTTTTTTTTAGAACTGTTAATGTATTTTTGTAGTCTGCACATTTGACAAACTAAGCAGGACAGTATTCACAGGAGAACTATGTATAATTCAACATAGCAAACTAACAATAGCAATAGCAAAGCGGAAAGTTGCAGTTCCCCTCATTCTACAAGCAGAACGAATGAGAGCGAGAAGCTATAATCACAGGAGATGAACCACTGGTTGGAACAAGTGGCCACTGTGTGATTTTCATGTTCACTTCAAATAATGCAAATAATATTACTGAATTACTGAAATTAACGCATACATTCTTATGACGGTTTTGTTCACTCATACAGCTATAGTGCATCTCACCGCTTTTCAGATGAAAAACACCTTTCTTTAGAATAAAATTTGATCAAACACAACCGGACAATTAACAAAGTAATGTGATTAATGATTAAACATTTGAATCACTGGTCAGCAATAATCAATATACTGTTATTCTACATGCTTTGTCACTACCACAACTACTCAACTGTCCAAAAGATCATTACTACTTTAGCAATATTTAATAAAATACACCTAATAAAGTCAATGAAACTGAAAGTAAAGGAGCGAATGAAAGACAAAGTGGATAACAACAATGTTCTACTGAAACTTCCTGTCTCTCCACTTTGTTCTCAACTAATGACTAGCCTAAATGACTCAGTACTGACTTATTTCAGACTAAAGAAGACAAACACAGAAGAATGCAGAGCACGAGTAACATACACATGATGTGTGTGATTGACATTGGAAAAATTCTTAAGAACATTCCTTTCATTTGGCTCACACTCCTGATAATCTAAAAATGATTAAACACGCATTTATTTCACACAAAAGGCCAAACACACACACACACACACACACACACACACACACACACACACACACACACACACACACACACACACACACAC
>JBBJLS010000006.1:19687288-19717786 GCA_037577275.1 Bryconaethiops microstoma
CACACACATATATATATATATATATATACACACACATATATATATATATATATGAGATTGTTGAAAATATTCAGTATATGTATGCATATTTGTGTTTAAATATATGTATGTGCTAACGCATAAACATTTAGGTGAGAAAGACAAAGATGTTACAACACTAATAACTGATGATTCAGGATAAGAAATCACCAATGTGACTCAAAGATCAAACTAAAAAGGCTGCCGGTGTGTGTGTTTATATATGTGTACATATGTACACAGGTAAGTGTGCGACAGATGAGTTCTCTTACCCTGCGTAGTGATTAATGGAGCCAGCCAGGGCGTTTCCAGAGCCACATGGCAGGATTCCCACTGGAGTCTTTATTGCTTGTTCCCAATCTGGCCTGTCCATGAGGCCATTGATAACCTGTTACAATGAGAGACATGTCTGGAGGTCAGAAAGGCTGCATAATTAACTGTTTGAAAAATCTGCAGTTTTCTGCTGAACATCCAGAAATTAATTTTGCATTTAACGATATTCAGTAGGTGCTACTCCACAAATGAATCATAATGAGCTAGAGTCATGCAGCTCCCAGAGGCCTAGAGTCAAGGTATATGAAATATAATAAATATAATCTATATAATAATAGAATAATATAACCATGCAGAGATGTAGTCACACAATCCTGAGGTTAGTAACGAAAGCTTACTTATACATATTTTTGTTTACTTTTCAAATTGATTATTTTCTGCTTAATTTTGATGGTACGCTACTTATTTAGGTGAAATCTTCCATTACTATTATTACTAAGATTCGGTATCACAATGTAATAAAGACGTTCCAATCCACTTTTATTAAGGATACAGTAACCAAACTGAAATTTTTGATAAATTTACTTGAAATGTTCTTTGGAAACAGTTAGTGTCATGGCCATTAAACAGTGAGAAGTCAGTCACCTCGTGCAGTAGTCCATCACCAGAGACGATAATGATGCCATCCCACTCGTGCAGACAGATCTCCCGGATCAGCTCACGGGCATGATTCTGGCGTTCTGATACACAGCAGAAACATGACATGCACTTTTATAAACCACGGAAATGCAAACACGTTTGTGAGCATTTTACTGTGATTTTCAATTATAAAATGTTATTAAAATATATTTTTACAGTAGATAAAAAAAATGATAAAATAATTAATAAGTAGCTAAGACTTCACATTCCAAAAACAATAATCATAAATTCTGTAGTAACTAAAACAGGTTCCTGACTAAACCCATAATTATTTTATTATTATTCACAAAATTTCCTAAAAGAGCTCTTTAGAAACTTGACATCATTAAGAGCATTCATGATGGCCAAGTTATACCACACCAGTCCTCTTTACAGGAAAAAGAAAAAAACATTCTTGTAATGTTAACTATAAAAAAGTATAACTTCAAAGGTTTGATTTTGAAATTAGTCTATTGGTCCTTTCCTCTGACTTTTTGTATGAATGTAAATAAATTATTTTTTTCTTCTAACAGTAATGGTATATTTTATTACAATATGAATCTACTTATATAGCATGGCTCTAATTAGAGCTGGTGTTGACCCTTATCATACCTGTCTGTATGAGGTTGTAGCTGATGTTGGCTTCTCTGATCATTGGCAGTATGTGCGTTTGACACCACTGCATGGCCTGTCCCCGCCCACTGAATGGATTAACCAATAGCAGTAGACGACGAGGGCGGGGCAACATGCTTTTGCTAAATTCTATAAGAGGGAAGGAAAAAGAAATCAAAAATTAAAACAAGAAATAAAAGCTATACAATGACATCAGAACTGGCAATGAATCTTGATTTTACTGCGATCACTTTTTTGAAGACATCGCACCACACACAAGCAAGACAATATACATAAACCTCACAAAACTTTGAAAAAATCCTTTACTCAGAATCCTTTCTCTTTGTGAAGAGACGCCTTAATCTAGGAGCAAAGCCGGATGTGTCAATTAAAGCACCAGAAGGCCCCATCAAGTACAATCAAACCAGTGAGAACTACAAAGATATAGCACAGTGAGAAAACACTAAAATAAACATAAAAAGACAAATAGATGAAACAAATACAAGGACTGAGGCAGTGCACGGCAGACCCAGCCTTTCTGGTTAAGGAAGAGTGATGGCAGGCTAAAAATGTGTGTGTGTGTGTGTGTGTGTGTGTGTGTGTGTGTGCAGAGCAGATAAAGCTGGGGAAGAATGAAGGAAATACAGAGTCAGAGTGATAACTACAGAGTGATGGTAGCAGGTAAAAGCAAATTCAGACCAAAAAAGTTCAAACCAAAATTTCATTGCTGTAGGGGTGGACAAAAGGTCTGTAATGCTACTAGAGTAATAGTGCTGGGGGTAGGAGGAGCTCCCTCTCGCTCTCTCTCTCCCATGGCGAGTCACTGCTAACAAGCCTCACTTCCTAACACTTACCAGGGTACCATCAGAAGCCTTTTAAACGCATTTAAAGGTGAGTTTTCTACGCTCCACTAGGCTTATGTTTGTTTCTCCCCTCTCTATACCTCTTAAACCTATCATTCCCCAGACTGTGCAGCAGCATCCCTTTCTCAAAAGACTTCTGTTACACCAGAGGCTTGCTGTGTCTCTCTGACTACCGGATAGACAGAGCCTGCCCTTTTGTGTGTGCTCTTTCGAGGCTGCAGTGTCAGGACTTTAAATGAACACACCTGTTTTCGGGGTTGCTGACATTGCACAGAATACTCTGCGGGGAACGACAGAACTTTCTGAAGAGACGTTGTATGAGTTAATAAGGATTTGTAAACATCTATATGATAGTACATCACGCAACATGGGGACAGCCTCCTCCACAACTGCCATGTTTGTTGCTGTCAGAAAATTCCTCGTTTGATTCCTGGACATGGTGAAAGAGCCATGGGAGTCCTTCCAATTCAGTTCAGTTATTAAATACATGCAAGACATGCAGTAAAATCTCATCCATGGACATATGGAGGAGGCCCAATGAGCACAGGAGTCTATAACAAGCTGACAAGAGCCTCCAAATTTCAGTTAGGAGACAGAAACCTGGTCCTTTTCCAAACTGCTACCTGCAAGTTCCTGGAAGAACCTGCTTAAAAAGTGAACTGAACCTTAACCAGTGCTCTTGGCTTTTTAAGAAACCTCTGTATAGCTGTGAGCTGACCACTCACCAACACAAACAACTGGCTGAATGCATGTATCAATTCACAGTTGTATTTCCTTGTTGCCCCTGCTGCAAACATGGTGTCCAGCATTACTTAAAATCCCCATCCCACCCAGTACTGGAGCCAAGGGGTTTGAGAGCCTAAGAGAGGCTCAGAGGAAGAGTATCACTACCTCAGATTTCAAACCGGGAGAGACTTACTACTTCAATAGGAGAGTAACCACTATCATGAACTGCCTGTAACCAGCAAGAAACAACAGATACGTTCCCAAGCATTCCCAAGGATGGGGCGCTATTACTGGAAGACAAAGGGAGAAGCAGCTTTCTCCTATCTGAAATGTCATCTAATCTCCAAACCAGTCCTCCATAATCCAGACTTCTCCCAAACCTTTTGGGTTAAAACCAACTCCTTGAACACAGGCCTAGGAGCAGTGCTAACCCGAGATTTGGAAGTGAAAACATCCTGCCCTATTTTTCTCCAGACAGTGGAGCTACGTCCCTTTATCAAAGGACTTCAGACCTTGGAGACTTCTGTTTAACCTGTCTGTCCCTCTTTAATGGACGGAATGGGCCTCCCCTTTTGTTTGTGCTGTTTCATGTGCCTTGGTTTTGAGACTGCAGCATCTGTGACTATAAATAAACACACCTGTTTTGGGGATTGTTGACACTGCAGAGGTCGCTGAGAGGTTTGTGTGTCCAGATTGCTCTCCAGTGCCCCACAACATACAAAAAAAATTACACTACACTCGCTAAACTCTATTTGTCTATGTTTACATTTCTATTAGTACATTTCAAACAAGATTTCACAAATGGATGCTGTCAACAACATTATTTAGGCAAGAACTGACTTTCTTCTCCGGTTTTCTAAACCATGTTTACTAGCATAAACTAGGAGCTATTTAAAACATTTAGGCCTAAAAATACCCTGTATGAGTTGGAGTAAATTAGATAGCTTCATCCAAGTGCTACTCACTAAACATACGTTTGCTCTGCTGCTTACCTGATATCGTCTATGCTCTGTTTGACTTGCTCAAATAAAGGCACCTCAAAAAGAATAAACAGCATAAAAATGTCTCAGTTTGTCTGATTTAAAGTGAAGCAGTCTGACTATCTGTGGGAATTGCCACAAAGGCGACAGTGTGATAATCTAATGATTTTTGAACCACAATACAAAGTTATCGCAGCTCTTTACATTTTTCAATACAGCAAGGTTGAAATTAAATCCTACATTTTTCTCCCATATATTATCAAACGCATTGAGTAATTAGGAAAAGAACACACAGCTCAGTTCATCTCACTTGAATCTTCCCATTTCATTATTTTCCAGTTTCTGCTGTGATGCAAGAGTCTCATGCCATTTTGTGGATTTCAGAAGCAATGTTAGACGTACCAACTATGAAATTAAAAAATATATTAAATAAATGGTAAAATATCAAAAATATTATTCATACTTCAAAACCATATTTTTCTCTTTATCATATTTTGACTTTTCAGTTCACACATGGAAACTAAGTTGTCTGTTTAGAACTTCTAGTGGTTGTGATTTCAAGAAAACTAACATTCTCATACATCAAACAATTTAGCCTAAAGCAATTTAGTCCCAACTACTTCTGACTAAAGATTTCTAAAGTAGTTTTTCAGCCTAAACTGGTTTTTGAATGAGCTACATTTCATGTCAGTCAATCAAAACAGATTCTTCTACATATATAAGTCAAAGACACAGATAAACAAAAGCAGCCTGTTGAATTGTGTGGTATAAAGAGAGGTTGGAGAAGGGGTAAGGTAAAAACGAATTATGATACATATTTTGTTACGTAAACTAATAAATGTCACAGTACACTGGCCCTTTAACTAAAAACTCCACAATATTACTCAGTGGACATTGTTCTGTCTGAGAGACAATCAACAAAAAATGTTACAGAAATAAAAACACATTTCAGCACACACACATCCACCCAACCACATACGCCTAAACCCAGGGGAGCAGATACCAAAACTGGTGGTATTTTTAGCTGAAAAACAATTGTCAGTTCACATTAGTATATGATATAGCAGAAACACAAATATCACTATGTTTCAACAGGATATTTTTTATTGTTTATGCTATTTGTTTTCTAATGATAACATGTTCATAAAACCTTTATGTAAAACCTAAACTTCTCTCACACTGTTGCCCCGCTCCTTCCCTCCACACTGCCTCCCTGGGGCAGCTGATGGACTAGTCCTTCGGGAGTTGCCACTGCCATCAAGGTCATGTGTTCAAATCCCAAAACTGCTATTTTTTTTTAACTCGGTGAATGGGTTGAATACAGAGAATGTGTGTGGTGTGTTAATGTGTAAAGGGCCACTTTACTTTATCTATGGACTTCCGGCGTGCAAAGTGACAAACACTCACTCACCTGTAGTGGCGCTGACATCCAGTCCCCTTAGCAGGCACTGTATGGCTGCGTTCCATTTCTCTGCCTCGGCTCGTGTCTCAGCAAGGAACGCTCTGACCTGCCTGCGGCGGGACACACCTTTCCTGCGCCTTCCTGCCGGGTACCAGTAAAGCACAAGCAGCGGGGGAGCCGGCACCCGTGGACAGCTACATCCCGCCAGTTCTGCAAGTGGCAGCACCAGCCGAGAGTCCTTCCCCGGGCGGGGGGAGAGCCGCTGGACGTGGATGTGCGTGGGGGTGAGGGTCAGGGCGTAGTTGGACGAGGCTGGACTGGGCGGTAGAGACACTACGGGACTGCTGGGGCAGCTGTTACTGTTACTACTGCTCCCGCTGCCTCCACCTCCACCACCTCCAGTGCTCCAGCCCCCAAACTGACCATGCAGCAGGGCCTCCTGTTCCGGACCAGGAGATGAAGAAGGGGACAGGGATGGAGACGGACTCCGTGGACCAGGGGAGCGCATTTTCACAAAAAGAGATGGTTCATGGGATCAAGACAGAGTGTCCAGAGCAAAGGATATGTGTGGGTCATGCAGAAAGCTTTTCTGCAGATTTCAGAAGAACTTTCTCTAAACCACTCTCCTCCAGAAGACTGGTCAGTGGATGCCTGAAAAGTTTCTGCAACACTTGTCCCTGAAGTCGTCTTTGATGGAGGTCAGGCTGGCTGAGTCAAGAGTCAGGAGCAGTAGTAAAATGGACAATTCTTTTATTTAAAGATGTCCACCACACCAGTTCTAAAAAAAAACTGGTTTCAAGACATGCAAACTGTCCAGACATTTGTTTTTTCTTTAGAAAGTCAGGTATACCTATCCCTGAAAGCACTAAAATGTATTTCTTTAGTGCTGTTTGCATGAAGCACTTAATCCTCTTAAAAACATCTGTTTTACATCAGGAACGGATGCATACAATGCATTAAAATTAATCTGCAATCCTAAAGGCTGCTAAAGCTCACTACAGGGCATGAACCAAAAAAAAGAAATAAATGTGGATGTCGCACGCGACGTCTGCTTTTACTGGCCCAGCCAAATGGGAACTAAAGTGCTTTCCTCAGAGCTTGGCTGCTCTGTGCAGATCAACAAAATCTAAAACCTAATGTCATAAGTGACAAAAATTGTGAAAGCTATAAATAATATAAGAGCTCATTAGATCGCCCAGATAAAGTTAGTGTTGCTTAAAAATATTATAAAACAGTGTAGATAGCCAGCATCAGCTCAACAGCACTCACTGTCTTGAGGTCAGAAAATGTAAAACCGAATAAAAGTAAACACCATGTATGCTTTAAATTGTTTTAAACCAAAAAAATCAATTCAGGGACAGGCAAATGATGTTTCCCTAAAAGTAGTACAGAGGATCCAGCGGTCTGTGCAAGATGAAGCCACTGTTAAGTATCTGTAATGCCCAAACGGATTCTTTTGTCCACTATTAATACCTTCCCTCTTAAAGCATCAGACAAGGAAGAGATGACCACCTTCCTGCATCTCAGTCTGTGGATTTAAATTACAGATTACATTCGGTCCATAATTATCCAATAGACACATGCCACAAAATCCAAGATTTGTAATCCATTGATGTTCCGGTGATCATCAATAACTGCAGAACAATTCCACCAAAATAAATAAACAGCCAACACAGATTCAGAAGTGCACAGAGGGATTACATGGGTGAAAGCATTATGTCATGATGTTTCTGCTTTGTAATCCGTCTTGTTCATTGTTTTAGGCTTAGGTATGCCCCCCAAACATGCACCGCCCTGGAGGGAAAAGAGAGGGAGAGAGGGAGAAAAAGAGGGAGAGACAGAGAGCGAATGAGAGAGAGCAAGAGAGAAATATTATTATGGGTTTACTTTTTAAGAAGCAAGCAACCTATTTGACAGAAATGATCTTTGTCCATCATAGGTAAATCCAGTAAATTGACCCTTGTTCTCTGGAATCTCTGAAAAACAACCACTTATCAGTTTGCACAAATCACATTATGACACGGATGAAAGTTCTGAGTCAGCAATATAACAGGCACAGGCCAAACAGTCTCTTTCTCAAGACAGAGTGTGAGGCAAGAGTTCAATGGGGTTGAGTGGAAGAGATTACAGCCTAAATACAAAGTTCATTGTTCTAAATGACCGCAAGCAGAAGTGCAAGTGAGAGAGACTGTGAGAACGAGACAATCTCTGCGTGACACACAGTCACGATGTTTTAGTGACATCTTTGTTAAAAAACGTTGACTAATGGGAGTACTGCACTCATGTGGCGTCTGCCCACCCACCTGTGGTTAAACACACATCCCGTCCTGTGGGCAGAGGATGGGTGGACAACAGCCAAACACTACAACAGCATAATCTCCTTCACAATTTGTGCCCTATGGTCCACTGATGGCAAATATTTAAAAAAACAGAAGAAGGTGCAGATTTAGAGTCTAAACTCGAACACACAACACATCTAATCCTCTTAAAGTTCAAATTTTTTATCGCAGCTGAGGCAGAACTAATATCGTGTATAATTTCAGCAGCACTCGGATTTGTCATGTTCAATGCCGCAATGTTTGTGTCTTTGAAATTGAGGGTGTGGACGGCGCTTAAAAAGGGAAAGTGACCCCAGCTCTTACAATACCACGGCGTAACCAGGAAAGCATGTATTCTTTACTGCCTTCGTACAAACACTCATTAAAGCTGTAAGGGGAGGAAGGAACAGAAACAAGGCCATCAAACTCTCCCTTCATATTCACACATATACACAGAGTACTGCATAAACCTTTTTTTTTCTTTTTTTTTTTTTTTACAGTAACCTCCCTTGTTTAATAGATTACACATTTGCCCTGGGGTCAAAGCTGCTTTCTTGAGTGGGTAATAAAAGATATCAAGGAGAAACAAGGTCTGAAAGGTTCTGATTATCAAATGAAAGTTAGAGATAACCTCAGCACTCAAATACCCAGGCGAACTTCTTTCTTTCTATTACACCACAATAAGCATGTATTAAACACAATAAGTGCATATTATTGCATTAAAGGCAGTTAGGTTACAAACAGTGGCCCTATATCTGGCAATGAACGCGCTTGACAATAAAAATAGTCTATCTGTAATTTAAATGGCTGGTTAAAACTTAACTTAAGTATAATTTAACAAAATACTGAGTAAAACAGAGCAAAGCTTATTCTGAAACAGTTTTTATATGGTTGTTTGAGCTTGCTTCACTTTCCAAGACAGCTGAAGTGGTGGGTTTGTTGTGATCTGAGCTCCCACCACCCATTAACCTTAACCAGGGCCTAAATTCACCTACACACATTTAGACAAAAATAATGTTCACAATACAGTTCAGTTTATACAGACAAACCATCTGATAAATCAACCGAGGAGTGAACCTGCTAGCCTGCTAGCTTTACTTATGATTAGGCCAAATACCACAAGTGTCACACAATCTGGGAAAATATTTACACTCGATAAGATGCAGATAACAACCCTCTACTTAGTACATAAGAAACTTGTACTGTTAAGGATATTAAACATATTAATTTAACTGTAAGAGTTGATCTGGTTTACACCGTCGTCAACTACAACACTGAGACTCTACTGTCTTAAAGTACATCTTGTAAAGCCCAATTTGGGCCAATTCAGAAGGGAAACGAACAAAACATAATCGTCCTCTGTTGACAGGAGTTCCAAATATACTTACAAATACAAAAAAGAGCGAAAAAGCAAGTAAGCAAAGCAGAACGTGCCTCATATTTGTGTCCGAGGGGATTCTGTCCCTCCGAGTTCAGACAGGAAGACTGTCCAACCGGTGGGCGGGCGCAGCTGCTTGATTGACAGCAGATGTAGCCAATCACAGGCGCCCTGAGACCATCTGATTAGCATGTCGTACCTGACGCGGAGTCTTTTGAACAACGATTAATAGCATGCCAAAAAATTGGGTTATGGTGTAAACCGGGCTCGTGTTCCGTCGTATATTATTTTTCAAATATTTCCTTTCTAGCTATACATTGTTTTTGGCTTGGGGAATGTATTTTCTTTCCGTAAATATTACCTTTCACCTAATATCTACGCCAATGAGATAAAGACATCGTGGAACGTGTCAAATGATTGACAGCGAAGTGTGTCCAATCACGGAGCGGAAAATGGATTAAGTGGGCGGGACTAGCAAATGGGGCGGGGTCCCGCGTCCATCTTTAATGTCCAGCATTGAGGAGGCTGACGAGAAGAAAAAAAAAAACAGAGTGCATACTGAGTTAAGGAAGACTTTGGTCGGGACATTTTTATCGAATATCACACATATTTGCAGAGATAAGGTAGAGGAAAGTGTGTTTTTAGTAAGTGTGGAGTGTAAATGTGTGTGTTGGTGTGAACAGGCTAGCTTTGTTAGCATCACTGTTTCCTGCAGCTAGTGTAGCACTAACCGGGCGTGTTCCAATACTCCTCTCCCTATACGAGACACTTAGACTTATCAGTTGTTCATTTTTGTGTTTTAACTGTAACTCTGAGCTCGTTATTTTAATTCTGCTCTTATTTACTTGCTTTCTAGTTACATTAATTGTTTACCTAATAGTTACTTTGACAAGAGATTGAGTATTTTTAAGCAGAAGCATAGAATCCTAGTTTCTGCAGAATTGTGTCCTAATTAGTTTTAACTGGAACATCTGATTATAAGTTCTTCTTATCACTGTGTTTTGATTAGAACAACCCATGGTCTTTGTGATGGTCAGCTAGTGAGTAGAGTGTTTTGGCAGCTGTAGTGTTACAACTCTGAATAGAACTTTTATGATAAGATGATATTAGATCGTATTTTATTAGTTCCACAAGTGGGAAATTTGCATTGTCACAGCAGCAAAGTGGACTGTACAAAACAAGAACGTAGAAGCAGCATAACCAATTGAATAAAAGCTTAGTTTCATTATGGTTCTTAGTTACTTGTATTTGATTTAGAATTTGTGGAGCTTGTGTTTAGGGACATCTAGTGTCCTGATGGTTAGAGTTGTCCCTGCGATCAGAAGGTTGTGAGTTTGAATCCCAGGAGTGCTAGTGGCACCACTCACCCTTGAGCAAGATACCTGGCCCGTTGCTGGCAGCCCACTGCTTAACTTGGTAAATGGGTTAAATGCAGAGATAGAATGTCAAACTGTTCACACTGTGTGCTGTGGTGTGTTTACCTTACTGTTCTTCAGCTCTCTGGTGCTCTGTGGTTCCCTAGATTGGTGTACACGAGCAAAGAACACTTATTAGAACACGGTGACGCGTATTGGAACGCGCCCGGAGCTTCATGTTTAGCGAGATAACCATTAGCTACCTTTAACATTGGTACGTTTCATAGTAATTGAGGTATAACGTCAGTGGTTGGATGCATTAATGGAACTTTTCTCGAATAGTGAACATGGACGATCTATTTAGCTGAGGCGATAGGAAGCCAGAAAACCAAAGAGAGCCGCTAACCCGCTAGCTAAACCCACAGGGACTGAGAGAGCCAGGCTAGCTCGCTAACGTAAACATGCTAAGCTAACGAAACGGACTTGTGGCTCTGACAGCACAGACTCGAAGATTTTATCATTTAGCTGAAACTGTTCTTAATAACTATACAGATTGGTCTTCTGTAGGCTCTGTTGTGTTATCACTTAAAACACTGAAGCTATTTCAGCTTTGTTCATTATGCAAGTTAGGCTGTGTTCAGCAAGCTAGAGTCTACAGTTTATTTGTTTATATTATGAAAGTAAACAAATTGCATTCTAGGTATCCACTCAGTAGTCTTGTGTATGTTAATCTTTTTCTTTGCATTTGTGAGTGGCTGCTGATTGCACCCCTTACCATGTGTTTACCTTGCACTGTAATTCACATCACTGGACATTAAATAATCCCAAAATTCATCTTATTCTTCTGTATTCTAGTGACAGAAGGTATGAAGACAGTTTCATAGCGAAGCCATGGCTGACAAGAGAAAACTCCAAGGTAAGAAAACACTGTTAGTTGTTTTTGATGTTTCTCCCCTTATGTTGTACTGTACTGACTGCAATGAACCACATTTTTTTCGTAACTTTTTTTGTGATGTGTCCTTAAAAATATAACAGGTGAAATAGATCGGTGTTTGAAAAAAGTCGCAGAGGGGGTGGAGCAGTTTGAAGACATTTGGCAAAAGGTCAGATGTCTATGTGTGAAGTGATTCAATAATCAAAATAAGTGAGAAGTTGTAATAATTGTCAGAAAACTTTATAGTGATATCCATCATGTTTGTTATTTTCAGCTTCATAATGCAGCAAACGCCAACCAGAAGGAGAAATATGAGGCCGATCTTAAGAAAGAGATTAAAAAGCTCCAGGTGAGAATGAAAATAGTGCAGGTTTCTGCCCGAGATGGAGATTGATTATTTATCTAGTCACTTGCTGCTTTTCACAAATTTGAGAGTTACTTTTAAATGGAGCAAGTGAAAAACTCACCATTTTCTTATGGACTAAACAGCACAGTACACAAAAGTATTTGAAAGGAAATAGTTGTTACTGCCAGCATTCTCTATGTAGACCTAACTGTGTCCCAAACATTTTTTTCTTAGCGGCTACGAGACCAGATTAAGACATGGGTGGCATCCAATGAAATCAAAGACAAACGGCAGCTAGTGGAAAACCGAAAACTTATTGAGACGGTAAAAAAAAAAAAAAAGAGTATATATATACATACACACATCACAGTATTCTGTTATTTTTGTATCCTCACATAACTGTAGTGTTTGTTTATGAATGAAGCGCTGATACAATGATCAGATGTCACTAGCACTATAAATCTATGTGATGCATTACAACATGCTGGTAAACTCACATGGTCTCAACCTTCTGGATTATTTTTTCTCAGCAAATGGAACGATTTAAAGTAGTTGAGAGGGAGACCAAGACGAAGGCGTACTCTAAAGAAGGGCTCGGCTTGGCTCAGAAAGTGGACCCGGCACAGAAGGAGAAAGAGGAGGCAGAACAGTGGTTGACGGTAACTTGCTCCTTACTGTTTACTACTTGTTAGTGACAGATTTGAGTAAATCTGAAATATATATATATATATATGGTTTTGTTCTCTTTTGCAGAACACAATAGACACACTAAACATGCAGGTGGACCAGTTTGAGAGTGAAGTGGAGTCTCTCTCTGTTCAAACAAGAAAGAAAAAGGGAGATAAAGAGGTAAGTTTCCAAGCAGTTGCTCCTGACATACCAGCTGGTTAGTATTTATAAAATGGTGCTAAAATGTGCTGCTATAGTGTCATCGTGCATAGAAGAATTCAGACTTAAATATTGTTACATAGTAGCACAGTTTAGCTATGAGTATCAGGAAAAAAAACAGGCTAAGGATTTATATGAAGTATGTGATGTACATCTGTGTTTTGTTCAGAAGCAAGATCGTATTGAAGAGCTGAAGAGATTGATTGAGAGACACCGCTACCACATTCGCATGCTGGAGACCATCCTGAGGATGCTGGACAACGACTCTGTGCAGGTGGAGGCCATCCATAAAATCAAAGATGATGTGGAGTACTACATCGACTCCTCACAGGACCCTGACTTTGAGGAGAATGAGTTCATCTATGATGACCTGGACCTGGAAGACATACGTAAGTCTTTGTGGAGAGGATTAAATGTGTCAGAATGCGAGGTGCAATTATATTTGAATGTTACATGTAGTTTAAAATTGTACAGTTTAACATCTACACTTCCTCCTCATCTCTCTTTCTCTAGCGCCATCTCTCATGGCCACTTCTCCGCAGGGACACAACGATGAGGAGATGTTTCTCCAGTCCAGCAGCACTCCCACTTCCACCACCTCGTCTTCCCCCATTCCTCCATCTCCAGCGACGGGCACCACTGTAAGCCTCTCTGATTCCTTCCTTTCTTCCATTTTCTTGAACAGAAAATAGTTGATTTTATAATTGTATGTTAGAAGCACATAATGAATTAAACATTATAAATATAACCTTGAATTTGCGCTTGTTTTTTTCTGACGTATGTGTTTGTCTGTCCCTGTTTTGGTTAGGAGAACTCTGAAGAGGAGAAGAAAAGAGGGCGATCTACAGACAGCGAAGTGAGTCAGGTGGGACCTGGACTAATGACACCTTAATTATGGAAACATGTTGTTCATTGCACTGACCTTTCTTTTGCTTTTCTTTTTCATCGCTTCCACCAGTCTCCTGTGAAGAACGGCAATCCCTCTCTCTCCTCTTTCTCTTCATCCACCTCCTCAGGGTTTTCCTCCTCCTCCTCCCTTGTATCTATGGCTACTGTTGTTGGTGGCACAACAGCAGTCTCTGGGGGTGGTGGCCTCCTGGGCAGTTTCAGCAGTGCGGTGCAGCAACACCCACCGCAGTCTTTACAGCAGCAGGCGCAGGCCAAGCTCTTGTTTTCCTCTGGGCCGTCCAACAATGCCCCTAGCCCACCCAGCCACCCCAGTATACCTGCCTCCACAGCACCCTCTTTGCCTAGCTCAAGCACCCCAGGCCTGACCACCTCTAGCTCTCAGTCCCAGGTCTCTACGGTGCCTAGCACGGGTGGATCAGGCCTGGGGCTGAGTTCAGGGCTGGGGCTGAGTCTGGCAAAAGGGGGTGTGACTGTGACCAGTAGCAGCAACAGCAGTAGCGTGGCTCAGATGCCTGGACTTGGCTTGGCAGGGATAACCAACTCGCACAGCACCATGGCAGGCCTTTTGTCTGGGTCTACTCCTGCTCCATATGCCCAGGCGGCTGCTTGTGGCACCACAAGCAGCGCCCCCGGTGGACCCGTGGGGAATAGCAGCAGCAGCAGTGGGAGTGCCGTGGTGGCAGTAGGCGGGACAGGAACAAGCACAGGTGCATCCACTAATGGAACGAGTGCAGGGACAGGGCTGGGGCTGCTTGGCTCCAGTCCTGGGCATGGAAGTCTCAGTGGGGGCATTCTGAGTCTGGTTCCGGGGCAGACGCCACTCCAGGGCCCTCCGCAGGTACCCATGAGCCCTGTGGGCACAGTGCCAGGAGGATCAGTGGGTGTAGGGGTGTCAGGAGGAAATGGAGGTAGTGCAGCACCAGGAGGAGGTGTTGGGGGTAGCATGGCTCCTGCCAGACCACCCAGTGTCATCAAACAGAATGGAGGAACAAGTGAGTAATCTTAAACACTGAATGTATCCCCTTCTGTGTTTGTTGTGTCTAATGAGTCTAGTAGTTGTCATCACCTGTTTTGATATGCATTTAATTTACATCTAGTACAACTAGTTGTCTATTTTAATGTTTTGTATTTATAAAAAATGTAAAGGATTTTTTCCTCTACATATACACTTTGACCAGAATTTCTCATGCAAATGATTCAAATCACTAATGTAAGTCTCTGGGGATTTTAAGACCCTCTAGCTTATAGTGCAGTCGTGGGAGACAGCAACTCCGACTCCTCTCTCAGCAGTGCCAGCCAATCCCAAAACAGCCAGCCCTCTTCCACCAGCTCATCAGTGAATCAAACGTGAGCTAACTTTATTGCATTCCTAAATATACTTTCAAATTTGGTGTGTGTAAATCAGACTTGGTCATTCTCCTTCTCTCTCACAGTCTGGATAATGGCCTACTGAGCTCCATCACTCTGCCCCCCTCCTCCCAGTCGCCTTCTTTTTCAGACAGCACCCCAGGTGGCGGGAGTTTGCTTAATGGGCCACACTCCTACACACCCAGCACAGAGGGCATAAAGGTTAGGGTTCAACTTCCAGACTTTTTGCTTACAAAGCTGTCACTGTGTGGGGCTGTAGATGCTGGTTGTTGGTTTTTGTTACTGTTATAACTGGTACCATTGTTCACTACTGTATAATAGGAATCATCAGATTTGGTTTTGAAGAGTTTGATCTATTAAAACACTTACCTGTTAATTACCTGGTTTAGTAAAAGCTCTTGAGCAGGTAAATTACTTATCCATGCGGGCCTCTAGCCCTCCTGGACTAGTATTCATGCTTCCTTTTGTAGTAAGTGCACCATAATGTGCTTGAACAGTGAAGTGTCCTGCATAAAGCAGGATTTGCTGTGAGTGCAAGTGATTCACTTCAGTTCATGTTGGTTCCTTGGCATCTCCTGCAGGCTCCGGAGCCTCTGAGCTCTCTGAAAGCAATGGCTGAGAGGGCAGCTCTGGGATCAGGCCTGGATGGAGAAATCCCATCACTTCATCTGACTGACCGAGGTACTGTATTTAAAAAAAAAAAAAAAAACTCTTTTTACTTTGCCAGCAAGTTTGGGTAATGGGTTTGTGCAGTAATATACATGCCCCCTATTCATTATAAGGATTTGATTAAGGAATCTCTCCATCCAGACATGTAGGCACATGGGTGGCTGTTTCATTTTGAATACTCAGTGGTATAAAACCTCTTTAAAAGAACTGCTCAGAAAATAACAACCCCTCCTTTACAACAAATGTTGATGAACAGACTCCAAACATATCTTGACTGCAGTTTATTTCTTTAGTTTTCCCTAGTGCAACAAGGCATATGTGGCTAAGTAAAGGAATCTTGTACTATGCTAATTACTGCACACTTTCTTCAAACCATGCTGAGCTGTTAAGTAATCTTAAATAGACTTAATGACCAGCATCTCATATAGTTAAAACAGTAGTAGCAGCCACCTTGAATCCTGAATTTGTGTATTTTGGCCATTGTGTTGTAATGTCTTTAGGTCTCGCTGTCTCAGACCTGTTTTCAGGGAACACAGCCCCTTCTGGGCCCCCGGCAGCCCCCCCGCCTGCTGTGACCGAGGTTAACCTCCCACCCTCCCTGGGGGCATGTCCTCTTGGCCCCACTCCTCTCTCCAAAGAGCAGCTCTACCAGCAGGCAATGCAGGAAGCGGCCTGGACACACATGCCCCATCCGTCCGACTCGGAGAGGATCAGGTGTGGACATGAAGACCCTGTTTAACTTGACGTACTGTCGTGTACTCATTTAAGGAATTTAGACACAAGGAATTTAATACACATGCTTTGATATGTAAATGCAGTTTACATTCAACGCACATGATGGACTTATAGAATTAGTGAAGCTATGTTCTTGACTACCTGATTACCATTGTGGTTAATTTGGTTCTCCTTGTCCCTGTAACTGCAGGCAGTACTTAATGAGGAACCCCTGTCCTACTCTGCCCTTCCACCACCAGATGCCCCCCCATCATTCAGACTCCATAGAGTTCTACCAGAGACTGTCAACTGAAACACTCTTCTTCATTTTCTACTACTTGGAGGTTTGTCTCTCTGAGAGAGAGTATATGCTATATGTAGGGATGGGTATCGAGAACCGGTACTAACTGGTTAAACCGGTCAATATTGAAATATCAAGAAGCTCCTGGACAATGGCATTGATATTTATGCAATGTTAATGCAGTCTAACATAGCTGGGATTTTCAGTAGGAGGGATGGGAGCAATGGTCTGCACATCAATACCAGACAATTGTAGCAATTGCTCCTCCCACACATTGTGTGTGTGTATATATTTTTACTAATTTTGTAACAAATAACGTAAATTCAGCTATATTTCCATATAAAAAAAAGCTATACATTTTTTGGTACTGTCCAGAGAACACAAAGAAAGCGCATCTTGTGATGGTGACATACTGCTGTACTCAAAGGCGGGAGGTTTGAAAGTAGCTAATCCGAGAACGCTATTTATTTCTCCTTGCTGCTGATTGGCTGCTGTCCTTTGACGCAGCTGCAGTACAGAATTTCCCCCGTGGAGTGTCTCTCGAGTGTTCTCGTGTTTTTCATTTTGTTCTTCTTAAAACCCTGTATTTTTATTACTGTGAATTATACGAATTCATTACTGTATTTACCAAAGAAAACATGCGTGCATGAATTACAGTGCAGTCTATATAGGGGTAATATCGGTATTTTACATTCTAGCACTGCGGGAGACAGTTCAGTGTAAACTGTACGGATACGGGTTTACCTTTACATTTTCTTTAAAAGTAATGTATTAAGCTGATCTCTGCGTTATATGAGGACTATCATGGCTGAAGAACATTGTTTTTGTGTGTTCTAGGGCACAAAGGCACAGTATCTGTCTGCTAAAGCCTTGAAGAAGCAGTCATGGAGGTTCCATACTAAGTACATGATGTGGTTCCAGAGGCACGAGGAACCCAAGACCATCACTGATGAGTTTGAGCAGGTAACTCCGCAAACTAAAGAATGCTCAGCACTATTTAACACAAAGAGCATATCAATAATTTGAATGACTGTAAATAGTCAAAAGTTGAGTTAAATAAGTTCTTAATATTTAATGGCATGGTATATTTTCTTAATATTGGAAATATACCATGCAGCAATGTAAACAATATTATACATCTCAAATTGTGCCTTAATGGAGCAGCTATTTCCAGGTTGCTCTAACTTTTTTTTT
This sequence comes from Bryconaethiops microstoma, assembly GCA_037577275.1. Taxonomy (NCBI): domain Eukaryota; kingdom Metazoa; phylum Chordata; class Actinopteri; order Characiformes; family Alestidae; genus Bryconaethiops; species Bryconaethiops microstoma. The sequence goes on from JBBJLS010000006.1 coordinate 19,705,215, forward strand.
TCTGTTTCTCTGCAGGGCACGTACATTTACTTTGACTATGAAAAGTGGGGCCAGAGGAAGAAGGAGGGTTTCACATTCGAGTACAGATACCTGGAGGATAGAGACCTACAGTGACAGCCAGGACAGACGAACAGGCGGCGAGAGAAAGAGACAGAAATTGCTACGACAACTGCTGCTGTTGACATTCCAAGGTTGAACTCCATGTTATGGTTAGAGCTGGATGTAATGTAGGCCTTTTTCTTTAAAAGAGAGAGTGCAAGTGAATGAGAGAGAGAGATGGAGAGAAGGGGTCGAGTGCCTGTTTACATGCAAACATTTTAAAACCTTTTGAGTTTCCCCATCCCCTTATTTCTGTTTTAATTGATCCCCCAAGGAGAAAAAAAGGAAAGGAATGATTGGAAGTAAAGATATACAAACACATCCTATACGTAGATTCTTCAGTGGAGTGCTGCAGTAGCCAGTATTAGAAAGCCTCAACCTTTTAGATCCTGACTTGGATGTATAAACAGGCACTATGCGAGCTCTTATCTAATGCATTTATGATTAGTAGTTGATCTAGGCCCCTCGGGGAGAGTAGGCATTGTGATTTTTGCCTTGCGAGATAACGAGTCGACAATTAAATTGCTATGCAATTGAACTCTTCTCGGCCTCCCTCCATGTACCACTACCTGAACGTGGTTTTATTAGACCGTAACAGATGGCGTTGATATTAAAGTATTGTTTTTGTAGCATCTATCTCAAGTGTAATTCGCAAGCAGAAGGGCTCGAAGCTGTTGTCCAGATGACTTGCGTGTGATTTGTGTCTGTTTAATAATATGGCATGAACGATCTCACTTAAGAAATCTAATAAAAGAGAAATATTAATATGTAAAGTTCAAAGCTTTATATTTTGTTTCTTTTAGGTTTTGTGGCTTTTTTGTCATGTGGATGTTCTAGAGCACCAAGAAATTCTTTCCCAGCCTTTAAGTTCTCAAAGCTTCCTTACAGAGATTCCTGTTCCCAGTTCTTGGTCAATTTTCACTGAAGAATCATTGTTCTAAGCCACCCCCCAAGAGTCTCCTTAATTGTATTTCATTTTTCATTCATTTTTTTTTTCCTTTTAAAGAGAGGAAGAGTAACCGTGTATTCAAATGAGTAAAGCTACAATAACTATGACCAGAATTTGGAAAAAAAAAAAAAAAATCAGCACAAAGACTGAACACATGCAGCTGATCTGTGAATTTTAAAAAAGTATAAATTACATTCTCATCCTTGCCTTTTGGACATTGTGAGGACAACATTGCACATGTCCTTTGGTAAGGCTTGGGGGGAGGGGAGGGGAGAGATTGTAAAATTTCAATAAAATACTTTTGTGAACCAGACTCCTGCTTCCTGTCTTAGATGGAGTTGTGGCATATTGGTCAGGGTATGGCACATGGATACTTTTACTTAACCAGCTCGCATAGAATTACTTTTAATCAAACAGGAATTCTTTTAGCTTCATTTAAAAATGTTTACATCAAGTTTTTACTTCACTGTGCAAGTCACAATTCACACACTTAATAAACTTAGTCATATAGCACTGCTTGGAAGTATATAGGTAACTCACTAAGAATTAGCCAGGCTGTAGTGTTTGGCAGGATTAAGTCTGACAGCTGATCTGGTTCAAACAACAAAGATGGTTATCTTTGTTAATCTCGTCATTTCACCAGTGTTTTCAAGCAACTGCTACAACTTGCACTTCAGCCTGTTCCAAAAAAGGGGTAAGTTTGTAACATTTGTGCTCTAATTGGATGAAGTTGGCCACAAGGCACCTGTGGTCAACAAAAGTAAATGTGTTGGCCAGTAAAGTTGGGGTGCATGACCTACACATCGTATATTACTGAGGTGCTTTTCTATTTTTAATACATTTTTGGCCTTTATTTTGTATATTTAATGTAAATATTGTGTGCGTGTGTGTAAGAAGAGTAGAAGTCCAAATCTGTCAAACTAAATATCGCTATTCCGCGATTCTAAACCTCCAAAATACATAGACCTGAGATAATGGCCAATAGTAGCTGAGAATAGAATGCATCAGCAGAGCTTGTGGATAAGTACTGGAGCATATTAATATTGGGTAAGTCTGGTCCTAGTTCATGAAAATTTTAGTTTCTCTGCTAGACAAAGACAGTGTTAAACAGCACAGTGTGAACAGCATGAAATTGTTCTCTGCCTTTAACCCATTCCCCAAGTGAACAGTGGGCAGCCAGGAACACAGCACCAGCAGTGTGCTGGCACAGTACTTAGGTCCAGGGTACCTCAATGGTGCCACCAGCAGTTATGGGTTTCAAATCCACAGCCTTACAACCACAGAGGCAACTCCCTAACCACCAAACCACCAGCTGCCCTTAGGGCAAATTTGTCTCATTTTTGATACTACTAAAAAATAAAAAAGTTCCACAACAAAGTCCCTTTCTCCTCCACATTTATTAAAAACAAAAAACATCCCACCTTAATAAATGAATTTGCGTCTAAAACAAACAAAAAAAAAACAAAAAAAAAACAACCCCACTGAAACACAGTTGTCTTCTCACAGGGACTTACAAAATTGTCCACAACAGTGCCAGGTCAAGTCTGTGCATATGTGATGGTTTTAGACTCACACTTTGCCATCTCCCTCTCTCTTGACTTTGAGGAACTCTGCCATATTGGAGAAGTATTTCTGATTTGCCTCAGCCACCTTCTTTTCTGCTGCTTGTGGGTTGACAATCTCCAAACCCTTCAGTGAGAGTAAAGCGAAATCACCACCAGAAAACAAGACTGCAGCAGCATTATCTGTTTGGTTATACTAGCTGAAGGATTTGTAAGCAAGTACACCCATGTAGGTGGGTGCTCATATGAACCTCTTATTGTGTGTGTACAATTGTACATACCTGTAGTGGGGTGAATGCTACACTGGAGCTCGTTCCTGAAGATCTGTCTCTTACTGTAGACTTGCCACCATAGGTCATGCTCTGCTTCTGCAATGTCCGCTATAACCCCCCCACCACACACACACACACACGATAAAAACAAACACGATTCTTCAAATAATCTACTCAAAGCTCTGCAGACTATACTTCTCATATGATTGTCTATAAAAATGTTTTCCTCTTGATAGAAATAAAATAAAAACAATACATTAAAAATATGAACAATAACCACCACCAGTACCTGCAGAGATTTGGAGATGCGGGCCTTGGTGGCATCGTTGACCTGCGCCTGTCTCACTCTGCCACTGCCAGACTTCCCTAGCTGACCCAAACTGAAGCCCAGATCCTCTTGATAGGCATCATCCTCAATCTAAGAGACAGACAACCACCTCACAGTACAGAAGCTGCTCAAACGGAGGGGTAGGAGATAAAGCACCCGTATAAAAAAAAAAAAATGTGAGGAAGCTCGGCATGAAGCATGATCCTATATTCTGATTTTATGATTGATTAATCTTATTTATGACCACATGTTCAACTGTGCACTGTGTGGGATTTCCACTGACCTCTGCAAATGTCATTCTGTTTGCATGTTTCCTGATCTCTGTGAGTCCCAACCTCTCCTTCATCTTACGATACCTAGAGGAACCAATACATGTGAGTCAAAACCAGGTTGGCCAATCAGTCGATAAAAAAATAATTGAATAATTAAATAAAATCCACCACATCCCACCCCATACCTTCTTCCCCCTCTCTTCTTCCTTGAAGGGTCCAGTGGTGCTGGAAGCGGTTTCACTTGTTTGACAGGTGGCGGCTCCTGCCACTTATCAAATTTCCGCTCGATTTCCTCCTTTAGGTCATACCCAACCTGCACACATAGGTTTATTTTTACTGATACAGTCTGAGTTTGCTTTTGTGACTGCTGTTGTATTTAACTGTTCCAGCGGGAGGGCAGTGCAGATTTCTTCACCTTGCCATCCGCACTCTCGTGAAAACTGTCCACACGAGCCGCCAGCGTGCACTTAGCCGACACCAGCCGTGCTGCCTTTCTCCTCAAATCCTAAAAAGGTACAAAAAGCAGAATCTGAGTAAAAGAAATACCCATCTGTTGATAAAATACTTTACAAGTTCACATTCTCTGTAGTGTGGTATACACTTAAATCAGGTAACCTTACTACCTTTAGATTTTGGGTTCTCTACTGAGATATACAACCCCAATTCCAATGAAGCTAGGACGTTGTGTAAAACGTACATAAAAACAGAATACAATGATTTGCAAATCCTTTTCAACCTATATTCAATTGAATACACTACAAAAGCAAGACATTTAATGTTTATACTGATAGTGTTTTTTTGCAAATCTTCACTCATTTTGAATTTGATACCTGCAACACGTTCCAAAAAAGCTGAGACAGGGACAGCAAAAGACTGGGAAAGTTGAGTAATGCTCAAAAGCACCTGTTTTGAACATTCCACAGGTGAACAGGTTAATTGGAAACAGGTGTTTGTCATGATTGGGTATAAAAGGAGCATCCCCAAAAGGCTCAGTCGTTCACAAGCAAGGATGGGGCGAGGTTCACCACTTTGTGAACAACTGCATGGCAAATAGTCCATCATCAATTGTCCATAACATCATCAAAAGATTCATAGAATCTGGAGAAATCTCTGCACGTAAGCAGCAAGGCCGAATACACAACGTCCCAACTTCATTGGAATTGAGGTTGTATAATGATAAGTAGTCAACATAGTATATTGCTTGATTTGACCCAAAAATCTAACATAACTGGCACAAAATGGCAACCACAAATTCAAGTTTCAATGCCTGGATTCTAGTTGTTTCTGCAAATTGCAGCAATTCACTTGGTTCTCTTTTCTTTAGCTTTAAACAGTCTGTAAAAAGACAGCTCCAATTTCAAGCTGAATGTATTCTTACAGTCAATCACACAACATCTCTTGCCCATTTACGATGTGTGTGTTTTACGGCATTTGAGCTGAACACTAATGCTGCCACTTCATAAGCTAGAGTTTCAGGCACTCAGTGGGTGTAACCAGTGTTTTACACCCACTGTGACATCACATACATTGCCTCAATTGCTATTTCAGAGCCAGTGATATATTTTTGGAGGCTATAGAAGTAAAATGCACACTTTTGGACACACTTGACTTGAAGGCAACATTTATAGGGACTTCATAACATATGCATAAGCACTGAATAACATTTAAAATGCAATACTTGAGTATTTTTAACCCCTCATGCCAATTATCACAAGATGGCAAATCATACCGACAATGATGACATTTGACATTAGGGCCCTTAAAGTGAAGTGGTGGATATTTCCATGTATAGCACAATTATAAAGAATCCCTCCAACATGATGGAACTCATAAATTTAAAACACCTAATTAAAAACATCACACATCAGTTCCGTTTAAGATGCAGCATTCACACAGTCAGGCATTTGCTTCGAAAAACATCCTTTGTCATCTTACAATTTCAGACATAAGTTCAACATTCATACATGTATAAAAATGTTATGAAAATGTTAAACGCTTGTGTGCCGTGTTCCTGGGTGATACGAGGTGCAATTGTCCTGAACACACAGAGTTTGTCGGCCTGTTGTTATTTAATTCTATTTTTAATTGTAGAAGCAACGAAATCATCCAGTAAATTTATAGACAATGTGTACAGACAATTTTGACAGTATTTTTACAGACCGTGCATTTACAGTGTAACAGTGCTGGCATGACTTACGTATTGAAAAATAAGAAAGCGTTTCATTAAGTTGAGTTTAATTGATCTATCTGACTCTGAATCTGAATCTATGTGTCAGTATTTGATTAAAATACTCATTCTGCAATAGCTCATTCTGCCTCTTCCATAACTTCATGACACACTTTGTTCAAGAGTGACCCTCAGATATTGGCATGTAAATGAACGTGTCAGGGGAAATAATTTGATAAGAGCCAGTTAAACTGACCACCTGCCTGTGGCCTCATCTGGGAGTCTGGTCCACTATTAACTTTGACCTGGCTTTAGAACTTGTGCTCTTTTCTAATAATGCAACATCAATGCCAAATTAAGTGACAAATCAATAAGGAAATTAGCCAGGTGTTAATGGGGAGAATGGCTATTTTGGGCTTCTAGAAAGTACAATGGATTGATTTTTGAACAGGGCATATTGCCTTTAATTGCTTTATTTTTAAGTCAAGGGTCAAGTCTTAGGCCAGGAGTATTCAAATGCAAAATTAACCCTCATTTAACCCTCATATTGTGTTCCGGTCAAATCAGACTGATTTTCTAAATTTCTCTCAAGATATTGCAGTTAATTTCATCGATTTTTTCCAAGGTTCCATGACTTTCTTTACACAAGGCACTGGAATGTATTTGAGAATTTTTATTACATTTTGTGTGGTTTATTGAACTTATAAAAAACTCATGGTGTTCCCCATCAAAAATGACCGGTCAACAGAAATGATTTAGTAAGACTATGATTAGAGTTTAAGAACATTCCCACAGTCCACCATGCTGGTGCCTTTTAGCACACACAAATATACACACACATATACACACACACACACACACACACACCCACACCCACACACACCTACCTTATTAAATGTTACCCATCAACAGTGACTGGGAACACAAAAGATAGTTAAGTCTAAATGAACACTATAGAAGGTTTAAGGTCATTACTACTGACAGTGACCACAGAAGGAAAATGTAAATAGAGGATTTAACAAGTCAGTAGTAAAAAGTGAGAAAAATGTAATGGATTCGATATTATACTTGGTATAGGAGGATTTTGTGTAATTGGTGTTACATGTTTTATTTTCTGCTTTTACCAAAAAATTATGAACTCGTATTTAATGAACATTTTGACTGGAAATTTCAAAATAAACGAAATAGGCGGTGCCTGACTGCACAGCGATGTACTCAATGACAGGAGTGACACATTTTATGATAAATTATGTACCAAGACACGGTTTGAGTTTCACCAGCCAAACTGCAATGCCACTGGTGTTTCACCATAAATTGTATTTAGTCTGGGTTAAGATAATGCTTGATCTGTGTCGTGCTGGTACAAACCAAGGTTTATGTGTTATCTGTCATACACATGGTCCACAAGGCTTTTTGTGAATTAACTAGATAACAAGAGCTGTGCAATAACAAGATCTGTTTTTTTCATTAGTGTCCCAGATGTTAGCTCTCCACAGTCAGAGACACAACCTCTCATGTCTTCAGGTGTGTCCAAGACACGATTTAGCGCCCCTGTCATTTTGATTTTGCGCTGATTAAATGGAATGCTACTATCCTACAGCTGACGTTATGGCTAAATAGATTTTCAACTGACTGTCAGCTGTCACAGTAGGCCTCTTCTATTCCAGATTTGCGACTTACTATGTACTGGTCTTAGCATATCTGTAGTATAATTAATTATGTTCACTTTGGACCCGACCTTGGCTTTGAAAAACCACAGGCAGTTTTGACCTCTAGCTTTTGTAGGGATCATGTTGGGACCTGTTATTGCTGGTGTAATTGAGTTTACTGCATTTTGTTGTAAACCTTCATTTTGTTAATTAATTTCTCAAGGGTGCCTATTCTACCTACACGTTGTTGTTGCAAACACTTTCACAGTGGAATTACTTGGTCATTCTTGGTAATTCTTTTTTTTGATGAATGGGAGATAGATGGATAGATCTTTTATTATCATTATCATATAATTTCATTCGAGAAACAGTTGCCAAAACAGTGCTTGGGATAATGAAATGCCTTTAGATTGAAATGTATTAATATAACCTCATCTCTTTTAATCCGTGGCGTTAGTGCTCCCCTCATATGGTTCTCCCTTCCATGGCATATGCTGCAAAACCCATATTTGCATCCCTGTCTACAATTGGTTTGCACATTTTGTACGTCCTTGCACATTAGAAAGGTGCCACAGACACTTCCATGATTATCTTAAACTCTGTTCCATGTATTCTCAGCTTGAAACAGGAGATCATGGCGGAATGTTGCTTGAAGACAGCGGGTGAGCTCAGAAGAGCTTTCTGTTCACACCATAGTTACAACAAACAGCAGCTGTGCGCTGCCGCTACTAACAGGCTCATATTTCTACTAGTGTTTTAGTAGAGCACATGTTAGGTTTGTGGAAGAGTGGCTTTTAGAGCCTTTCAGGAAAACGCTTCTTTTCACTGCTTTGTCATCACTGGACCAGCTGTTCCTCACAACTGTTCAGAGCCACCAAATAGAAAAAGGTGACCATCCAGATGTTTCCCCAGTTCAACGATTTCTTTGCACTTTTCTAACTAAACTACGTGCTATTTTGAACCTTTTTACAACATTTTCTCTTTCCTGTCTCTAAGAATAACATGTAATGGTTGAATTAAATATTTTAGCAAAAGTTTGTATTTTATTAAAAATATCAATTTTTATAATAATATTCCTATATACTGGCATTGTTAGGACAAAGCCTAGCATCTCCATTTTTATCATTTTTCACTCTCTTGAAAATTCCTTTACACTGTGGAAATGGACATGATCAAAGAAACAATGCCGAATTACCTACCTGCTGGGGAAAAAAAAAAAAAAAATATATATATATATATAATTCTTTCTTCAGTAAAGTTAGCATTTCAGTAATCTTCCCCTCTTCTTGCCAACCAACCAAGGCTATTGCTCACACAGACTCCAACAGTTGCTCCAATTACTGTTTATAAAAACTAGAGACTCCTGCCCTCCAGACCAGTGCTGCCCACCCTCTAACCAAACTACCACTCCAATAAAAGCTGTTGCTACAGGCTCTAAATAATGCTTTATCTACATAGTGTTATTCTTTCATTCACTCTTGGGTTATCTGGTATCGACCAGAGCAGGATATGTTCCCTTTTGAGTCTTGGCTGCTCCTTAGGTTTCTTTCGTCGGCTTTAGAGAGTTTGTCCTTGCCTTTGTCACCCTTGACTTACTCATTTGGGGCTTGGACCCGGATTCTGTAAAGCTGCTTTGTGACAACATCAGTTGTAAAAGCGCTCTATCTGTAAAATTGAAAAGAAATACAAGGTAACTTCTTTGATGTATTTCACTTCAGCAAGCGCTGACATCTGAAGCACTTTGTTGCATCTCTCTCTCTCTCTCTGCTTCATCTCCACCTTACATTATACATTCAGTATCTACATTTTCATTTCATGGTCTTCTAAAGAGATTCTGACATGGGCTTTTTTTCTGGTGGAAGCAACTGTTGCCATTGCTTTGCTGGTTGTGGAAGATGAGCTCTTCTTATCTGTCCAGATTACTTTCCCTTTGAAACAAGATCAGTTAATTCACCAGTCAAACAAATACAGATGGACTGAGAGGAGTACATTTCAAGTATCTTATGAATCACATAAAACAGGAAAGTAGCACGGATGCACGGCAGGAAATTAAAACTACAGTAAAAATTAAATTCGTATTCATGTACCTCATGCAGGTGTGTCTGATCTCTCATTTAAACTGCAGGAATGGCCATCATCTTATATCATCTACAAAGTTTGCTGGTTCTCCAGTATTCCTGTCAGTTAAGTCCGTCTAACTGGACAGTGTCTTTTTGGCAGGTCTTAAACATTTCCTCATTGAAGAAAATAGGGACAGTAATGCTTGAGAATTTTATTAGGGCATTTCTAAAAATCGTAGTCAGGACAGCCAGGGGTCAAAACACAGGCAGACAGGATAATATCAGGAGAATCCATAATAGTAATGGAATAGACAGGCAGGAAGGTCAAAATCAGAGATTCCACTAGACACTCAGAGAACAGAAAAGGCCTAAGAAATGGAGAATTGAGGACTAAGAACTGAGAACATGCACATACTGTACACATACATCTGCCCTTAATAAGCAGGGCTCGCAGTCAAGCGGATTGCATGATCTTTGGGTTTGGCAGAGGTGATCGAGTTGTGCTAAGTCCTTGGGGGTTTTGTTTGGTTTCTGGAATAGCCCGTCATGACATTATGTCTAAGCTCTGTTTTTCTTTGGGTAGTCAGAGCTTCAGATGCTCCAGCTCCCTGGCTAAGTCTCTCAGAACTGCTTTTTTCCTGGAATCCATCCCACCAGACTGCTTTCCCTGGGCCTGTCTCACCAGACTGCTATAACTGGGCACATCTCGTCTAGACTGTCTCTCCCTCCCTTTAGGATGTGGGTGTCACATCACCCATCTTTAGGCTCCCTTTGGGCACCCCCTTCAGCACATGTTCATAAATACACACAGCACACTTTCAATTAGGCACAGGATGTCTGCTTCTTCCTTTTTTCCGTTTTCTATCCTGTCCATTCATCCAGATTCGCCAGTCTGTTCCCTCCTGGCATTTTCTTGACCTTTTCTTTTCCTCGTCCACCTTTCTCAGGTTAATCACCCATTAGAAGCTCATGCTGGGTCACCAGTCCATGTGTGGCAGAGGTTTTTCCCTCCTTGTCTCACAGCAAGTTTTCCACCTGAGGTGGATCATCTGCAGCCTGTCACATTGTAATGGTTAAACTTAGAAAAAACAGTCAGCAGTTAAGCTTTGCCAGATTTATTCAAAGAATTCTCCAGAAAAAGAAAGGTATGTTAAATGAATTGAAAATAAAATTAGAAAAAAGGTAAAATGCTGAAATAAACTCAAAGCCACAGTTTATTCCCAATGGGAATAAATCCCACTCTCTTTTTAATCGATTTGAATCGAAACCATGAAGTTTTAAGTCTCTCAGCAGCATGATTAGCAGCTTTCCCGGCTAAGACAGTACGGTGCTACTCTAATAACAAGCCAAAGGTAACACAGGAAGTCAAAGCTGTCCTCAACATGAAGAAGAAAGTCGTCAGGAACAAGGACAAGGAGGAGATGAAAGCAGCACGGCGGGAGGTGAAACGCTGCTTGAGGGAGGGAAAGGACACCTACGGGAGGAAAGTGGAGAAGAAGCTGAGTGAGAACAATATGAGGGAGGTCTGGGAAGGTGTGAAAACCATCACAGGCCGCAACACCAAGAACAGAGGGGATCGTGAAGAAGGCGAACAAACTCAATAACTTCTTCAATCGGTTTGACCAGCCCACAGCGCCCCCATCCTCACCAATACTAAAGTCCCTTCTCTTTCCTCCCCTCTCCTCCTCAAACTACCCCCCCTCCCCCCACACGCCACCTGGCCTTAAATATGATCTGACCCTGTCTGCTCCAAGAAAAACTCTCCAGGATACGGGTGGACACCTGCCTTGTTGCCAGCGTCCCTTTCTCCGATGTGGTGTGCTGGGGAAGCAGCACTGCAAAAAAGGCTAGAAAAACTGATCAGGAGGGCCAGCTCTGTGGTTGGCATGAAGCTGGATACTCTGGTTACAGTGGCAGAGAAGAGTACTCTGAACAAACTGCTTGCAATTATGGACAATGTCAGGCACCCTCTGCACACTGTTATAAGCAACCAGAGGAGTCTGCTCAGTGACAGGATGCTCCTCCCTAAGTCCAGAACCAGCAGACTTAAAAACTCCGTGCTGAGGGGCAGGAGGACAGAGGAGGACGAGGAGGATCAGGAGCAATTCACCTAAACAATACAAACCGGACAATCAACATTGCAATAGACTACATAACTGTGCAAGCAACCTGTGCAATAATAATTATTTATTATTGAAAATAAACATGACTGTGAAAGAAACCAGTGCAATAATTACTTATTACTTATTATATTACTTATAATTACTTATTGTGCAATAATTATTACTTACAATCACTTATTTTTGCTACCATCCCACAACAATTTTATATATTTTCTTGTTATTCATCTTCTTATATCGGTTTCATTTTCTTACATCGGCTTAGATAGCCTTTCTTTTATTTTTCTAATATATTCTTATAAGTTTATCTTTTCATTCATTTCTTTCTTTCATTTATAAATTTCATTTACAACTATGCCAGTGTACTGCTTCTTGAAACTGAATTTACTGGAGGAATCTTCCTGAGGGATTAATACAGATTTAATCTATCTATCTATGTATCTACCTATCTGATTGGCTCTCAACCAAGTCTGATCCCAAGCTCCCCTGGCTAAACCTAAGGCTTTTATCCCCCTTTCTGCTAGAACTGACACTGTCCAGTATGATTATTTCTGTAATATGTAAACACAGGTGAAAACTATACACAGTAAACCCCCGCTTATCGCAGGGTTTACGTTCCAAGAACACCCGCATATAGTGAACAACTGCAATGTTGTGATCTGGTAAAAAAAATGCCTAAAAATGCCTATTTTTGCAGTATAAACCCTAAATATGCCCCCAGATATCCTCCCAAAGCACTTTCATTTAATTTTAAGCTCAATACATTACCCTGAAAGAAAATGTAAAAGTAAACCCCTATTCGCACTGTACAGTTTACACTGAACTCCCGCAGTGCTGGAATGTAAATACCCCTGTATAGACTGTACTATAATTCATGCATGGGTGTTTTCTTGGGTATAAGCACATAAATACAGTAACGAATTACTTTAATTTACAGTAATGAAAATACAGGGCTTTAAGAAGCACAAAACGGGAAACACGAGAACACTTGAGACGCTCCGGGGCGGAGGAATTCTCGACTGCAGCTGCGTCAAAGGGCAGCAGCCAATCAGCAGCAAGGAGAAATAAATAGCGTTCTCGGATTGGCTACTTTC
>JBBJLS010000006.1:19717886-19746304 GCA_037577275.1 Bryconaethiops microstoma
GTGTGAGATTCCCAAAGGTGGCAGAAGTGGCAGTCCCTTACATCTACTTTCCTGTCAGTTCAGTGGATTGTGAGAGGAGTTTTAATAAGTATAAGACTCTACTCACAGACAAGCGGGAAGCACTTACAGAGATGAACACAAAGAGGCTGACAATCATGTATTTCAATGGTGATTTCTGTGAAAGATGGAAGAATTTAAAATGAACATGGTTCCAGTTCATTATGCATGTGTGCAAAACTTTTTTTTTTTGTATTCCAGGTGTTCCTCATGTTTATTTATTTGATGCATTTTTTATGTTGATTTCAAACGTGAAGCACTTTTAATTAACAAAAGAAAGACTGTTTCTTTATCCTAATGTGAAATACATACTACTGTTTGTTTTGCACAAAAAAATGAATGTTTTTTGTTGTTTACAGTTAAATGTTTTACCAAAGCAGTGAATGTTCTGCTGAACTCCAGTGCTTTGTTGAAGTTGAATAACAGTTAATAAATGTGAGATTTTTTCCTACTGCATTGTTCTTTTTACCCATCCACACCATAATTAGACATTTTTTAGGTGAATAAATATGATTACAATATAAAACACAGAATTCAGAAGAATAAAAATGGAAAAAATGGAATTAAGGAAAAAATAAAATGGATTTCATAGGGCCCTATTTATTGTTTGTCGGTTGTAACCTGCACTTTGTTGAATGTTGTATGTTCGCCAGATGAAAACCTCAGATTCAAGTATATTTCAGACCCATGGATTAAAGCAAAAAAAAGTCATCTGAACGAATTTGTTTTTTTTTTTTAACCAAATGCTCCGCCACCTCAGCCATGCATCAAATTTTAACCCTGTGTTGCCCATTATTCCCTAAGCCCCTTGTTGAGATACCACATAAAAGCACACACCTGCCAGTTCCATCTTTTATCGCCCATTTTATTTAGCCAAGCCCATCTCCACTTATTCTTTACTGAATTGTCGACGTCCAACACGTCTGTGCCATCCTTTAACAGAAGCGTGGCCATGCTGGCAAAACCGGAGCATGAGCTCTCATAGCATTCGCAACACCGGAGCCACTGTCCTGAATCTTGAGCTTCGGAGTTTTGACTCATTTAACTACTTAAGCAATGGGTTTTCTCCACTGTTTTCCAACCTGTTTCAGCTACTGAATGAGAGACTTCATGACACAACACTGACTTCCAATCATAAATACGTTCTATTCCGATCTTTTTTGAAAACGTAAAATATACTACTACTAGCCTATTATTATGCCCTATTTTTATTTATCATCATTACTATTATTATTATTATTGTTATTGGATGCACCAGGCAACAAAAAGCCCGTGCCATTCACCCTTTTGCAGATCTCGTCTTTGTTTTGGGACATTGAAAGCCTTTGAGACTACATGCTAGGGAATTATTTTCTCCGTACTATAAAGTTTGGCATCTCAAACAAGCGTCGGGAAACCGTCAATATTTAAGCGAACTGCCGAAACCATAATGTTTATTTTTATTTTTAGGAAGAATAATTAAATCGTAATTAAACCAAGGAAAAAGACAGCCTTACCAGAACTTTGTCTTCCAAAGCTTGTTTACCCCCTGCTTGTTTATCCTCTAACCCCTACCCACTACACCCCCCAAAAGAAATTATTCAGAGCTGCATCAATCTCACAATTAACCTTTAGTGCCCTCCACTGACGGAAATCTGTCATGGCGATGGAAAACTTTAATCCATGCAGATCTTGGGAAACACTAAACAGTGTTGCTTAATTTCTTTGTAAGTGCAATTTCGTGGTAAGACTTCCTTTCACACTTTCTACCCTCTCTGTGTGTTCCTTCATGAACCTAACTACTAGAGCCAAATGTAGCTGAATGAGTCATCCCTGTTGCTTTTGATATTCTTGAGCACCTTCACAAATTCCTATGGAGGAGGCACAACAGTTGAACTATTATATAAAGCAAATGAGGCCTTAACTCTTGATAGTTTAAGAAAACATTCTAACCAAATACAAAGCACCTTTGTACTTGAACTGCACTAAAGGTTTTAGACACTTGCGCTTCACAATTTTTGTTCAAACAAATTGTATTTATAGTTAGGTTGTGTTCGCTTAACTTCAGAACCACCCTTTACTGGCTTTTCTGGCAAGGTTTTTCACTAGGTATTGGATCATAGCCATGAGGACTTGATTGCATTCTGCCCCAAGGGCATTCCTGGTTCTGAAACTGAATGATTCATTTTGGACCGCAAATGCCACTCAGAGTCATTGCGAATGTATTGGATGGAGCTCAATTACTACATAGTTCCACTGCTTCCATCTCAGCCCTTAATACGATGACACAGGGCATATTGACCTTAAGACTTATGCATGGCTTTTCCAGAGTGTCTTACTGATTTTCTATAGAAACTGTGCATGCATGTGCATTAAAAGCTGACTACAAACTTTTTGACATATCATGTATATTCTGGACAGCAGTAAAATGTACCTTCATGCACCTGATGTTGAGCTAACATATTTCTCAGCACACAGAAAGCACATGCAGTCACTTACAGATACTAACAAGCTGGATGAGGGAGACAGTGAGATCATCATCATCGCTGCCCAATCTCTGACTCTCTCTCTTGATATTAATCACAGTGAGGATGAGGAGGGCCAGCAGGGAGCAGAGTGTGAAGCAGAAATAAAGTCTCATTAGACACGACAGCTCTGACCACTGCTTTATCTGGACAAAGGAAAGGAGACACAGTGCTGAATTTGAGAATGTGAGAAAGTTAAAAAGGAGGAATTAAAAGAGGGATGTTTCTGATGAGCACAGAAACATCAGGCAAACTCACTGGCCCACATGGTGTTGGTAACAGCTCCCTGTGTCTGGGCTGCAAGTTTGGAGACGGCAGCTCAATTCTCTCTTGCTGCTGAGAAAACACCAACGGGCTGGAAATTAAAAAGTGACACACAATGCAATAAGTCATGCGTTACAGTTTAATATCCCAGCTTAGGGGGACATGGCTTATGAAACAAGCAAAATGCACAACTCTAGCAACTTATTGCTTTTAACAAACAGGAAAAATTACAATATGATAAAGTACACCAAGGTTCAAGTGGCTACTTAAATTTTTCACTAAAAGTCATAATACAGTTTTCCTATATCAAGATGTTCAGAATCAGTTGTAAACATGCTGCTGCAGGCTCACACCTGTGGAATATATTTATGTCCGTAGGCTTTTTACATATTTACAATTATTACATAATTAGCTGATCACAATTATTTGAGTTAACAACTAATTACAGTTTTGGCTTTACTCATCATGTATTTACATTAAAAATACAACCCCAATTCCAATGAAGCTGGGACATTGTGTAAAACGTGAATAAAAACAGAATACAATGATTTGCAAATCCTTTTCAACCTATATTCAATTGAATATACTACAAAGACGAGATATTTAATGTTCAAACTGATAAACTGTATTGTGTTTTTGCAAATCTTCACTCATTTTGAATTAGATGCCTGCAACATGTTCCAAAAAAACTGGGACAGGGGCAGCAAAAGACTGGGAAAGTTGAGGAACGCTCGAAAAACACCTGTTTTGAACATTCCACAGGTGAACAGGTTAATTGAAAACAGCTGTTTGTCATGATTGGGTATAAAAGGAGCATCCTCAAAAGGCTCAGTCGTTCACAAGCAAGGACGGGTTGAGGTTCACCACTTTGTGAACAACTGCATGGGCAAATAGTCCAGCAGTTTAAGAACAACATTTCTCAACGTACAATTGCAAGGAATTTAGGGATTTCATCATCTGCTGTCCATAATATCATCAAAAGATTCAGAGAATCTGGAGAAATCACTGCACGTAAGCGGCAAGGCCGAATACCAACATCTGATGCCCGTGACCTTCGATCCCTCAGGCGGCACTGCATTAAAAAAAGACATCATTTGTAAAAGGATATTACCACGTGGGCTCAGGAATACTTCAGAAAACCATTGTCAGTTAACACAGTTTGTCGCTACATTAATAAGTGCATGTTAAAACTCCATGCAGAGCAAAAGCCATATATGAAAAACACCCAGAAACGCCGCTGGCTTCTCTGGGCCTTAGCTCATCTGAGACGGACTGACGCAAAGTGGAAAAGTGTGCTGTGGTCTGATGAGTTTTTGGAAATCATGGACGTCATGTCCTCCGGGCCAAAGAGGAAAAGGACCATCCGGATGTTATCAGCGCAAAGTTCAAAAGCCAGCATCTGTGATGGTATGGGGGTGTGTTAGTGCCCATGGCATGGGTAACTTACACATCTGTAAAGGCACCATTAATGCTAAAAGGTACATACAGATTTTGGAGCAACATATGCTGCCATCCAAGCAACGTCTTTTTCAGGGATGTCCCTGCTTATTTCAGCAAGACAATGCGAAGCCACATTCTGCACGTGTTTGAACAGCGTGGCTTCATAGTAAAAGAATGCGGGCCTGCCTGCAGTCCAGACCTGTCTCCCATTGAAAATGTGTGGCGCATTATGAAGCGCAAAATACGACAACGGAGACCCGGACTGTCGAGCAACTGAAGTTGTACATCAAGCAAGAATGGGAAAGAATTCCACCTACACAGCTTCAACAATTAGTGTCCTCAGTTCCTATTCGCTTATTGAGTGTTGTTAAAAGGAAAGATGATGTAACACAGTGGTAAACATGCCCCTGTCCCAGCATTTTTGGAACGTGTTGCAGGCATCAAATTCAAAATGAGTGAAGATTTGCAAAAAATAAATAAATAAATGTTTGAACATTAGATATCTTGTTTTTGTAGTGTATTTAATTGAATATAGGTTGAAAAGGATTTGCTAATCATTGTATTCTGTTTTTATTTGCATTTTACACAACGTCCCAACTTCACTGGAATTGGGGTTGTAAGAATGAACTGGCTTTATCACCCAGTTCTACACGAAAGTCCTTCCAAACATTATTTTTTAAAAAAGCCTATAACAACCAAAAAAAGATGTGCGTGAGCAAACTGACCGGAGGAAGAGACTGCACCACATCACAGTGGTAGATGTAGCCAGTGTGAGGGAGCAAAGAGGTGCTGCTGAACCCAGACAGGGTCCTCCTCTGAGCACCCAACAACATCAAGTTACACGCTGGCATCTTAGACAAGTTTGTAAGTCCCCCAGCAATACCTGAGCACACATGCAGTGGTGGAGAGACAAAAAAAAAGGTGAAAAACAAAATACAGAATCAAGTCTGGTTAAAAAAACAAGAACAAAACAAAAACTAAGATTGAAAAAATGAAGAAAAGCTGTATTAAGCTTTACCAGCTCTCACACACTTACCCATAATCTTGGCAGCAGTGGATGCCCCAACTATGATTGAAAGATTAGGAGCAATGAAAGACATTCTGGATTCCACATACTCATAAATCCGGTGTTTTGACTGGTTGAGCTCAAGAGCCATATCACACGCCTCCTCCAATCTCTGGAGTTCCTCCTCACCCAATAATGTCCTATAAACATGAAAGCCATACAAATTAGCGCTCAAGTATGATCAATAGCCTTTTCTACTTTACGAAGGATTTATATTCATTAATCACTGTACAAAGGCAAAACTAGACATAAGCAAGCACTGTTCCCTAAGAAAATCGAAGAGAAAGAACATAACTAAATGTTGCCCAGTGAGGCTCCTCACCCCTGTGTAGTGGAGGCGGTGACGCTGACCACCATGATGGTAGCATTGGTCAAGATCTGTTGCAGCGTCTCATTGTTCTTACACTTTTCCAGGTTGTTCCCAAGTTCCTACAAACACAAATGGACACCCTCAAGCCTCATTCAAATAAGAACAGCTGTTGCTGTTGTCATTTAGCCAAAAATTGAATTTATGCAATTTCCCCCTTACCATACTTACTCAGCCAAAATATTTCAGTATCCATTAGAGGGTAGAAGTTTAGGCTGAGCCACTTCCTAAATGTAAAGCTTTTTGCTGACTATTCCGCTATCTGCTGCCTGGTCCTCATTTGAGACCCCAATGCTTACCTTCACTGTTCTAATATAGTCCAGGGAATTGGGCACCAGTGACTCAAGCTCTGGGAACCTCTTGGAGTATTTGTCACGAACAAATTTGTGAATGATATCTGGTAAAAGAAGAACAGGAATCATTAATTAGGTATTTGTAGCTCAGGAGTTGTGATTTTTTTAACAACGGGACAATCCTAGGCCTGGTAGAGGTTCAGAGGAGAGAACTTGCTCATGTTTGACAAACATTGCTCTACTACTAACAGGTCCTTGAGGTCCTTTTTGGCCATAAAATAGCTTACTTTTTACTCTGATGCTAATTTCTTTCATATATATAATAAAAGATTTTTAATGTGCTTGTTGTAATATTTTTTATAATTATCTGAAAAATAAATGAAGATATTTAAAAGACAAAGTGCCCCAGACTTTTTAACGAGCAAGACACAAACACAGATGTCTCATTGAGAAAAAGAGATTCCAATTTTGCAGCACAACTGGCCAACAAAGCTGTTCTAATAACCTTCCAGATCTTGGCAGATATTCTACAGTCTAACATACATTGAAAAAAAAAAAAAAAAA
Organism: Bryconaethiops microstoma; assembly: GCA_037577275.1. NCBI lineage: Eukaryota > Metazoa > Chordata > Actinopteri > Characiformes > Alestidae > Bryconaethiops > Bryconaethiops microstoma. The sequence continues at coordinate 19,724,442 of JBBJLS010000006.1, forward strand.
AAAAAAAACTCAATTAAGCATGAAATTAAAGAGGAAAGTCACAAACACATGCCAGACTTACTTAATTCATTATCGATTTCCACAGTCAGGTTGTTGGCTGCGACAATGAGCCTGTATTCAGGGTCTGCCTCCACAGGGCCGGACACTGTAAGCACATCGTTTATACAAGGTGAGTGCTGCCATTCTGTTCACATCTCAATGTGGACTTCCAGTCTAATTTCAGGCAGCTGCTGCTTACCATCTGTGTTCTTGCGTGGATTCCCCACATACTGAGAAATCTTCTCCATGATTTCAGAAAACTGAAAAATACAAAATAGGAATTACAATTGAAAGTCTGCGGGGAAATGACAGTCAGTGAGGTAGTCATTAGGGTACTGACCGACTTGCTGTTTCGTAGTTTCGCTATGGATGACACGCTTTCTGCCCCACTGTAGTCCAGCTCCATCTCCTCCGGTATATCCTCCAGCCTTCCATCACCCTCCCTCTCTCTTACTCCCCCGTCACTCTCCTCGCCTTCCTCACCCGGGTACAGTCCGTCCTCACCTTCATCTCCCGCCTCCTCCAAATCTGCGAGCAGCTCATCTGCTAAAGACATCTGGATAGAAGAAACACCAACAATAAGCTGTAACAGTATTCAGCACAAATCATTAATTTATTTATTTATGGATACAAGGTAATGGTTAAAGACATGCATTGCCACCCAGTGGGGTTGCCCCTGTGATCAGAAGGCCATGGGTTTGAATCCCAGGACTGCTAGTGGCACCACTGAGGTACCCTTGAACAAGGTTCAGTCCCCACTAACTGCACCCCGGGCACCCCGGGCACCCCGGGCACCCCGGGCACCCCCCCCCCCCCTTTAACCCATTCATAGGTGAATGGGTTAAAGGCAGAGAAAGAATTTACATTGTTAATGCTGTGATATGTTCACGTGACTACAAGGGGCTACTTTACTTTTATCAACACGCTCTTTCTTGTTTTTCTTAATCATTTGGTCGCAATTGGCCACAAATTTCACTTGCTGCTGGGAGTAACAGCCTAAAAGGAATTTCCATGCTTCAGCATAGCTAAATGCACCACTAACTCACTGTGTTTTAGAAACAGTGTAATTTAGTAATTGGAGCCCAAAAAAAGTAATTGGGGACAATTTGCATCGAAGAATCCTGATCTATGTCCACACAATACATAATCTAGTATTTTTATATCTATTGTTATTTAGTGAGAGGATAAATCAATCACTATCAACATACAATTGCCTTTCTCTCTGTGAAGGAACACAGGAACCCTCAGTAAAGGGAACTAATAAATTTCTTTGCTCCAACAGACGTATTACAGAAACTTACAAACAAACACATCAGAAATTTGAGAGCATCTAGGAAGTTAGCAATAAGACCAACACAAATCTCACCTTCACATGTGACTAAGTCTAAGATTTCCTAATGTGAATATTTTTTGGGGGGTGGCGTATTACGTTAGAAAATGTGTTTATAAGCAGCTATATGGACATCAGCTGAAAAAAATGACTGAAAAATAGACACTTAATGTAGAAGAAACCATTCAGAGCCTAGCGAAAAGAACAGAATTGATTACTCCCAGCACCTACAATATGTATTACATTAATCGCTTCTTACCTCCTATAAAATGTCCCTAGTCTTCACACCGGTGGTAGGCACGTGCAACAATCTGTAAAAATGACAAAACTAACAGTTCAAATTATTTCAATGTAAACACTGATCCTTACAAACAACGCACGGGTGTCGTCTACGTCGCGCAGTAAACGCGTAATTTATACAGCGGCCCTTGCAAAGCTTTGTGGGTAATGTAGTTTTCGTTGGCCCAGAACTGATAGTGTAAAGGTTCCGTTTGTCATACGTGAACACACCACAGCACAAAACACAGTGGTGGTTTCTCTGCATTTAACCCATTCACCAAGTAAAGCAGCAGGCAGTCAGTAATACAGCACACGGGGATCAATGTGTGGGGACCCTACCTTGCTCAAGGGTACCTAAGTGGTGCCACCGGCAGTCCTGGGATTCAAACTCGCCACCTTCTGAATGCAGGGGAAACTCCCTGACCATAAGACCACCAGCTGCCCCATAACAATAATTATACAGATTTTAATACAATTCTTGCACAATTAGTTTCTGCGAAAATTTATGCTCAATCTATTGTTTAGAATCATCCATATTCATTAAGCTTATTTGAGTCTTAAAAATAATTCTCAAAAATCCAGTACAGCAGTATATTATAATCCAGTACAATTTATTTTCGAACAGTTCATTAAATGTTTCACAGTTTTCATGTGACTTTTTTGTTTAAATCTCAGGTTACGCAGAACCTTAAGGAACCTCGCAATGAAACAGACGCTGAAAGCGACCTTTACAAATGATCTTGTTCACCCTCGACACTGACTGACCATCAAAATAATGTAAATCAACAGGTAGATCAACCCATGGTCATGTGTGCTGATTTCTCTGTTTTACTCCATGCTGAGCAACAATACTTGCTTTGAACATAAGTAATGGAGGGAACATGTCAAATACACTGTTAAAAATAACATTTATAAATAGACACACTAAATGACAAATAGATACAGACTAACATCTAGAAATAGGTAAATTATATAAAATATTTCAAAGCATTTATACTCATGGAAATATCTGGCTTTATTCGATGAGACGGATGACGCAACTTATTAAAGGAATGCACAACATCCAAAAACAATTAATACAAAGTAAATGTGCAACTGTTGCAATTATACAGTAAATCAGAGATGGAAATAAATAAGTAAATAAATAAATACACAATAAATTAATGGATAAATTAATACAGAAGAACGTTTGCAATAAAAATACAGTATAAAACATAACAGTAGATAGCAGTTTAATTCCGTGCATTCTAAGAATACAACTAAAATAAATGGTTCTAAAATGAGTTTGTACACCGTCATAATTTCACTATTCATTTGTACAAATACTAAAAGAGCACTGCACTGTTAGATAGGGAAGGTGGGTTTGCCCTTTTGAGCCTACAAGGATGTCTGACTGCAATGAGAACAAATTTACAATGGCAATATTTCTATTCAAGCTCACAAATAGACAGGTACTGGTCAAAGAAAGTGCTTCCCCTTCTGTAGAAGAGGATTAGAATACAAACGTACTTCAAGAAGCCATGAAAATAGAGCAGTTAAGCTGGTACACAATAAGACTCCCATTGCATAGCCGTAAACTCCATTTCAGGTTTTATATAGCTCCAGGCTGCTCAGCTATAGGGATTCCTGCTTCGCACAGAATGGACCAGCTCCTGCAGCAAAATAAAACCTGGAATATCTCCAGCCTTGGAAACAGGAGTCTTTCTTTAGCCTGATTTAAAAAAATAACCTCCAGAAGCCACCATAGTTATTGATGACTGTAGAGACAACTCTGTCACTCCAGAGAGCTACATTTTCTCCACATGTGTGGGAAGTGTGGGTCACACCAAATGCGGGTCATCAGCAGGGCTGACGGTGAAGCGTGACGATGGGACTGATCCAACAGAAGTGGGAGATCTTGGCTTTATGTGGTCTTTGTTCTTGCTGGCCTTGTGATTGCTCGCTCCTGATGGGAAGAAGCATATTTGATTCACTAGATGAAAAGAGTGAATAGATCAAAGTGTTCCATCTGTCTCACTTTAACGTTCTAATAACAGACTGCATATTTATAGTACACCAACTCTTATACATTTTACCTCTCTTTACGAAGTTGATTCTATGAGACTAATAGTCTTGGATAATCTCCACTATAAAACTCAAACATAACAGTATGTAATACGAAGATGATAAATGAACACATATTCATCCATATCAAAGGGTAAACAGTTTTATTATTACTATTGTTGTTATACTGTATTGTTGTCATGATTATTATTATGATGATAATGATGATGATGATGATGATGATGATGATTATTATTATTCATCTTCTATTGTGATACAAAAGATATTTCAGCTCCTAAAATAGACTTGGCAGAACTGCTCTACGCTACAAGAGGCACCGAGGAACAAGAGCATCTAAATATAGTACTAATTTGTGAAAAATAAATCAAATAAATAAAGTGACTCACATTCAGTCTAGAGCTTAAGAGAAGTGCTTTTATAGCAGTGGATTTGCAGTGAAAAGTTCTCAGATTCATTTGCATGTGTAACCATGCATTGGAACATATTGTTGTACAAATATATTAAGATTCTTCAAATTATTTCAAAGATCCTGTCTTAACATATAACTGATTTAGTGCATTCTGAATGCTTTATGTGACTAAATGTTCTGAAAAGTGGTTTCTCATTCACATTACACTCACCATGTCCATCGAAGTGAGCAGGCTTTCCAAGAGGTGACGGACTTGTAGGTGCAGAGCTAGAACTCAGTTCATTAGTAGGAGTTTCCTGCAAGGTAAGATTGGCAGGTGACTGGCAACTCTACTGGCAAGGCTGTCTGACTCCAATGAGAACAAATTTACAATGGCAAATTTTCCATTACGCTCTCATTTAGGTACCAAGCACTTAGACCTAACAAGAGCAGAAACCTAACGGGGCTTGAGGACTGTATGTGTTTCCAGGCATGTTTTTTGGCTCTGCACACGGGTGAATGTGTGACTGGTCACCTTTCATACCTGATCAAAAAGATAGACGGTGACATCATCGAAAAAGGACACATTCCTTCCATGGTCGCGGTTCTCTTTGTCCAGAGGTTCCTTGGGCGATTTCAGCAAACTCCGCAGACCTACTCGCTTGTGAACATCCGTTTCTGTGACGACAATAACCTTCCTAGAGGACTCATCCTCCTGTTCCTCTTCCTCATCTTCCTCAGGATCGCTTCCAGCTGAAACTCCCCTCCTCCGACCAATTCTGTGGTCGCCCCCATCCCACAGTCCTCCTTTAGGGCCAGGAGAGAGGGGAAGAGAAAGCGCCAGAGGAGGGAGCGAGAGGGAGAGACGGGCCAGTTTAGCTGGAAAAGAAGATGATGAAAATGGAAGTGTTGTTGAGGATAAGCCAAGTGAACGAGCAAAGGTGTTGTTAGCAGTGTTAAAAATCTCACATCCAAACACATTGCAATACTGAAGAACTGTCATAACAGTCTTAGTCACGATATCAGCCATCAGAACTTCGGCAAGTGACTCATGAAGTATTAAAGTATTAATTCTCACCAAGTATTAAATCTCATCAAGCATTAAATTAAGCAAGTGTGATTGGAGGCACATATGGAAGAAAGCTTTATGGTTATTTTTATTCTTGGAATGAAAATAACAGTCTTTAAATATGAAACATGCTCTCGCCTCAAAATGAGCTAGTAATTTTCTTAAAATAACTAAGAAGTTGTGACATTATTATGAAATTAATGCCTTTTTTTTGTTCAATGCATTAAAAATAATCAGTATTTAGCTCTGTATGTACACATGTCATTGCAACATTAGAATTTTCATATCATTACGCAGTTCTGTATCTCAGAAGTGGTTGATGTTAAAAGTACCTTTCATAGCTTGGTTTGCAGCAGGCAGGGTAGGTGTGACTTCAGCCTGCTCTGTCACTGTCATTGTCTCCGTTTCTACTTCAGAATCTTCACTCTTAGTTAAAACTGGGCTAGGGGGCACTGCCTCCCTTTTACTGCAGAGACAGATCAAATTCAGATCAAAAGTCAGCACATGCAAACTGTTGTGTTCAAGATCACAGATTTTAAAAATAAGTTGCATGTCAAGAAGAATGGTGCAGTGTGGAATGCTTCATCATTTGACCAAACACGCAGACCAGTATCCAATTGGGATTGGAAATGATTATGCATACAGCATTGAACTTAAGGCTTAATGCTGGGTTTTGCAGTGATATATACATGCCCTTATATACATGTACACAGTGTACCTCTCAGTTTCCTGGGAAGCCTTTTCCCTGGTAGCATCATTTTCCGTGGCAGTGCTGGTATCTCCCCAAGGGCGCAGAATGACACTGTCAGTGAGGGTAGATCCCCAGAGCACATTGGTTTTGACATTCTCATTGAGGGAGTACTGTAGTTTCTCCTCACAAACCTTTAAAGAATACAGGTAAAGATGATTAGTATACTTTATAATGTAGTCAAATTATTTCAGTCCGGTCACTCAAATTTCATTTTAGGGATGACGGTCATTGTTCAGTTGTGGATAAATATAAATATGGAATATATGGAATCAACAAATTGAATAAATTGTGCATTGTCTTTGAATGTCTGAACATTTTTACTAAACATGTATGATGTAAAACCTTAAAAAAGCTGGGACACAAGCTGCTGATATTGCATCTCATGTTATGCAAAATAGCAACACTTCAGAACATCTGTGACACTCAGTCCTACCATTCTGTTAGTCATCTGTTAGTATGTTCACTTTAGCCTAAATAGCATATCCTGATTTAAATAAATATAAGGGGATAAAATATTATAAAATATTTTCTCAGCATCCAAATATTAAGTATGTGGATATTCAAACAACAAAAGTAGCTAAACGCACATCCCTTTAAATGTACATTTAAAACCTCATGTGTAATTTTTCATTCACCTGCATCATTAGCCCATTTTTTGTTGGCATTTGTGACAGTGAACGTTGACCTTTGGTGCCTTCACTTGTATGACTTGGTGAAACAGTTGATGAGACATTAATTCCCGCTGTCTTTTCCAGCAAATGTTGAGAACCTTCTAGGAAGTTCTGAGAGCTCTTCTCATTCTTGTCCAAACTGTGCAATATTCCCACAGAAATATCAGAGATTCCATCAACCTTTTCTTTCAGCTCAATTCTTGTCTTGCTTTCTGATATCTCTGAGTTGTCTTGGCCCTCCTCTGTGTTAGCATTATTTTTTAAAGACTGAAGCAGTTCCAAGTTTCCCAAGAAGAGATCACCAAGAATATCTTCATCTCCAGAAATGCAGCACAACTTTTCTAGTTTCTCGAAATCCTCCAAGGGCTCCTCATCTAAATCCTTCCACTCTGAGATCAGCAACTCTGGGATGGAGTTCAAGGAGCTGTGAGAGATTGGCTGATGAGACATACTATTTCTGTCATCCTCACTGATACAGTCAGACACCAGGTGAGTCTGACTTTCAGTGATTAAGGACACACGCGTTTTTTGTCCTAAATTTGCAGTAATCCCTTTGCTGTGAGTGTTGGTTGAACATTCTCTATCAAACTGATCTAAGGAATCAGCATCATTAGAGAAGACTAACAGACTTTCATGCTCTATCACATCGGACCAGGGCTGTTCAGCGCTCTGTAAATTTGCACTAGACTTAATCTCTATATGGTGCACCGTGTTTGGGAAGTTGTTTGGGCCTGGGCAGTCACTCATCTCTGTGTGCTGAGAAGCATCACAGTCTGAGATCTCCATAGACACATAGGCAGGAGAGCAGCACTGGACATTGCTTGTATGGACTGTGCATGGATCTGCGTCAATGTTAGCAGTGAGACTGGGACAAGATAGAGAATCTGATCTGTTTTTGTCAGAAAATGCAACCTCCCCTCCTTCTCTGTTTGGCAACTGGCAGTGATTTTCTATATCCGTTCTGTCAGCTTGACTGTTGTAACTGTCTTCGCGTGATGCAGTTAAGTGGGTTTTAATAGCAGTATTAGCTGCACCAGCTGAGTTTGGCCTTTCTACAGTGGATGGAATGAGCTGAGCCTTCATTTCATCAGTTTCCAGCGGTGCTGTGGCCCAGTTGTTATGATTTGCATAAGATTCATTCAGATTTATTATACTTTCAAACCTCACAAAGTCACTAAACAAGGCTGAGTGACTGACTCCAACTTTTTCTCCTTCCTCATTCTCCATGTTAAGGATGTTCTCCACTCTGTTGAAGTTCTGATTTCCTTCAATGTCCAAAAAGTCATCTTCATCTGCCTCATTCTGAATATATACCTTGGAATCTGGGGCACTAGAGCTTATCCTTCCAACACCATTTAACTGTGGGAGAAGGTCTTGCTCTGGGTTCTCCAGATTATCCACATCCACTTTTATACAGTTCATTTCATGGGCAGTCTCTCCATTTTCCATGTCAGGATTCTCTACGTTTTCCTCTTGATGAATAACCATCTGCAGTGGTGTCTGTCGTGTTTGAGGAGCTTGCTGAACCCAACAGGAAGACGTTTGTTGTGCAGAATTGGCCTGTTCCAGCCTTTCATCATTGTATCTATTTTCATGAGCCTCTAAAATGGTAGGATGAGGTTCACTCTTTGCTAGTTCATCATTTGCTTCTTCTTCCCAAAATTCACAGCCTGCGACCAATCGCTCTCCCTCTGCCCACTTGTTATCAAAACCTGAGAACAACTCTGACTCTAATTCTCTTTCAGAGCTCGGAATCTTAGCTGTTGCCCACTGGTCATTTTCAGCTGAAGCCCACTGGTCATTTTCAGCTGACCAGAAAGGAAGATCTCCTTGCTGAAATCGATTGCAATCAAGTTCTCCCTTCAGACATCCACCAGTGCCTTCATCCTCAAAAGCATTCCACAATTCTTTAGTGTTCGGTTTGAGTTCCTTTGAGGCTTCCTCAACAAAGTCATAAAAACATTCCTTTTCTGAGCGTTCCACTGGAGTGACCTGTTCTCTTTCACCATTTGCCGATTTACTGGTTGTGATGCAATGTTCTAATATAGAAAACTGTCCTTCAGTCTCTGGCTGAGTCTTTGACAGCTCATCCTCACTTTCTTCAGTATAAGACAGGTTTCTCAAGCCCAGCTCATTTGTATCTACCTCTTGCATTTCCACTGTTTGCTTCTCTGATACTGAGGTATCCTCTCTAATTTTTTCAGACCAGATGGAATGGGTTAAGTTGTGCTGTGTGTCTTCAGTGCTGGACTTCTCCTTGATTTGAAAGCTGTTGACGGATGTCAAAGTATCTGAATGAAACCTGTAAAACTGAGATAACCTGGATTCACTGTTGTCTAACATTGGTGTCTGCTTTTGAATTTCTTCATGTTTTAAACAACCAATCATTTCATATTCACTTGCTTTTAAACATGTCTGATGCCTAGGCAGCTCCTCCACTGAACTTGCTTTTTGGGAATTGTCAAAATGTTCTGCTGTTGTCTTAGGAAGCATTCCCAAATTGTTACCTGAATCATGAAACTCTTCTTTACTAGAAGACATTTGGTAATTAAGCTGCAAGCCATCAAATCTTTTCAGTGGCTGATTCTCTATAGTGGAAAGCAACTTGTCTATAAGCTTAGTCCTACCTTCAGTTTCTGAGTCCCCTAAAACACTCAAGATATTATTATCACTATGTTCAAGGTTCTTTTCAGTTACGCCAATATCCACAGTCTCTATGCCATCACCAGATCTCCTTATAACCATTTTATCTGAAAATAATGCTTGAATATGTTCTCTGTCTTTTGCTTTGTTTTCCAAATTCTCGTGCCCTGCTGGACCATCATCATCGACTTCAATCTTTTCCTCAATTCCCATCAGTATGCATCCTCTCTCTCCTGCTCGGCCACTGGCAGGACGTGAAGAGCATAGACCATCACTCCCTTTTCTGGGCAAACCCTCACCAGCCTCAAAGTCACTGTCTGAGAAGTAGGCAGAGTCGCGGTGAGGGGTTTCAGTCCCAAGAACCCTCCAACCAGTGCCTCCCCCACCAATGTCTCCAGGCGTGAGGCAGTCCATAGAGCTAGAGGTAAGAGGTGATATTGTGGAGTCTGTGGGTGTAATAGTGGACAAGGACTGATCAGAGTTTGGCTCCCTTGCCAAAGCAAATGGGAATGAATCTATGCTTGTTTTATCACAAGATAAGGCAGACTCATTTGAAGTGATTTCTTTTTCTTCATCATCATTTCTAATGTTTAAGCATTTGTCTGTTTCAGTCAAAGTAGGCTGCTTTCTGGATATAGATATCTCTGTTTGTAAAACCTCAGACTTAGCCTGAGGGAAGTCTGGACATCTTGCATTTTCAAAAACTGTGTGAAACTGTGTCAAAAGTCCTGTGCCACGGTCCGTCTCAGCAAACAGACTTGCTGGATTGGCATCCTCAAGGACATCTGTCTTCTTATTTAGAAGGGGTTGCTCTAAACCTTCAGATGTACTGTAATTTTGAGAATATGTTTCTGCTTTAGACATTAGGTATGAGTCTGTAGCCGCTGGGTCATCTGGACTGCTTTCATCTTTTCTCATTTCTAACATGCCGTCCATGTTCATTTCCGAATCTAAATTAACTATCTTAGCTTTATTAGTTATGAGATTCTCATTGGCTTCAATTATGCCCTTCCCTGAGCTATCTGGTGACAAAGACTGAAATTTAGACTGACTGAACAGTTCTATTTGTTCTCTAGACTTTACATTGTGGAGAGGTACACTGAGCTCTAAAGCTTCCCTTTCACTGTTAAACACCTCAGCATCTTTTTTCTCTGTCATGAGAGGAGACAACTGGTCTATGAGAAGCCCTGTTTTAGGCAAGATGCCTGAAGGAGCAAAATCTGCGGGGTTTTGAGGCTTTACGTCTGATTCGGCCATGGCTTGATTAGTATCAGGGGTTAATTTTTGCTCTGCTTTGAGGCTTTGTATTTCTGATGCTATTTGCAGTACTGGTATTTCTGGACGCACTGCAACTTTTATTTCACTCTTTTTAGCTCTTTTGGTAACCTGAGCATAGATCGCCTCTTTCATGTCACTCTGTGGATTTCCTGATGATCTTTCACACTCAAATCTTATAGTTTGGGAGGATCCTGGGTCAATGCATATTGACTCATATTCAGGTGATATTGCTATAGGTGACGGACTTTCTTCCTGTTTGCGCTGCCTTGTTATTATCTCAGTGAGAAACGTCTCTGCTGATTGGATCTCTTTTAGGAACTCCTCCCTGGTCATTTCTTCTTTCTTAGACTCGGACTCCGCAGTCTCGATGGTAACATCAGACAGGAGGGAACGAGACCTCTTAATTCCTTGTGAATATGCTTCTTCTGCTTCAGCATATGTCGGTAAGTCTTGGGGACATGCATAAGGAAAGGGTGTGGTTCCAAAGCGGGATACTGGGATTCCTCCATCACCATCATATACATCTTCACAGTCTGACACTACTGTGTCAATCTCAGTGAGAAACAAATCTCTCTTTTTAGTCAGTGATACTCTTTCTGACTCCCAGGTCTGAGCAGCTGAGTCAAGCTCGGTAAGGAGGGATTGGGAGCGTCGCATCCCTCTAAATCCACTGTCCTTGCTACTGTCCTTGCCCCATGAGCTTTGTCCCATGTTCGAGTCTGTGGACTCATTGGAGATTTCAGTTAGGAACAGGTGTATTGGGGATTTCCTGGCTGCTGCAACTCGCTCACGATGCATCTCTGCATCTTCCCTCCAGATGGCTGGAAGAATGGTGTCGAGACGAGACTGGGTTCTTTTCATTCCTCTGGAAAAGAGTTCAATTGTAGCAGGGTCTGGGTCATTTGCCAGTCTGGTATGTTCAATAGTAGTGCCACTGCTTGGTTTGCTTGGAGACATAAAGGGGGAATCATAATCTTCCTCTGAGTATGCTGGACTAGAGGAGGACTTTCTCTCAAACTTAGGAATTATGGACTGCGAGCGGGTCAATTTGGAATAGGAAGATTCCCTGCCGGTCGGGGACCTCTTTTCTTTCATGTATGAATCTGTGCAGTCCCTTGAATTTTGCAAAGACTGTGAACGTGTCAAGCTTCTGTCAGTAATTTGAGTGTCACAGCTTAACGGGTCTCTCTGTAAGTGCACTGCAGAAATGTTATGTCTGGGAAATGTTTCTCCAGAGTAATGATAGTAGGAACCTCTCTGAAGTCTGTAATGGGGAGGGAGGGGAGGGGGACATGTTTGAGGTGGAGGAAACATGGATGGTCCTCCAGAGGAAGGGGGAATTGATGGGGAGAGAGAGGGAGACGGAGGCAGAGTTTGGTGTGTTCGATTGAATCCCAAATGATCCAAGTTGCTTTTTGATGAAGAACAGCCGCTCATAAATAATGTATCAGCAGTCTCTGACTTGCTCATGGGGTAAGAGGATCCCGGGTAGTGACCCAGCCCATATGCCCGGGGATATATTGGAGGAGGAACAGGCAGGGGCCGCGAGTGTAAGTGGTTGCCTGAAGAGGTGGACAATGAGCGGGGTTTCGGAGGAAGAACAGGTACTTGGGATGTTACAGATCCAGAGCATCTCAGGCTCAGGTCTCTTTTCACATCTGTTCTGTCTCCTAAATCTATGACTGCGAAATCTGTCACTTTGCTGCAACCTTCTTTACTAAACTCAACCAGGCCCGTGTTTGGGACCAGGACCTGGATTTCACTGGACCTTACCATCTGAACTGTCTTAGAAGCACCTCGTCCAAAGTTGTCTTGGTAACCAAAAACAGGTTTTTCCTTTCCAAGAGTCCCACTACGAATCTCTACTAACTCCAAATCCCCAGGGCTAACTGAATCTGCTCGTAATGAAGATGTTTTCCCTTTAAGAGAAGGAGATTTATCCTGTGGGGTGTGTTCCTCCAAGCGAATGTAGTACTCGCTGGCTAATGAGGGGCTACGGGCACTGATCACAGGAACAACTGTGGGTGTGTCCAGAGACTGCCTGTGGCCAGAGCTGGGAGTAGGTATTGGTTGAGGGGGAGGAAGAGGTTTGTAGCCCTTTCTACCATGGGCCTTCTCCCAGAAGTATTCAAAATTCAACCCTTTGCTAGTCTCGGTGACAGTTAAGATGTCGTCAAGCTCAGATGAAGTGCAAGTGATCGAATTCACAGGATCCAACAGCGGGAAGGAGTTTCCATTCCTTCTGAAATTTCCATCCTCTCTGCTGTAATCTCTTTCTCTGTGCCGTTCACTGGCAGCTGATAGGAACGCATTAGGACGGAGTGAATCCCATCGCCTTTCAAATGACTCTTCGCTCTCTCCTCTCCTTCCTCTGTCATGATGTTCCTCATACTCCTCTTCATCCTCATCCTCCATTACACTCCTCCCTTGTTCAGCAGCAAGGAGAGACGAAAGAAGGATGAAAACCTCATTGACTGTTGGACGCTGAGAGTGTGAAAGCCAGCATGACTGCATGACCTCGTACCTAAAACACAGAGAAGCCACAAAGAGTTTACTTTTTACTTTTTTAATTTGAAATTTATGTATGTACACTGTTTGTGTTCTACAGTCATCCATTCTGTAGAAGCACTTCACTCTGGTGCTTTGAGCAAGTTACGATAAAATGTAAAAAGAGACATATAAAAACAGTTAAGTGAAACTGACCAGTAGTCCGCATGGGAGAGTTTGAGGCGAGGTTGTGCAAGTGTGATCTGCCTCTCCTTGATAACAAAGGTGAGGACTTCTTCATCACTCAGATGTCTGTGTGGCTGGGCACCAAACTCAAATAGCTCCCAAATCACCACACCTAAAGACCTGGTAATGAAAAAAAGCAGAGCGGGGTAAAATAAACTTTTTAAAACACATTCAATGAATCATAGTGGGCACATGGAAAAACGCACAATAAGCTCATTTCCACCAGAACGTGTGATTACCCTATGCTCTTCCACAAGTGATTAAATTATACCTAAATGATCAGTAGAAACAGATGATTGACTGACTAGTCCGCTGAACAGTGACCTTTGATTGATTGATTTATATAGTCTGTACCACACGTTGCTGGTTTTGGTCTGGTCCGTGACCGTCAATCCTCCTCGGAACTCCAGCAGCTCTGGGGCAATCCAGCGCAGAGGAATCCACAACTTATCCGGAGTCAGATAGTAGTCTTCCTGTTAGTGGCACAGAAAAGACAACAAATTAATCAAGATTGGGGTATGTTGGCTTTCATGTTCAACTCATGAGCTAATTTTTTTTTAATGTAAAGGTATGCATGCATTAATATACTACATACATGTATTAATAGACTTTAATATACTAAAATACTTTGTGATCACAGATGTGTTCGTGTACAACTCAACATGTAGATTAATGTCGGATTATTAGAACCAGTGCATCATAAGTACCTTGTAATGATTGTGGGAGAGACCATAGTCTCCGATCCTGACCGTCAGATCTGAGGTGAGCAGACAGTTTCTCAGCGCCAGATCACTGGAGGGAGGCAGACAGAAGCCTAAAGCATCCATTTTCATTTACAGCCTTAAGTCACCACCATCAGTCTACATTTACTGTAATGTTATCTGGCACCATTCGAAATTAGAGTCTGTTTAAAGAACAACCGTTCAAAACAGAACTGCTTAGGTAGTAGGACTCATAAATCACACAGCTAAGGTGTAACCTGAGTGGTTAGGTGTTATGTGATGGTTATGTGTGGTACTTAGAGTGTTTATGCAATTACATGAGTTATGGAAAAAGCTCCCTGTGTCAGGTCTGGGGTCGGTGACGGTGAGTGGCCGCTAGAGGCCACCCTTGTTTAATTTAATTGTTTGGGGACTTGTATTATGAAGTGGGTGATGGGTTTTGTGTTTTGTATAAGTCACAGCTGGGTGTTGTTAAAGTAGTGTTTGAGTTTAGTTATTGGTGGTTTGGTTATTGGTTTTTGAGTTCATGTATTTAAGAGTTTGTGTTTAGTTTTCAGTTGTGGGTCAACCCTCACAGTACTAGGGTTTTCTCCTGTCTCTGCTGGTTATATCTACAGTTGTTGAGTTAGGCTCTCATGCCTGTTTTGTTTCTGTTAAAAAATAAAGACATGAAGCACTTCGAATATCCTTGGTGTGTGTGTGCCTGCCAGTCGGGCCTGAAGAAGGGGAACCGGCGTGACACCCTGCTCCTGCTACAGAGATTTGTTTCTCTATTTTTCCTGTTCATTCTTTGGAAGAACATACAGGGAGAGTTAAATATGAAGTGAATTTTGCTCACACTCACCTGTGTATGTAGTTGTTTTCATGAAGGTGCAGGAGGCCTGAAGTGATCTCATACGCCATCCGCTGCAAGGTCAAGAGGTCGCGGTTTAAAAGGTCTGGCGTCATGCCATCTGACTTCCTCTGAGCCCTTAAATATCTTTTGAGGTCCCCCTAGAAGCAATACATGTAACAATTATCATGTATAAGTTATACCAGTCATACCAGGGCATACTATTTTTTAACATTTTAGAATAGAGGACATAATAAATCCAAATTAAGAAACAACACATACAGATTATACAGAGACCAAAATGTGTTCTTTCAGAGCTCTCTTATACAACATATGTCCCCTCCTAGTAGGTGACTTTAAGTGTGGCTATACACAACTTGTACAGTCTCCATATAAAAAAGCATTGTTAATAGAATGGGACACTCCGGAGCAACCACATAGGAGTGTAAGGTCATCATCTCTGATGCCAAATGTTGATTAGAAGGGTATAAAGATCCCCAGCATTGGGCTCTGGAGCAGTGCACCTGCATTCTTTTGAATGATCCAGCATTATTCAGCATCTTTGGATGGTTTAGTGTAGCTGACCTCACTAATGCTCTTGTGACTAAACATAATCAAATCCTCAAAGCAGTGTTGCAGCATCTACTGTAAAGATATCCCAGAAGAGTAGAGGCTGTCATGGGAGCAAAAGGGGGACAAACTCTCTAAAAAAATACCCTTGATTTCAGTAAACACAAATTAATGCTCATGAGCAATGAGTGATACTTCAAGCTTAAATGAATAGGTGAGCTGCGAATGTATATTTTACACTATGCGTTTTTATTAACATAGTCAAACACGGGTTTCAAAAACACTGGCACACCCTTTTATTATTATTTGGTGAAACCTCTCCTGTGAATAGCCGCACTGAGCCACTGTGATGCTTAACAAGGTTGGAGAACACTTGTTGAGGCGTCTTGATTCAGTTTTTCATACAAAATATTTCCAGGTAATTTATATTTTTGGACAGATATGGACGATATGGCCTATAAAGCCACAGAAAGGAGCGAGAGAACCGAAATCCCAAAGTGAGTCTAATTTGCGGAAGACAATCTAATGTGTGATCTGTTTGTAGTGTGTGAGGGATATAATCTAAAGTAGACCTCAGGCTTTGAGCACTCACCAACTGGCAGAACTCCATAACGAGCAAATAGGGAATGTTCTCGCTGCACTGACCCAAACATTGTAGGATGTTGGGATGCTGAAGGCTTCTGTAGGTGAAAAAAGAAGAATAAGAATAGATGAGAGGGAGAGAGAGAGAGAGAGAGAGAGAGAGAGAGAGCGAGAGAGAGAGAGCGAGAGAAAAACTAAAGATGTAAGTAACTAGACCTTAGAAGGGCATTTAGGTGAAAGACAAAGAGTGGATTACGAAAAAGTGAAGGAGGAATTCACATCAGCCATAAAGGGACGAGGAAAGGTGGAGAG
This sequence comes from Bryconaethiops microstoma, assembly GCA_037577275.1. Classification (NCBI taxonomy): domain Eukaryota; kingdom Metazoa; phylum Chordata; class Actinopteri; order Characiformes; family Alestidae; genus Bryconaethiops; species Bryconaethiops microstoma. The sequence continues at coordinate 19,740,705 of JBBJLS010000006.1, forward strand.
AGAGAAAGAGTGAGAGAGAGCGAGAGAGACAGAGTGAGAACTGGCAAGTGTAATTATTACCCAAACTGGGACTGATATATGTAGGTCAGCTATGCTGTTGAATTCTGCAGCCTAGTTTCTATGCAGAATTTTTAGAAATACTGCACTTAATACACTACTATATGCAAATCAGATGCAGTCTGATATGACCATGCAAATACATGATATACACTGACGAGCCACTTTATTAGCTGCACCAACCATTTATCTATACTTATTATCGTTTATCATGTAGATATACTTTGTAGTTTGGTATTATAGACCGTAATCCATCTGTTTCTCCCCTTTATTTGTTCTCCTTTATCTCATTAAATGGTAAGGACCACCAATAACCAAGTTCCCAGTCAAATGAGGCTCGTATTTCATGTTTGGGTTTCTTCTAGCTTTTCTTCTAGTCCATCTCTTACCTTTAACAGATTTTGGCCTACATGTATCCTGCTTTATTATGTATCCCAACCTTATTGTACGTCCCTGCTTTTGTTACAGTTTTTAATCTGGCATGCTGCTGTTGGCAGTGAAGTCCATGGAGGTCTACCATGATCAGCGTAAGAACAAAGTTTATTCAGACTAAAAATAGTTGAGATGTAATTTGAAGGCATTGATTAATGAATAAATGTGAAATTTTAACCTAAACCTAATTATGCCTAGCTGATAATTAGGCTATTTTTTTCATTTTATTTATCAAAGTTTTGATTTCCGCTGTCGATGTCACTAGATAACCTAACAGGTGATATCATTAAGAATGTTACGTTTAATTTTAGTCTCGGGTTGGTGCTGTTTGCGGTTTACGTTCAGAGTCACAGCGTGGGACGGATCAGGTTGGATCTGGGCAGAAAGTTCTCAGGTTTAATTTAGATTTGGTTCAAAATTTCAGGCTTGGTTAAAGCTCTTACCTGTACGGCTCAGCCTCTGCCAGGAATTTGCGCTGTTCCAGAGGGCCGGCACTGACTTTCAGCTCCTTCACCACAGCCTGAGAGGAGCTGCAATCACACAGGACCTCTGCCAGGATCACCTAAAAGAGAGAGAAAGAAAGAAGGAGGGGGTGAGCAAAAAAAACAAGGGAGTATAAAAGAGAGAGACAAAGAGAATAGAAGAATATCATGAAGAAAAGGGAGGAAAACACGGTCCAAATCTTGGTCAAAGACAGTGTACAGATATCTGCATAACTCACTAAAAGGATTTCAAAATTTTCACTTGCAGATCACTAAAATGTAAAACGCTTTTTTTATTAATTTCAGACATACAATGTGTTACAGTTTTTTAAGTAGGATCTAAATGACCCGCTGTGAATACCAAAGAAGGAAAGTTTCAAAAATTATATTTCTGCTGAACACAAGAGTCTACAAAACCAGGCAGTATAGATCGCATTAACAGGAAAGTGCTATTTGACAAATTATGGAACTTTTTGGCATAATTACTACTTAACTAAAACAAACTTGCATGGTGTAGAGGTTAGCAATCGCATACACAGGTATCTTGTGTACTTCCAGCTACCTGGAAGTTTAAAACTTTACTTTTAAAAACAGGATAGTGTGGAATCTTTCGGTCCACCTTTCAGTGTTCTTTGCGGTGATGCTACTAAGATTTATATTGACACATCAATGGCTTGTTCTGCACAGAAGCACAATTGGTCGTAAAAGGGAAGACCATGAAATGTGTAGTGATCAGTTGGTCTGTGTGAATTTTTTCAGCCTAGCGCAAACTCTACAACACATATTTCACGCATATAAGTACCAACCAAAATACCTTTTACTGACACCCAGAACACCTTTTTGGTAATATTTTGGTAACTTCTGGTAAATTACTCATGTAATGGACTACACTTTTGAATGACTGGTAAACATCAATAGCAATGAAACCCTCTGATAATGAGTTAAATTGGCTGTACCTTTCCAAACCATCCATTTCCAATCTCCTGAAGATAGTTTAGAGTGTGTCTCCGGAAACACTGAGAGCCAGAGTCTGTAAAGCCAAATGAAGAAAGAACGAAAATGTTAGTCTACATCTCCGTACTACTGAACATACAGTGTATTACAAAACATGTCTGATGTTATCCGTGTATGGTTGTACTTGTAGTATTATTTTTGAGTGATGCAATCTGTCCAGTATTATGTGTGTGTTACTTTAGGGAGCTTTGTACTATTTGAGTTTATCAGGTGTGATGTAGGTAGTGTGATTCCAGCTGTGTGCTACACGTAGTTGGATGACGCGTGTGGAGGACAGTGTCTGTTTGGGAATAGGTGTGGCTGAAAGTGGGGGAGACTGCACCTGTGCCGCTGGACAGCGCGGGGCATGCTCGACCTCGCAAAGGCAGTGTGTAGACCTCCGGGAGTGACGGGCACGAGGACAGACTGTCCTCAGGTGCTGGGCTGGAGCCTGCAGAACATTCCTCTGCCTCAGTATTATCAAACTCCTGAAAAGAGTTACAGACAGAAAGAGAGTAAGGGGCCGAGTTCTATATTAACAAACTGTCTGGAAAAAAAAAACAGTGGCAGTTTGTACCATTCATTTTGAATCAAGTACTTACACTGCAGCCAAAGTGAAAACGCAACTATTGCTATATCTGTTGTAAACATGCTTACTCACATCCTACAACAATACTGTAATAGTCTCTAGTGGGGGATTTTCTGATTTAAAGGCAAGCAAAACTCCCTTCTGATTATGTGCTTAGAAAGTTGGAGGAACATTTGAAAAACCACAGCTAAATTGGGACAAATTTTTTGGGCACAGGCTGCATAACATGACGAAAAACTGTCATGTTTGGCTGCAATAGCACTTTACTAGCTGTATTTAACCCTTTGTATGCAGAGATATTATTGTTGTACATTTACATTGCATAATTATTGACAAGTAATTACATAACTAGTTACATAGTCATAATGCCGTAGTCACTTTTATATTTTATTTGCATCCTGTATCAACTGCTTTAATCAACTCTTCACTTGTTTCCATGAGCTGTAGGTCAGAAATAAGTTATATAAAATGACCATATATATTATAAATCATCATTTTAAATATACTCTTAGCACTACATTATTTGTGTATTTTTGCAAAAGCCCGAAATGCAGACTTTCTGTCTTGCAATTACTTTATAGTGTGTAAAGCAACAGGATCTTTTTAGACAGCCTCTGTCTTTCTTCATTTGTATGTTGCTGCTTGTGTCTATGCCCTGTCCTAAAGAAAATAATCTCATTTTAACTGAGAGTGGACTTACATTGAAGCCGACTCCTCCCCGTTTGCAGCAGAGACAGGTGAGGAGGAGCAGTATGAAGGAGACCAGGCCTGAGCAGGAGATAAAAATGATGACATAGGGTGGAGGAGAGAGAGAGCCATCCCGTGAGACAGAAACTACAGTGGGGAAAAAGAAAGAGAGAGAGAGAGAGAGAGAGAGAGAGACAGAGAGAGAGAGAGAGAGAGAGAGAGAGAGAGAAGTGTCACATATAAGGGTAAGCTACAAGTTTCCTTCTTGATAACGACGAACGAGGAGCCTGATTATATAAAATAAAGAGCAGAGAAGGAAATGATAGAGGCGGGGGAGATAGAGGGAGTGTGGGAAAGAGAGAGAGAGAGAGAGAGAGAGAGAGATTGCACATAGGCCTACTGGGGAAAAACCACTGAGAAGGGAGAGGAGCTACAAGGTTAGCTTTCAGCTTTTAGCAGTAAATTCATTACAGAACAGAGGAGCCCAATGATATGTAAGTCATTCGGCAGCTGGTCAGAGTAAGAAGGGCAGCGGAGGAAATCAGAGCGGAGCAGCACTTGCATGGGTAAGAAGGAGGAGGTTTGAAAGATAAAGGTTAAAGTTTAGGGAAACCAAAGGAGCCAGAGAATTCATAATACAAGACATTCCTTGTACTTTTCAGTAGTGAATGAGAGGTACAGGCATTTGGAAAGTTGTTTTGGGGAGTGGGGCCTGTTTTAGGGGAGAGGGGTGAATAATTGAGAAAGATTCAATCGTATAAGGAAGGTACCAAGTCAGAAGGGGAGGGGGCATTTTTAATTAGAGTACCTCAACTTGCTCGTGTGTGTGGGGTGAACCATCTGTGGAAGAGAGAAGGGAGGAGGGCATGGGGGTTAAAATAACCTTTGTCACGGAAATTACTGCTAAGACTGCTTATACACACACACACACACACACACACACACACACACACACATCCAAAATCATATCCAAAAATCATCTTAGCGTAACCAATGGAGTCTGACAGAGCAGTTGAGCTGTGAATCATCACGTCCAACCATGTGTGTTTTAGACATCAGAGACAAAACTGAAGAGGAATGGGAGACTCCTTTGTCTTCAGGGATTCAGAATTAAACTCGAGACAACACAAAAACCAAAAACGAGTAGTATGTTATAAAGAACAATCACAAATAAATCATTAATAATTATAAATGGAAAGAGAAGAAAAAAAGAGTACAGGACACTTTGTGAGTCATATACACCTTCAAATTGCTGAATAATTAAATAAATACCAACCATATGACATCAGAAAATAAACTACACCAAACTCAAACCTTAATCACCTATAATAAATAATATTGCTTTTTTTTTCAACATCATTCAGGATAAAGGACACCTCCCTATTTTTAGAAATGCAAGGATTGAGAATAAGCACAAACAAATGGAAAAAAAATCCTAAAGTACTAAATTACTAGTACATGGAAAAATATGTATCAGTTGTTACTAGTTCAAAGTGTAGGGGATTTACTGTCATGGTATTATGATCTAAGCTCATGTAATCATAATTTTTAAAACTACACTGACTTACAGTAAGATCAGTTTTTCTCATGGTTTTAATGGAATAACTGAATAAGGTAAGATGTGTTAGTAAAATTTTATCTACCTGAAAGTGGAGGAACCCATATGAAGTGTTTTTAGGAAAATTCTTTTTCTTTTTTGATGAATAGGCCACCCTTGGTGGTGTATTGCCTCGGGGGGAGGGGGGTATTTATACTCCTCTGTACCACTAATGCCCCCATATGGGTCAAACACACATGACACGTGTGCAGAGCTGATGATAGTAGTGAATCATAACAAAATCATTATACTGCACAAATGTCAATCATCATGTGCATGCTGTTTACTGCGCTGTGCACAGTTCAGGGGGGTTACATTTTAAAAATGCAACAAAAAACGGAGAGAAAAAGGGTCCATATTTTATGCAGAGCCGGAGCCAGATTAACAACAATAGAACACCTTTGGGGAATAAGAGGTTTACAGGCAGCGAAATGGCCAATATACACGGTTTTAACAGTGCATAAATAAAAATATATGTATTGGGTGCTGGTTACATAGTCCTTATCTTTTTATAAGTCTGTGATTTTTATTTATTTGTGTTTTTCACCGTCCTTGATGCTCACAGGGACACACAGAGGCTCTGCATAACGTTACACACAAATAAACACGAGGCCTATCAGTGGGACTTACCGCCTGTCAGTGGGACTAACCAATGGTAAAATAAAAAATCGCACAAAATATCACTAAAACCACAAAAGTCTAAAAAAAATTTCTCTATTTCAGGTCAAACGCTGATAAATAAATATATTTATTTATATATATA